>OX421445.1:58321635-58324135 GCA_949126865.1 Montipora capitata
TCAAGGAATCTCCATTCCACCACAAAGCATTAGGCAGCGTTGTTGATAGCCTGTTACAGAGAGCAATCCACCACTAGTGAGAAAATACTATGCGATCTTTGAGAACTGATGCAGTAAATGGCCCCCTGTTTCACTTTTGTTTACTCTTTGGTGGCAAATTTGTCAAAGAAATAATAATTTTGTTATTGACCCTCCTTTCACCAGCGAGTTTGTCACCACCTGATCATCATGCCTCCCTCAACTATAACAAACATGATTATTCCAACTTCAGTGAAGAAATCACTGTCCAGGAAGTATCTCAGCTGGATATCTCTACTATCTACAACAGCAATCTAAACACCAATGACAAGATTCATCTCTTTTATGATTAACACTACTCTGTCTGAAAGAAACATGTACCTTAAAATAAACATTCCAGGAAGGAGATAAATAATCTATGTACCTACCCATGGAATGATAAGGAACTCTTAAGCAAAATAAATTTTAAACTAAGATAAACCCTATCTAAAACTTCTCAAATTCAAGGAATAAAATCCTAGTTGTCAAGGGGTTGTCAAAGATTTAAAAGAAAGTAAATGTAAATATTTCCGTTTGCATTTTCTTTAAAGAAGTATAAATGTAATATGAAAAATAGATGGTCTGGTATGACATCAATAACTTTAAATGCTGGTAAATGCCAAAATAGTTACGTCACTGCTATTTTGGAAAACAATACATGTAAGTCTTTTGACAAGTCAACCCCAAAGACATTGCTAATATTTCAAATAACAGTGCATTTTTTGTTAATTCTTGTACATGTAACTGAATACTGGTACTTATCCTAGCTCTGGGGTACTACCAATTAATTAACCGTAATTGATTGCCATCGATTGATTGATTTTCCGATCATCAATTTCCATCGATTGTTCAGGCCCTGATGAAAGACTAGCCAAACAGATTGATTATGAAGCAAGATGCTTTGTGAAGCATGCAAGTTGCACAATTATACCAACGGAGCAACTACAGAATACAAGGCCACAGTCGAGACCTATGGAAGACCGGCTCATTTGGCTCGACAGTGGATGAAAGAATGAGTCATAAATAATGGGGTCTGTTATACTAGTATTATACTGGTGGTAGTAGTAGCAGCAGCAGCAGCAGAAGTAGTAGTAAAACTTTATTTTGGGTCAAATTTAAGAGTAGCACTAAAGGCACTAGTGTCTGCCCGTTACAAAATATTAAGGTTAAAAGAGATAATTACAGTGTTTATGTGTTAAGATGAGAGAAATAAAATACGTCTATATACAATTATGTTGACCAAGAAATATAAATAAATAAACAAGAATAGTAATAATAATAAATAAATAAAGAAAAAAAGATCATAATAATAACAAGAAAATGCTAATAATAAAACAAAGAAATAAAAGAAATATATGAGTAAAGAAATATAAATTGTAAATAAATAGATCAAGTAGATAAATAAAATAATTAAATAAATAAATGAATAAAAATATATCAGATGAATAAACAAACAAACAAGCAAATGACCAAATAAGTAATAAAGGAAACTAAATACCAATGGTTAAAAGAGAAGATAAATCAACATTGTTTTTGAAGTAGTTAGTGATCGTGGATGTCCTCAATTTGTCATCAAGCTCATCCCATAATTTAGCAGAAAGAAATCTTGTGGAAAGTTTCCCATCAGATGTAGTATTGAAGCAAGGTATTTGCAATTTGTTGATGCTTATACAGTGCTGGAAATATTTTTTCTCTATTCACGGGACATATGTCCTTTCAAATCTTCCTTTTGTTCGGACATTTGACAAAATGGACCGGACATAATTTATTGACTGACAACACCTTGAAGAAGAGAACTCAAGATGTGCTGGTGAGATGTTCGGTCATCGTGTCCGATCATAATATGAAATTGGCCGGACATTTTCAAAATTTGGTCGGAAAATGTCCGATGACCGACTGTTATTTCCAGCACTGTTATAGGTTATTAATATTATTTCTTAATATTGAAATAGTGAAGATACATATGCAGGCATAGTTCCAAGAAGGGATTTGTGAACCACAGTTAGTATATCAAGTAGTCTTCCAGCTTTGAGGCTGACCAAGTCCAGTTTTTTCAATAGCATCATATATGACATAGTCACTAAAACATGGAGGGACCTAAAATCACCAAAAACCATCTATAACCACCTACAACCACCTCAAACAAAAACTAAAACCATCTACAACCACCTCAAAAATACCAACAAACACCTACAACCAACTCAAAAACATCTACATCAACTCACAAAGAATCGAATACCATCTCAAATAAACCATAGATGTCTAAAATAAGCAAGACAACAATGTGTGTTTACCATTTAGCCAAACATTTCCGGATCTTTAGAATGATTTGTGGCATAAAGGTAAGCAATTTTCTGAATTTGTTGAAAAACCAACCAGATGAGAATGGCGCTTTACCCTGCATTCCATCCTGTAAACCGTGCTAAAATTGAGAGAAAGGGCC
>OX421445.1:58329135-58334135 GCA_949126865.1 Montipora capitata
TTGGTGTCATCGGCAAACATTCTTGGTACGGCGCCCCGCAGGGAGTTGGGAAGATCATTAATGTAAATTAAAAATAGCAAAGGACCCAATATGCTACCCTGCGGCACGCCGCAACTGAGGGTACGAGCAGATGATAGTTTGCCACTGACATTACATCTTTGGGTTCGGCCACTTAAGTACGACGAGAACCATTTTATGGCCGCCTGATCGACACCCAAATATGACATCTTACGCAAGATGATCTCATGATCAATGGTATCGAATGCCTTAGTAAGATCAATAAAGACAACGCCATTTAAAAGGCCATTGTCGATGTTTACTGACCAAGCATTTGTTGCCTCATTTGTTGCCGTCCGACATAGACACTTTTGCGAGCGAAATGATGTAGTATAATATGCACTTGTCAGCATCTTTTGCATCTTGGCACTGATGGAATTTCTGCTAATGTTAATAGAGATTCATTTCATTGATTGACTCCTTCACGGAAAGAAATGAGCCCAATAAATTGACCTGCTCTGAAGTATTCTGCTTCAAAGGTTCATAGCTCAGTTGGCCGTAATCTTTCCTAATTGTATTTCATAGATAGCTGCCTAATTTTCTTAGCCCTTATGGTTGTTATAGGCAGCTAATACCTTATTTTTCAGTTTCAAAAATCAATGTATTACTTTCTTGTTTCCTGTTGGTATAAATAAATAAATGTTGTTGTTGTTGTTGTTGATAGAGCATTGCATCGGCATCGCAGGGGTCCTGGGTTCGACTTCCGTTAGAGTCTTTATAGAGCGACCTGTATTTTTCAGGTGTCGAGCAAAAATGGTTGCTTAAATTGTCGACCGAAGTCCGAGGATCTCTTCTCTCATTCGTTAATGATAACTCGTAACGACACAGGTAAAGATGAAGCTAGATGAAATCGTTCAAACCTGAGAAGGAGCGGTTGGTGGGATGGATGCGGTACGTTAAAGATTCTGTAATCATCACAGGCAGCCCAAGCTCGGTATACGATTTATAGACTTTGTATGGGAAAACATACTTTGAGCTTATAAATGCTAAAATAAGCTGTAAATGTAGAATTAAAGTTCGCTTACCTCTACATACGGATGTCCTCGTCTTTTCTGTGCAATCGGAGGTCAAATTTGTGTCCGTTTTAGACGGTTTTGTGGCTTTCGAATTTTTGCGATGTCGTTAGTTGTCATTTCCCCTCATAAAGAGAAGATTGGCCCTCGGTCTTTTTTGTACGGAACTCGCTGCGCTCAGTCCGAACTGCCACGACACCTCGGGCCAATATTTCCCAGTGCGGCCAGTTGAATTGGGCGGAGTACCGACGACTTAAGAATCGAGTCAACCATTCTATTAAGGCCTGCAAGGAGAATTACTATCATTCTTACTTCGAGGATAACGTTGGTAAAGCAAAAGCAACTTGGAATAGAATATACTATTATCGCGAAAGAAAAACTTTGCTCAGCCGTCAAAATTGATCATTGGTGACACGGAGATAACTGACCCTCATTAGCTACGCAACGCATTTAACAGGCGTTTTACAGATGAAGGCCCCAAGTTAGGGTCAACATAAATCCCCCTCGAGTCAGTTTTCGTGATTTTGTTGAATCTCGTGATAGCACCTTCGAGCTTGAATTACTTACTATTGACGGACTGCGCAAACTTACCTGTGGGTAAGGCCTCGATGGTTTTCCAACTTTTTTCCTAAAGTTATCGTTTAACATTTATTGCCTCTTCCCGAGCTGACACATATTTTCAATTTAGTTATTTCCATTGGTATCATTCCCAAAGACTGGAAGAGTGCTGGAGTAACTCCAATTTTCAAAGCTGACTCGAAGGTTGACCCAGCAAATAGGCCTTTTGCAACTAACGATCACATGGTACAAAATCCGCCATGCTGGAGGCAAGCTCATTATTATTCCCCCACTAGGACATTAAAACAAAGGCAAGTCAAGCTTGACTGGTTCAGGTCTCTTTGTTTTAATGTCCCAGTGGGGGAATAATAATGAGCTTGCCCTCCAGCATGGCGGATTTTGTACCATGTGATCGTTAGTTGCAAAAGGCCTATTACAGGTCTAACTGTACTTTCTCTAATAGCCAACTCTTTGAAAAACAAATTTAAATCAGGTATATACATATTTAAATGCGAATAAGCTACTTTCGAAATATCAGGCTACCTTCAGACCCATCCACTCTACTCTTACGGCTCTTATTGACATGACAGACAATTGGCATACATGTCCAATAATAACTAGGTGAAACGACCCGAAGATACGATCTGTCAACCCGAAAATGCACCTCATTAGATATTACTGCCGCACAACTGTCCCCACGAATCGAACGATCCGTACGATTCGTGAATCGCTTATACGACCGGTGTCGATTCGACTATTTCATGTTTTAGTGGCAGTTTGTCGCTCATTTTTATGCGGTCCAAATTGAGGATGAGCCGTTTTCCATAAATATGAACACACTGAAGAGCATACTACAAAAAACGAGACAATGTGTATGCGTCATTCTAAAAACCCGTCTCGTAAAACGTTAACAGCAACGCACGTATATACGATTTTACATACGACGTCCGTAATCTTGCATCTTATAGTAGAGTCAACATGAACGCAGCGAGGCTCGTACTAACTACAAAAAAAAAAAGGAATGTGTGTGCGGATCCACAAATGTCACATTATTTTACAAGTGCGCACGAAGAAGCTCCTCGCTGCTCAACTCCTCCTGGCAAAACCAACAGTTGTGTTTTTCACCCTGGTTCGAACGAAGTTCTCGTGTAGTGCAGTGGTGATGTATTTCTACTTCCAGTTCACTTGTACTTGCAGAACGTTCTTGAGCTTTTTGGTATTTTCTGACACTTTTCCTGCTGCAGGCTATCTGCACCGCTTACGTTCGTGACGTTTCTCTCCAGTATGAACTCCTTCACGTACCCTTAAATTTACGTTTAAATTTACGTTTTGCGATTGCGTTCGTGGCGTTTCTCTCCAGTATGGACTCTTTCATGTGCCCTTAAATTTCCTGCTTGGCTAAAACATTTGTCACAGTGTTTGCATTGATAAGGTTTCTCTCCAGTATGGACTCTTTCATGTTCCTTTAGATTTCCTGCATCGTTAAAACACTTGCCACACTGTTGGCATTCGTAAGGCCTTTCTCCAGTATGCACTCTTTCATGTCTCCTTAAATTTCCTATATGGCTAAAACGCTTGCCACACTGTTGGCATTCATATGGCTTTTCTCCAGTATGGACTCTTTCATGTTCCCTTAAATTTCTTGCTAGGCTAAAATTCTTGCTACAGTGTTTGCATTTATAAGGTTTCTCTCTAGTATGGATTGTTTGATGTTTCTTTACAGCTCCTGCTCGGCCAAAGCACTTGTCATACTCTTTGAACTGATAAGATGTCGCTCCAAAATTCACTTCGTTCAGTTTTGTTAGATTTCCGCGTTTCGCAGGAATTCCTTTCTTGCGCATAACTGATTATGACATCGTTCTTGTAACACATCAAGCACTATAATAAAACGAAAGGGACAAAATGTCGATACCATTCTTGCAAAGTTATAATTTATATCATTATCTCTTTATCGACACTGTTAACACTTGTCACTTCAATCATCTAAGTAAATTGCCAAACCCTAATATGTGAAGAAGATAATTATAATAATAATAATCATAATCATCATCATCATCATCATCATCATCATCATTATCATCATCATCAATATTATCATCATCATCATCATCTATAAATTTAGCTAAGGGCGCTTTCCTTTTGTCAGAACTGGCCGTCCAGACCCGTCATTTTGCAAAGAAAATGCAACAATTTGAAGGAACACTTGCACGATAATCCCTCACATTCTTATGGAAAAGTATATATCATCCTCGAGGTTTGCTAATTTGAAGGCGTTGTAGAGTTGTTCTTCCCAAATGCCCGGTCTGGCCGGTCTAAAGCGGAGTTAGCGGGTTAAGATGACCTGGGGTGAGTCTGCGATCCAATCGAAACCCAGTACCTGATCAGCGGTCAACTCTAAAAAAAAAATTGACCTCGATGAGCTCGTAAGTTGTGCCCCGCGATGTGGTCACGTGATATTGGTCAGCGGATACCTTGTTTTGGTGTCAATTGACCATAACATGGACGTCCATTATGAAAGAGTATGGCCGCCATGTTGGGCACAAGTATTGATTCAGGAGCCCATTACCTGGAGCCTCCATCTTCCATATTAGAGACCTTAAGATCTACGACGGCGACAAAAACGTCACCTCAAAATAGAACGTTGCTCTAGTAAAAGTCTTTCACGATTATTCCATCTCGTTCACGTCGTACAATGTGGGCGAAGTATCCTAAAAATAAATTGGTACGAGTGGGTTCAGACTGAAAATAGAGAATAAGAGATTCTCTGTTGCATGCTCACGTTGTCGTCAAAACCTCAAATTTAGTGATTTCACGTCGTCGTCACGCAGAGAACCGCAAAAATATGAGCTAAAATCCGTGCTGCACGTGCAGCACGATTATTTATGCTCTTTTAACCAATGATATCATTGTTTTGTGGCGTTTTCGTCGACGTCGTCGTCGTAGATCTTAAGCTCCCGATTAACCCTCTGAGTGAACCATTTCCCGTATCTTTCTATTTTTAGAAGCACTTCTCCCAGGAAGGCTCTAGTGGGTGTTTTCACAATGGCCAATCATAAGAGACCTATGGTCAGCCATTTATTACGTCACATACGAACATGTATGTGAATTATGTGAACCACTTAGCGTATGTTCTCAGTCACATAAGCTGAAATATAGTAGTTCTAAAAATAGAAAGGTACGGGAAAGGGTTGACTCCAGGATAGAATACGTATTATATGGAAACAACGGGTAATGGGCTCCTGATTGATACTAAACTAAATTTTTTTAAGGCACTGTATTTAAATTTTGCAAACCACAGAACAAAAGACCTTTGTTTCGACAACCAATAGATCTCTGGACCGGGTTGCTCGAAGCATGGTTAGCGCTAACCGG
>OX421445.1:58339135-58341635 GCA_949126865.1 Montipora capitata
CGAGACGACAATGTGTGTTTACCATTTAGGCAAATATTCCGGATCATTAGAATGATCGTGGCATAAAGGTAAGCAATTTTCTGAATTTGTTGAAAAACCAACCAGATGAGAATGGCGCTTTACCCTGCATTCCATCCTGTAAACCGTGCTAAAACTGAGAGAGAGGGCCTGGAAACGAAATGATCCTCACAAATTTCTCGAATTCCAGGAAATAAATAACTGCATTCTGTATGAATGCACGCAAAATGGCATTCATCTTTAAGGAAGATCCCGAAGGTACGTACAGTTTGCATACAAGATTTTCATTCATCATTCTTATATGTTCATATTCAGATAAATTGATTTTGTCTAACTTTTATGTAATCTTCGTTTTGAAAAATTGATTAAAAAGCAATTTTTCAATATGATGTGCATACATGTCCTAATTTGTAAAATAGTGAAGAGTAGATAGACATACAAAACATACATATTCTGGTACTGACTTTTGTGAATTAGTGAAAAAATAAAAATTCAGAAAATCGCTTACCTTTATGCCAAGATCATTCCCATGATTCGGGATTTTTCGCTAAATGGTAAACACATATTGTCGTCTTGCTCATTGTAGACATCTATGGCTTGTTTGAGATGGTATTCGATTCTTTGTGAGTTGCAGTCTATTTAGATATTTTTGAGTTGGTTGTAGGTGATTGTGGAAATTTTAGGTGGTTGTAGATGGTTGTAGGTGGTTTTAGGTTGTCCCATGTTTTAGTAACTACGTCATGTAATAATGAACTACAGCGCTACTATCATTCAGAATAATTCTAAGGGCGTGCTTATTGAGAAGTTCCAGTTTTTCAGTGTTTCTAGCGCTACAAAAATGCCAGATTGTGTTACAGTATTGAAAGTATGGTATACAATTATAAAATAAAAGCCTTGTAGAGTCGCACCTTAGTCGTATTACTTAGGATATTTCTAAACCGCTCAATGACCTGTATTTGATGGTGTACCCTAGCACATATGTTAGTTCTATGTTTCGAAAATACTAAATTTGTTATCCAAGTTTACACCAAGCAAGTCTATGCTCTCCTTCTCTTCAATAGCTAGATTTTCCACTTTGAAGACAAATTCGTGATTCTTCTTGCCAAGGCCAAGTATCATGGCTTGAAATTTGGTGGCTCGTTTTGCTCGGCAGTGGATGAAAGAACGAGACAAAAAATATCGGGGTCCGTTAAACTAGTGGCTCGTTTGCCCCTTTTGCCTTGGTAGTGAATGAAAGAACGAGTCATGTAAATATTAGGGTCGACTTAACCTGGAAGAGTCTCTTAATTATACTGGTGGCTCGTTTGGCTTGGCACTGGATGGCAAACCGCGAGCCGGCTCGTCAGTAGAGTCTCCAGGTGTGGCCCTGAATTTTGTAGTTTAGCCATACCAACTAAGAAACTAATATCTTACTGAAGATGTTGTAAACAACTATTCTCACCTTCGGTATGAGGAAAAGCTAACGCAATATTCGAAGAGTCGTGTTGGGCGTAATGACATGTCGTTGTTCTTCATCGCTTCATGTAATTGCCATGCATTGTCAGCAAACTGTCCGCGATTGTCAGCTGGACTGGACTTGCCGGGACGACGAAAAGTATTATTGCCCCCGCAGGGTTTTGGCCCAGAGGCCAAAACCCGAGGAGGCAACCTAGAAGTCCCCGCGTAAAAAGGGAAAATATGTAGATTGGTAGATATTGTATAGGGGAAAGCCATCTCGATTTGATCAACCGAGCGTGCAAGGTGGTATCGGTATTGCTTAACAGGGCGCGCAGGGTGGTATCGGTATTGTTCACCGAGTTCGCGAGGATTGAAGGTGAGTATTAGAGAGATTAAGCATGACGTTTACGCCAAACGGCAAACGTCGGAGTGAATTTAGGGTTTTGCCAAAGATGGAAGAACCCTGTTTGATATTAGCTCATTTCTGTCCTGTTAGCTCCATATATCAAGCAACTCAAGCAAACTAGAAATAGTGTTCACGAGAGCTGCCCCCGCTTTTGATAACCTGTGTATGGGATGTGTATTTAATATAAATACTGTGCATAAGACCGTTGAAAAATTAACGTTTCAAGCATTTTATTGAAGTTCACGTTCATGTAAGTAGTTAACAGCACAAGTAAAGTGGTTGTTGTGACATCGCACTACACCTCTTAGTTTGTACAGAGCTCCCATGATAGAATCTCCTCAAACACATTTATGTCTTTCATTAATGCAGGAGGGAATTCAATGAAAAGGAAACGTGAGGTTAATACGTTCCTTAAAACAGGCTCAGTAGTTTGAGTATCACAATTGGCACAATTTAACCTTCCTGGATTTGTATGCATTTCAGTAACAAAAAGAGGCCACATATTGTTATCGAAACCCAGCTGGTTTAATCCATATGCTGTAACTACTGTTAAAAGAGTACTGCTATTCAAAGTCACAAAATTCGAGCATGAGCTACAAAAAGAATCAAATGTTCTTGGTGTCATGAAAACGCTCTCTT
>OX421445.1:58354135-58361635 GCA_949126865.1 Montipora capitata
TGACACTTGATGTGCCAGACGTTTCCGCTTGTAAAATCTGTAGAAAAGCTTAAAGTTCATGAATATTCTACTAATTTGATAATTTCGGATATATTTGATAATTTCTTGTAAATTTGATAATTTCTAATAAAGCTGTTGAATAGTAACCTCAACGCTCATGCGTAACACCAATCAATGGCGAAAGCATAAATTTTTACAACTAGATCGATCTGAATGGACTTGACGTCTCTACCACTCTTTCCCTTGTTCTGTGTCACATGAATGTCAATTTTATTTCCACCTTAGTTTACTATTAAAATAACCACGCAAGTAATTACGCCGGAAAGTAGTTTTAACATTTGCCCTGCGTCATTTAACGTTGTTTCTGTCTATTGAGAAACTGTCGCCTTTTCTAAAAATCTGTGGCATACCGTGACATTAAAAGAGTACATAGACGATTTCATAGTCAATTTTAACTGGTTTTGTTTCCCGTGGTTTCTCTCTTGCCGTCATTGAAAGTAGAAACATGTCGAAAATTGTATTCCATTAATGAGCTGGATTTGTGCTTTGGGTTCATTTTCTTGGAACTGGGAATTAAAAGAGGGGAGCATAAAAAGGCTTTAATTACTCGGAAATTGTTGAATATTCAGTTAAATCTTCGAAAACACGCTTCATGATGATGGAACCATTTCTTAGAAAACCGGAAGAAGAAAAGTGGGCAATTTTTGATTGGTTAGTAATGCCTAGCTGTAAGTTTTTATGGTCATGTGATACAAATGATGATCTGTTATTGGGTAAGACGTTTTACAGTGATATCTCAGGTCGAATTCACAGATTCTGGGCACGGTCTATTTTTACATTCAATATCGTTCAAGAGTTAACGTTTGGGAGCCAAATTCAGTGATTAGCTAGGCAAGCTATAATCCCTGGATCACTAAATGGCTGCAAATCAACTCCAGGCTAGGGAACATAGTCATCTTCCAACAGCAGGATGGTCAGATTGGGAGAAGGCCATGGTACCTTTGATACCCGCCGGTTTACTCGTGGATTTTGAACCACGAGGACAAAATCAAGCTGGTTTTATTTGCTCAAGCATAAGAAGCGCTTTTTCTGAGCAGGCCCGACACTGTGGAATTTATGAATGGCGAGCTAAGGGAACATTGGCAAATCAACCCAATTATGTTGTTTACATCGGAAGCACATGCAGGGCAAAGCCAGGAGCATTAAGAGGCAGAATCCTTGAATACTGCACAAATGGATCCCATAAAAGTGTTCTCATTGATGACGCCTTGCGCAGAGGGTATGAGCTCTGGGTTCGTGTTAAAATTAATGAAGAAAATAATCCTAGCAGGTTAAAAGCTGAAGATATGGAAAATCTACTTCTCAATAAGTATGACTATGCTTGGAACACTAGAATGAACGGACAAATACGAAATATACTACCATGATGTCAACAGCAGGATCGTGACATTATTGTTCTCGCCTCGTTTTAGAAGGCATCCTTTTAGCCATGAGTTTTGGTTTATTACGTTGAGTAATTTATGAATGGCGAGCAAGGGTCTTCTGACAGCGTTTTAAGCTTTTAAGTGTATTTTAGAGACATAATCAAAAAGCTGAATTTTGGCGGGCTCCGGCTGTGTTCCCGCCGTTGATTTGATCAGCCATACTTTGTAAACAGACGGTACTCTTTTCTGTCACACGAAAGGATTGCAACTAAGTGGAGCTAATTATATAAGCTTATGAGTTTTATTTCTTTTTCAGTGTTGCTTCGGAACTAAGATGATCTTGGTTTTACATGATTTTGAGGAAAAAATGACCTGCGACTGAAACAGTTAATTCCTAACTTAATTTCAGGTTTTTAGCTTTATCGAGTGGAGAATACTCTTAATATTCAGTAGAAAACATACATAAATTTCAATTTTTAGCAAAGCGCTTCGCCCAGTAAGCCACAACACTTTTCTCGGAACTGACCTGATGTCATCGTTATTTTCAAGAGCCTGTCTCATGCATGCATGATCGAAGCATAAAGTGGCCATAGAAGCAGTGCATTTCTAACGTTTTCTGTTTACACATGCCGCGGTCCCCAGTCCCGTAGTGGGTTACTAAGTGTTTTTAGAAAGTGCTACCGTGGTCCGAAGTCCCGTAGTGGGTGACTAAGTATTTGTTAATAACGAAGGAAAACACACAAACAAAATGGAAGGTCACTGGAGGCAAGCAAAAGTAAAGCTGCCACCGTTTGGCGTTAGAAAACATGGTCTCAGTATCAACATTTTCAAACAATCTTCGATCATTTTTACAACAGTTATTCACAGATAATAAGAATAATCGATTCGAATATAATAAGCAAGTTTTATTCCTATTTTATGGTATTTCAAGGCCTAGGTACCGTGGAAAGAACCACATGGATCAAAAAGATGACGACCAAATGTTGTCTTCAATCATTGAATGTTCCTGTTTCAGTTTTACTATCATATTTTCAAGGCGTTTTCCAAAATTATGTAAATTGATTTTTAATTGATATTATATCGTATCTAATAAACCGGCGTTGTTGAAAAATAATAAATAAATGCTGTTTGTTGTTGCCCATTTTTCCCTTGCATCTTTCATTTAAAATAATATGAAGACATCACAATGTGCAGCACATATTAATTGGAAAACACCTCAACTGCAATCCGTATTATCTTAGGCGGGGGCAGATGTAGTGAAAACTACTACTAGTGTAAATTAGTAGATATTGTATTGGGAAAAGCAATCTCGATTTGCTCATCCGAGCACGCAAGCTGGTATTGCTTAACAGGGCGCGTAATGTGGTATCAGTATTGTTCACCGAAAGCTAAAAAGAGCAAGGCTGATATAACGGTGAAGGAATATATTGAAAAAAGCCAATATTTCGAAAGGCACTGCCTTTCTTCATCAGGGTTTACAAGCAATGACTACGGTTAACAAAGATGTTACAATTTGAATAGTGATATGGCGTGTGATTTGATACAGCTCTAAAGATAAGGATTTTAACGCACTTAAAGGCCCAGCAATACGGGCAACATTTTTCGTGCAACTCGTAGCGCAAAAATGTTGTGTTATTTTCCTCTATATTGTTACATGTGTTTTGGCAATAACTTCAAATGTTATAATTCTTTTCATATCAGTAACTAAACCATTAATAATGCATTTACAAAGTCATTCGAGTTGATCATGTATGGTAAGAGTTTCAGTGTCCCAGGGGCAGTGGCACATCCCCACCTGAAGATTTTCAGAGTACCCACCCCAGTCCCAAGGTATAGCAACAGGGTCACTGAGATAGAACAAGTTCTCGATTAATTTCAGATTTATCCTTGATCTCGTGGAGAAACTGCGCTGTCCGCTAGAAGTCATACATAAATGAAAATGTTTAGCAAAGCGCTTCGTTTAGTAAGCCACAACACTGATGTTGAGTGCTTTCTCTCGGAACTGACCTGACGTCATCGTTATTTCCAAGAGTCTGTTTCATACATGCATGATCAAAGCATAACGCTACATGCATAGAATAACTGTATTTCTAACATTTTTTCCTGGGAACGTGGTCGCAAAACACGTTTGACACTTGATGTGCCAGAAGTTTCCGCTTGTAAAATCTGTAGAAAAGCTTAAGGTTCATGAATATTCTACTAATTTGATAATTTCGGATATATTTGATAATTTCTTGTAAATTTGATAATTTCTAATAAAGCTGTTGAATACTAACCTCAACGCTCATGCGTAACACCAATCAATGGCGAAAGCATAAATTTTTACAACTAGATCGATCTGAGTGGACTTGACGTCTCTACCACTCTTTCCCTTGTTTTGTGTCACATGAATGTCAATTTTATTTCCACCTCAGTTTACTATTAAACTAACCACGCAAGTATTTACGCCGGAAAGTAGTTTTAACATTGGCCCTACGTCATTTAACATTGTTTCTATCTATTGAGAAACTGTCGCCTTTTCTAAAAATCTGTGGCATACCGTGACATTAAAAGAGTACATAGACGATTTCATAGTCAATTTTAACTGGTTTTGTTTCCCGTGGTTTCTCTCTTGCCGTCATTGAAAGTAGAAACATGTCGAAAATTGTATTCCATTAATGAGCTGGATTTGTGCTCTGGGTTCATTTTCTTGGAACTGGGAATTAAAAGAGGGGAGCATAAAAAGGCTTTAATTACCCGGAAGTTGTTGAATATTCAGTTAAATCTTCGAAAACACGCTTCATGATGATGGAACCATTTCTTAGAAAACCGGAAGAAGAAAAGTGGGCAATTTTTGATTGGTTAGTAATGCCTAGCTGTAAGTTTTTATGGTCATGTGATACAAATGATGATCTGTTATTGGGTAACACGTTTTACAGTGATATCTCAGGTCGAATTCACAGATTCTGGGCACGGTCTATTTTTACATTCAATATCGTTCAAGAGGTAACGTTTGGGAGCCAAATTCCGTGATTAGCTTGTCAAGCTTCAATCCCTGGATCACTAAATGGCTGCAAATCAACTCCAGGCTAGGGAACATAGTCATCTTCCAACAGCAGGATGGTCAGATTGGGAGAGGGCCATGGTACCTTGGATACCCGGTTTACCCGTGGGTTTTGAACCACGAGAACCAAATCAAGGTTTCATTTGCTCAAGCATAAGAAGCGCTTTTTCTTCGCAGGCCCGACACTGTGGAATTTATGAATGGCGAGCTAAGGGAACATTGGCAAATCAACCCAATTATGTTGTTTACATCGGAAGCACATGCAGGGAAAAGCCAGGAGCATTAAGAGGCAGAATCCTTGAATACTGCACAAATGGATCCCATAAAAGTGTTCTCATTGATGACGCCTTGCGCAGAGGGTATGAGCTCTGGGTTCGTGTTAAAATTGTTGAAGGAATCAATCCTAGCAGGGAAAATGCTGAGGGTACGGAAAACGCACTTCTCAAAAAGTATGACTACGCTTGGAACACTAGAATCAACGGACAAATACGATATATACTACCATGATGTCCACACTCCTATTAAATAAACAGCAGGATCGTGACATTATTGTTCTCGCCTCGTTTTAGAAGGCATCCTTTTAGCCATGAATTTTGGTTTATTACATTGAGTAATTTATGAATGGCGAGCAAGGGTCTTCTGACAGTGTTTTAAGTTTATTTTAGAGACATAATCAAAAAGCTGAATTTTGGCGGGCTCCGGCTGTGTTCCCGCCGTTGATTTGATCAGCCATACATTGTAAACAGACGGTACTCTTTTCTGTCACACGAAAGGATTGCAACTAAGTGGAGCTAATTATATAAGCTTATGAGGGCCACAAGTTTATTAGTTACCTCAACTATTCCGTGCCACCCTCTTTAAATAAAGTGTATTATTATTTCTTTTTCAGTGTTGCTTCGGAACTAAGATGATGTTGGTTTTACATGATTTTGAGGAAAAAATGACCTGCGACTGAAACAGTTAATTCCCAACTTAATTTCAGGTTTTTAGCTTTATCGAGTGGAGAATACTGTTAATATTCAGTAGAAAACATACATAAATTTCAATTTTTAGCAAAGCGCTTCGCCCAGTAAGCCACAACACTGCTGCCGAGTGCCTTTTCTCGGAACTGACCTGATGTCATCGTTATTTTCAAGAGCCTGTCTCATGCATGCATGATCGAAGCATAAAGTGGCCATAGAAGCCGTGCATTTCTAGTGTTTTCTGTTGACACATGCCACGGTCCCCAGTCCCGTAGTGGATTACTAAGTGTTTTTAGAAAGTGCTACCGCGGTCCGAAGTCCCGTAGTGGGTGACTAAGTATTTGTTAATAACGAAGGAAAACACACAAACAAAATGGAAGGTCACTGGAGGCAAGCAAAAGTAAAGCTGCCACCGTTTGGCGTTAGAAAACACCACTTTTCATCCTGCTTGGCTGAGTTTATGTGGAGATACACAAACAAGGACAACGATTTATTTGCAGTGTTTTTGGAAAACGTGAAGAAGAAATATGCTACGAGCCACGAAGTAAATGAAACGTTCAGAAAAGCAAACATTTGAAGCAATTAACAATGAGATAAATAATAATAGTATATTGTAAATTAAATAATTCGCGATGGAGAGATGTAAGGGGTGCATGCATGGCAAGATGTAGGATACACCAGACCATGGGGGTTTACACATCACCATAAAAGTTCATTCAGAGCTAAAGTCAAAGTAACACGCATGTGGGTTTAAACACTCCTCGCAATGTTTTAAAACCCTTTGACGTCCAAACCGGCCTAAACCCGCCAGACTTAGTATTTTACTCTGTCTTTACTCGTCAATGGGGAACCCCTGGGAGTCAGTGGGTTAAAAACTAATGGCGTGCCTGACATTGTTGGATTGTTAAGCATGTAGACATCATTGAAAATTCCTCCGAAAAGGCGATGTAAGTCACCAAATAAGTATAGTGAAGCACTTCGATCGCAACCCATTATGAACACGACTTTAAAGACAATGCCGTAAGAAAATTGGTTTGTTTCGTCGTAACTGGAGTCGGCTTAGTTCATGAAGTACATGTCATTGAGATCGATATCCTCGACAGTTGATTCTTAAGATAAAAAGCGTCACCTCCTTTACCAAGTCCTACAAGAATAACGTTACTTGTTTATTGTTTCTCATCTAAAGTCGCTAGAATACACATCAAGATGAAAGCTAAAATGTTAAAAGAGAGGTTCGGCCTAATCACCGAAACGAGCGCTAAGGCTTAATCAGTAAAACGATTGCTATTTTCTTCACACGAACTCGTGAAAAGTGTAGTTAACCGAACCGTAAAATGAAAGCTAAAATGTTAAAACAGAGTTTAGGCCTAATCATGCTGATCACTGAAAAGAGCGCTTAGGCTTAATCAGTAAACGAGTGCTATTTTCTTCACACGAACTCGTGAAAAGTGTAGTTAACCGAACCGTAAAATGAAAGCTAAAATGTTAAAACAGAGTTTAGGCCTAATCATGCTGATCACTGAAACGAGAGCTTAGGCTTAATCAGTAAACGAGTGCTACTTTCTTCCCATGATCTTGCGAAGAATGTAGTTACGGTTAGACTGCAATCTTTCATTACTATTAGCCACTTACAGGCGTTTTTATTGCACATGTAGTTGTTACACAAGCCTGAAGATGGGGGCTTTTCACTCCGGCAAACTTATTCATACGTTTATAATTTATTCAAGTTGCAAGAGGCGGTCTTCGTATTTCATACAAAGCTGTTATCTTGCTTCTCAATCCAGCTTGGATCATGGAGAGATTTTGGCCCAAATTGCCGAATCGTGACGTGAATATCATTTTATCCCACAAGTTCTGACAAAGTCTTCACTGACTAAAGGAAAAAATTTTCAACCACTTGACCGGAGATCAGCTTCTGATCACAGTCTCGGAAAACTGCCCGCGATGAAATTGACGGGCAACAGTTTCGTGCAACTTGTCGCGCAACAATGTTGCGTTGCAAGTTGAGATGGTTTATTGCGCGTATTACCACCTTCAAGTAAAGCTACTATCCTCGCAGTTATGGACGCAG
>OX421445.1:58369135-58374135 GCA_949126865.1 Montipora capitata
AGTTTATTATCCGTGAAGCGTGACCAAGACGCTTCCCAATGACTCCTTTTACCTTTTTTATAAGTGTTGCCTTGTTTGCAAGACAAATGTCAGAATATAGAATTATAACATGTTTTTTAAGATACTTCAGTGCGTAACTAAATCGTCATTCATGACCCAAAAGGCCAGTTTATTTTCCGTAAAGAGTGATCAAGACACTTCCCCACTGACTCCTTTTACAAACAATTTTGACTAGGAAGCAAGTACATGTAGTTGCAATGTGAAGCATACAAGTCGCAGTTTAGCGAAGGTAAAAGGGTACACCCAGTTACTTCACTGTTACACCAACTAAGAAACCAATACCTCACTGAAGATGTAATAAACAGTTTTTCTTACCTTCGGTACGAGGAAGAATTCAGTCGCAGAAGCTAGAACCAATATTCTAAGGGCCGATTTACACGGTACGATTTTGTTGTATGCGACAAGCTTACGACAGGCCTACGACTCGAATTGTTTCGTGTAAATCAAACCTACAACTCGCTTACGATTGTCGTGTACGGCAGAAAAAATGTCGTAGCATTTTGAAACATGTTTTAAAACGCTGCGACAGTCGCAGGCGAAATCGAAAGAAAATGACGTATTTTGTGACAAATTTCTACTGAGTAGGGGAGGAAAGTGAAGTGTTCTTGTGATAAAATGGCGGGAGAAATTGTCCCCGTTGGCAAGTCACCAGTAAGTGCAAAAGCTAGGACAACGTTTTCTGAAGAAGAGACGGAAAAAATAATATCGCTTTGGAGTGAAGAAGAAGTTCTTTTCAACAGCCGTCACAAGGACTATTTTAAAAGGGATGCTAGGCAAAATGCGATGAATCGGATTCTGTTACGTCTGGATAAACAAGGTAAGCTACGCTTATTAGTCCTTTAGTTTTGCTACGGGTAATTCCCATTTTCTCTGCTAGTACGAGATAACATGAAATGAGTACTGTATTGATTGATCACTGACCACTCAGATCCTGTCAAACTTTGGAAATTTATGAATAGTACTGCTTCGGCCTCAAGTAAACAATGAATTTGGTGCACGGTCGTGTGTGGTAGCACTGTGGTAGTCTTCGCTGAAACCATACATGAATGTTCTTTATGAATAAGGGTTATACGCATTTTCCATGTCCTGTCTTGCACTGTTTGCAATATTACTGCCAAATAGAAATGACGTCAAATGAACTCAGTACACAACCAGTCCGTGTTTTTAAAAGAAGCAAATAACTGTTGAACATCGAATGGTACTAACTTGGGGTTTTGCTCTTGCTGCATTTGCTTCAGTGTCCTGTTTTCTGACTCTCAAGGATCTGTCCCTACCTTTTATTAATGTGGCCTTCATTTTTAAGGTCTTACAAGTGAGGAACTTCAAAAGAAAATGTCTGCTCTGCGCACATATTATGGGAAAGAAATTGGGAAAGAAAGAAGCAGCAGAACAAGTGGAAAAGGGACCAAGGATGTGTATCTTTCAAAATGGCCCTTTTTTGCTTCCCTCCACTTCTTGAGAGATAACATTACCCCCAGGAAAACCACAAGCAATCTGGGCACTGACATGTCAGAGGAGAAAGAAAATGAAGCAGTGGACCAGGATCAGCCATCTCAGCAGGCAACTCAACAAGTTCCTGATGATGATTGTGTTCAAGGGAGTGTCTTCCCCATTGATAACCCTCCCTCAGTAAAAAACAAAAAAAAGAGATCATTAGCATTCGAGGATGAGCTTCTGTCCACTTGTTTACAGGTAATGAAGTGCCCGAAAGAGGATGTCAATGATGCTGACATTGTGTTTGGGCAATATGTTTCAAAACAACTGAAAAAAATACCGGAGGGGTATGCTAAAGAGATGCTAAAAATTGAAATTCAGCAATGTCTGTTAAAAGTTATGTTACCTGTAGCACAGCCTCTTTCCAACATTGTCACCATTTCTTTTGATGACTTAAATGACAAGTAATTTGTTTTTGTCGTTGTCATTCAATCTAAAAAGTACTATTTTGTTGAGACAAAATTCACAATTTCCATTGTTACAAGTGAAAACTTTGGCATTCATGCCACTTTTATGAACACCATTTTTGAAAAAACAGTACTTGTATAAACGTAAGATTATTGTTGTATAACTTTATACATGAGAGAAAAATATATTCATAAAAGTAAAAAGAAAATGTCCAATTCAATCAGAGAAAATGTAAGTAGTACACTGAATTATTTATTGTACTTGAATGTAAATATTGTTTGTGCATAAAAATATCATAAGTTGTAACACCCAACTAAATTAAACTCTGTTTATGGAGTCAATGACATTCCTTGTTATTATGGCATATTTTAAGTGACACTGTTTAATGAAATACTTAATCTTCCTCGTGTAACTGACTGTTCCATTTAAGATACGGATAAATGCCTCTATGTTTCAAAGCAAGAACAACAATATCATCATTGTTTACATCTGTCATGATGGAATGAAATTTGTTGCAATTTCCATGCTGTTTTAAAATTTAAATTAAGACATTCCACTGCCATGGAACTTGGCCTGGACCATTGAGGTAGTCACATAATTGTTCCCTCATCTCCTCTGCCTTCCTTGGTTGCCTTCCCTTTCGAGAATTTGGGACACTTGCAAAAGGGGTTGTAGCAATCTCACGCCTCCAGGAACCTTCTGTTACCACACCATTAGAGTGCTCCGTGTCAAGGGCCCCAGTGGGGATATACCTTTCTGGAACTCTTGATCTTAGGAAGTTGTGTAGAGTTATTGCACAGAGGACAATTTTGATAGCACTCTCTGGCTTTGCACACATAACAGTAGAAAATACCCTGAACCTGCTTGACAAAATGCCAAAAGCATTTTCACTGATGCGTCGTGCTCTGGAAAGCCTGTAGTTGAAGATCCTTTTCTCTTCTGAGAGATTTCTCTGTGAATAAGGCTTCATTATGTAATTCTCTAGTGGAAAGGCATCATCTCCAGCTAGATAAAAAGATACTGGCTTGTTAGTGTAACTGCCATCAAAAGATTTGTCTGTTGACTCAGGAAGCAATCTGGGCTGGGGTAAGCCAAGAGAGCCATTGACTAGGGCTTTCCAAAACAGACTGTTTCTAAGCACACCACCATCACTTATTCTGCCTTGGCATCCTACATCAGCAAATATAAATTTGTAATCTGCATCTACAACTGCCAGCAACACAACACTAAAGAAGCCCTTGTAATTATAAAATTCAGATCCAGAGTTGCGTGGATGGAGGATACGTACATGTTTTCCATCTGCAGCACCAATGCAATGAGGCAACTGCCAACAATCATGAAATAGCTGTGCTATTTTCAACCACTCCTCTGGGGCACTTGGGCATTTGAAGTAATCATCCTTGAGGACCTGAAAGACAGCTTGACACACTTCTGGAACAATAAATGATAAGGAAGATGCACTGATTCTAAACTGATATTGGAGGCTGGAAAATGATTCTCCTGTAGCCAAAAACCTCAAGGTCACTGCCAGACGTTCTCCAGGTGGTATTGGCTGTCTCATGTTGGTCTGTTTCTTTTCAATTAATGGTGTTACTTTGTCAAGAAGGTCCTACAAATTTTAAGGTACATTAGCAAAAGATTAATCAATTTTGCCATCACTAAGTTAATTACCTTGACAATTTTTTTCCTTCTTGAGAAAAAAGGTGTCTGTTTTGTCTCCATGACATAATAATTTATTATCAAGACAATGTCCACGGAACAACAAAGTAACCTGTGATCACTACCCCTAACCTGGTTTATATGGTTTATTCTCCGCTTCAATAATCATTACCGTAAATCCAGACTTACATGTAGACATAACAAAAATTCATGAAAACCAAAATCTCAGATATCACATGCCCGAACAAACAAAAAGGGATTTTGCGTTTTCCTGTGAACTAGTTATCGGAAGTTACTCCCACAGTTAAAAAAAAACAGCGCCAAAACGTGTACCGTACTTGTTTAATAGGTAAGGAAAACCATTTACAATCTCACCTGAAATGTTTTCGTGTCCATCCGTAAGTATCTCCTGTAATTCTCCTCGTCTTCAAGCCTCAGCTCCTCCAACAACTGCCTATAAACCCCTCGCTCAGATCTTCTCCTAAACCATTCTCTTTCCCACACTTCCTTCGTCTTTCTTTTCCTCTTTCTTCTCTTACAAATTATAGCCACAGCGACTGCGGCTGAAATTTGTCGGACATCGGCCATTTTTTGTTTGTTGATATCCCCAGTCCTCCGGAGGCGAAATGCACGCGATTTGTGAAATGATGTCGTGCGTGTGTAAATAGTCTTAAGTCATGTCGTAGGCCTGTCGTAAGCTTGTCGCATGCGACAAAATCGTATCGTGTAAATCGGCCCTAAGTCAGAGATGGAAGTGCCGTGTAGTCGAATAGCAAGCGACTTGATGTAAACGACATGTGTTGTCTTGACGGCTGGACTGGATTTGACATACTCAACCTCGTTCCCAGGGTTCTCTCCTACCCGTCCTGGGAACGAGGTTGAAGCATAGCACTTTCAGATTTTAATAAAAGGAAACAGAAAAAGAGGACTTTTTTGTTTTTCGGATTGTTTTGCATTAAGGTAAATTTTAATACTTGCATGTCACAACCGTTAAGAGGAACGACATCTACTCTTAACACAACCTCTCTCTTCCTGTTGCTAAATCGAGCAGTATAAAGGGACGAATGTGGACTGCGGACCCGGAGTGCAGATCGGGTATAAACACAGACTGAGTATAAAATGCGGACTAGGCACAAAGCGCGGACTGAGTACAAAAACGGCACAGAGCAGCGAAATAGCGACATATGAATGGGAATGGTGGAAATATTGTTTCGCGCCATAATTGTCACGTGATAGATGTTAGCTGACGTTTCTTCCAGCATGTTGTATTTATCGGAGGTAAGACACGAAAATAATTTATGGAATCCTTCACGAATTATCAGCTTTATGTTTGGAAATCGAGAAATTTGAAGGACTTCAGTGGGAGATGCCATTGTGAT
>OX421445.1:58389135-58399135 GCA_949126865.1 Montipora capitata
CCAGATTTTAAAAGTCGAAATCAGAAAGTTTATTGACCCTGTTTTGTCGATTGCTTATCGTACAAAAGTTTGGTTTTCAGAAATATCTTATGTTGTGAGAATACATATCTGATGCTAACGTGCGACTATTACACCCCAGAGACAGAAGCTGGCGCGTTTGATATCACTACTACTATTATCTGCGCGAAAATAGTGGCAAGCCATTTCATTTCATTTAAACGGAAGCTCCGGCATCCTGGGAAAAAATCTATCGTATCGGTCAGGGATATTCAGTCATGCAACAGGAAAAAAATGTGCCGATATGAGGTCATTCTTTTAGATCTCCCGGAAAGATTTCTAAGAAGACCGATATTCAGTTCATCGCGACGGTCTCATAATTTCGCCTATAATAAAGCCTCTTAAAGCACAACCAAAGACACCAAAATATTTTTCTCTCCAGTATGGTCTCTTTCATGTTTCCTTAAACTTCTGGTTTGGCTAAAACACTCGCCACAATGTTGACATTCGTAAGGTTTCTCTCCAGTATGGACTCTCTCATGTGTCCTTAAATAATCTGCTCGTCTAAAACACTTTCCACACTGTTGGCATTCATAAGGTTTCTCTCCAGAATGGATTCTCTCATGTGTCCTTAAATAATAAGCTCGTCTAAAACACTTGCCACACTGTTGGCATTCATACGGTTTTTCTCCAGTATGTAATCTTTCATGCCTCGTTAAATTTCCTATTACACTAAAACGCTGGCCACATTGCTTGCATTCATAAGGTTTCTCTCCAGTATGAACTCTCTCATGTTTCCTTAAACTCCCTGCTTCCCTAAAACACTTACTGCATTGTTTGCATTCATAAGGTTTCTCTCCAGTATGAACTCTCTCATGTTTCCTTAAACTCCCTGCTTGGCTGAAACAATTCCCACAGTGTTTGCATTCATAAGGCTTCTCTGCAGTATGGACTCTTTCATGTCTCCTTAGATGGCTTGCTTGGCCAAAGCACTTGCCACACTGTTGGCATTCATAAGGCTTCCCAGTGTGGACTCTTTCATGTATCCGTAAAAGTCCTGCATCGCTGGGACTTGCCACACTGTTGGCATTCATAACGCTTCTCTCCAGTATGGATTCTTTCGTGTCTCCTTATATCCCCTGCTCGGCCAAAGCACGTGCCACACTGCACTGATAAGGCGTCTCTACAATGTTTCGTGCGATTTCCGCGTTTCACAGGAATTCTCTCAGGAATTCGTTTCTTGTGCATAACTGATTATGACATCATTCCTGTATCTCATTAGGCACTAAAATAAAACGAAAGCGGAAAAAACGTTGATACTACTCTTGGAAAGTTATTATTTATATAATTATATAACTCTTTATCGACACTGTTAACGCTGGTCACTTTCATAAGTTAAGTCAATTGCCAAACCCTAATGTGTGAAGGTAATATTAAACCGTAGGCCCCCCTCTCACAACCCTTATTCCAAAAAGAAAAGCTCTTTTGGACGTTAAAGATCTCACACATTAATCGAAAAGAGCTGGGCACGGACTCCCTGGCGTTGTGGTCTGGGGCCCGTTTCTCGAAAGACTCGAAAACTTTCCGGTCCCGAAAAGCCATCTGTGAAATTGCCAACGCCATGTTTTGGAAAGCAGATCTTTTAATATGTTTTCAAGGTAACAAAAAGAAAAATAACTGTGAAGTTTGACGAATTAAATGCTCTCCGTTCTTGAGTTACAAAGGGAATTGTGACACACGAAAATGTCTGATGGATGCCCACAAACCTTTGGCTATTACAGCACGTGCCACCCTCATTAAATAATTATCTATGACCCGCAGTTACAATATAACTAGACGCGCCACGAGCATAAACTGCATAAATTGCAGCGTTCCAGTTAATTTTTTCAAGTGGGGGTGGGGGGGGGGGGGAGGGGAGGGGGGTCATGTAGACCATTTGAGGGGTCACCCAGGCGTCATGCCAGCAGTGGCCCTTTGACTCACTAGTTCAAATGTTGCATAATGTCCTGTCCCGTTTTGAGGTCTTTTACTTTTTTAAGCTTTGGTAATAAATTGAGTTCAAAGATAACAAAACTAGCTTGCTGTCACCCTTCATTGTGTGAGAAAGAAGTCGTTTCACTCAACGCATGTTAAGTGTCATGGCGACCTGCAATAAGCTCTATAATATCGATGATATGGATGATGCCAAGAAGCTTAACAAGAGAACCTAAAGTTGAAGGATCAAATCCAAGCTTTAAGCGAAGAGGTTGAGCAAATGAAAAGTCTGCTTCGGCACAGCTCTATCCAATTAGCGAGTGAACCATCAACTGACGCGAGCGTTACTCTGAATCGTGAAGGCGAGAAGAGCTTAAGCTTCCTTAGCAGTAAGCACGATGAACTGATCCAGTTAAAAATACTACATTGAAAAAACTAGAGCGACTCGGTAAGAAGACTGAAGCTGTCAGTGAAAGAGTCAATAATATCAGTGAAGCAATAGACAGCATGGAAAGTTACAGCTACCAATATGATATCAAGCTAGTTGGATTCCCCGAGCTCCACGAACATGAATCAACAATTGAAACCGCGAACCTATGCCTTGAAATCTCTATATAAGCATTTTTAATATGAACTCATTTAATATAAACAATGACCCTGATTCCAACCTCTTAGAAACAAGATTGCGATCTCGATATTTTTCACCTCACAGTTTTGCTGAGGCTATTAGAAGTAAAATGAATCAAAATCATCACAATTTCATCTCTATCCTTCACAGTAATGTCGGAAACCTTAAGAGGAATTTCGAACAATTCCAACATCATGTGTTTTTTTTTTTAGTTAAAAATAAGTTTTAGTGTCATAGGATTAACAGAAATTCGAATTCGTGATGGCGCTTGCAATGATTGTTTTTCCGAGTTTACCAAATTACTACTTTGAGTATGTAACAACGCCGTATTCTGCGGGCGGTGTGGGGATGTTTATAAACAGTAACTCGCAATATGATGTTCTCGAACATACTTTTAACTCTTCCTATCAAGCTCTTTGGATCGACATCGTTGATGCAAGTAAGCTAGACTTTTTGTCAATCTTAATGGCCGTTTTTTATAGGACATTACTAAACAACGAAACAGCGAAACACCGAAACAGCGAAACGAAGCACCAAAACACCATATATGACTCCACCATACATTGAATACTAATTGACAAAGGTTGGATTTGAGATTAAACATCGTTGTAGGCCTAATTAGGCCTAAAACGTTATTACTCCTAATTCATCGAGATTAAGATTAGGATTCAGATTAAGACTGAGATTAGGAACAATAACATTAGGCCTAAAACGATGTTTAATCTCAAATCCAACCTTTGTCGGTTAGTATTCAATGTATGGTGGGCTCATACATGGTGTTTTGGTGCTTCCTTTCGCCATTTCGTTGTTTAGTCATGATGTCCGTTTTGTTTTTATACTAGAGACGCATAATTCGTCCGGGACGAACTTGGGCAAACATTTTTTCTGCGTCTGTTAAATTCGTCTTGTATAAAGACGGGCACAATTAAGACGCATTATGCGTCTGGACTAAGTACCTACTTTAGTGGAAAGTACTACTGGAAAGTTCGTCCAGACGCATTATGCGTCTTGTGCCCGTCTTTATACTAGACGAATTTAACAGACACAGAAAAAAATGTTTGCCCAAGTTCGTCCCAGACGAATTATGCGTCTCATATAGTTCGTCCCGTCTTTACACTAGACGGATAACACGAGCGACGCATAATTCGTCTGGACGGATTATGCGTCTTTAGTATAAAAACGGCCAATATTCTTGTTATGCTAATAATTATTACACTTTTATTTATTTTTTTCTTATTAATATTTATGGTGTCCATGTCTGGGGCTAAAAATTTTGCTCCTTTATATAAACACCACTATTAATTTTGTTTTCCAAAAAGTGGCAATAATTGGAATTATACATATACGTTTTTCCCAAATGGTCTTGATGGCACAAGTGCTGCTAATGTTTTTAAAAATACAACCACACTTTTGAGTTTAAGGAACATGTTCCGATGTTTCAAAGATCATCATCAGCCATAGTGAGTGTAACATTTAAATTTTTACAAGATAATCTCTCTCTCTCTCTATATATATATACAAGTAAAGATAAATGGACTACATTTCGTAATCGACAAATTTGCTTCATAGGACCGTGTCCCACTCTTCAGGATCTTCAAATGATTATTTTTCCTACATAGTGGTTCTTCTGCTGCTCATGCACGTAATTGTGAATTGTATATATTACAATTTTTAATTACAATTTATTTAGAAGGAATTTGTTTGCATGCCGACAGCCGGCCGCTCGCTAGTTCTGATAGTTTGTTGAGCGTGGAGAGCTCCGGGTGGCAAATTATGTAGTATTTCTCGAGTGTACATAAGTTGCATCCTTTTGGTGTTGTTAGAATATGCGCGCGCCCTTCCCAAAATCTTCCACGTGATGTTGTAGTTTACTTTAGCATTTTCAGCCACCACACATATTTACTTAGCTCTGTCTGGTTGCTGTGCACCACAATCTTAAAGGACTGCTTGTGGTTGGCAAATCTCCCCTTGTAATCAGTGTCAGTTAACCCTACGTATTAAACTCATTTCCCTCGGTTTGAGGTGACTGTTGCCTTGATTGCATCAAGGGTAATTACATCCTCGGAGACGCAGGGGCAGATCGCGGAGGCAAGAGGAAGTCTAAACGGGCAAAAGAAAATTGCGACAAAGAAAAGCATAGTAGGGCAAGAAGAGCCCCTGGGGACACGTTCTTACCAGACCAGTTCCAAACAGTAGGCGTAATTCTCAATTCTGATTGGTGCCAATATTGATGCCAGAAATTCTTTGTGTTTTTCTGCCCAATCAGAGGTCAGCAGGCCGTGAAGTCGTTTCGTTTCTTCTTACACGGAAATAACGTTATCACCATACTCGCCTCGTTCGTTTGGCAAGGTTTTGCTCGAGGAGAAAGTCTCAATCACAGCACAAAATCTACAGGAAATCGTTCGGAATATCGGCAAAGAAATACGCTGGACCTTTCGCAGGTATCGTTACAGTTGCGTATTTCCAAGTGTGCGAGGTTTTTGTAAAGATGTCCTTCCCGATTCACCTAAGATAGCAGTGATTAATTTTGATCTAACAATTGAATTATTTTTATTCTGCCCGCTTTTCCTGGTCGAGGTATTTCTAGATTTCTTAAATGAATTGCTGTGGCAGAAACTTTGTTAATATCGAGCAACTCTTGATCGCACGGGCCACACTGGTATGTCGAGCACACAGCACGCAGCACGACTTTATTTTAATGCTCGCCAAATTCAACGCTATCGAGCTCGTGTTCTCTTCACGATATTAGGGACTTTACGATCTACGACGGCGACGTCAACGAAACCGTCACCTCAAAATATAACTTTGCACTGTCGCGAGTTGCTTGCGGTTAGGCCATCTCCTTCGCGTCGTACATTGTGGGCGAAGTATCCTAAAAAGAAATTGGTACGAGCGGTTTCAGAGTAAAAAAAGAGAATTATAGATTCACATTTGTGCGCTCGCGTTGTCAAAAATCCTCAAATTTGGTGATTTCATGTCGTTGTTGTGCAGCGTACCGCACGATTATTTTTCCTCTTTTAACCAATGATAATGTTGTTTCGTGGCGTTCTCGTTGACGACCGCGTCCTAAATCGTAAAGTCCCTATTGTTCAGGATGAGCCACCCGAAAGGAACAGTTGACGACTGTTGTCGAGTACGTTCTTACGTTTTTGTTAACAAAAAGAGAAAGCGAAACCTTAATGGGGAATTTTTGAGAATACTTGAAGAAGTTTTCGATCAAAATTAAAAGTCCAGGCACATGATCGATGGTCTTTCTCGTGGAAAGGGTAAAATCAATCTGGAAAAAAAAAGTCGTCATTTGAATAGGAGACAACCCCTTTCTCCTTTGACATCGAGCCAAGGGGATGCACAAACTGCTTGTCACTTTGACAAGAAAAAATGTTATTAAAATATAGAATTCCCATTGAAAATGTACCAATTAAGCAAATTCCACTACCCTCGGTGGTATCTTGTCCTGGTGAGTTAACAAATCACCATGAGGAAAGCACCCAAACACCAAACTCAGGTTGCCACTGCTTTCCCAAATCAAGCAAAGAAACATCCGTCAAGGTATGCACATTTCCGATAATTATGTATACATACACACACTGTATGTGGATGTAGAAACACATGTTTTATTATACTGACAGTGTACTAGAAAATAAAATTTGCCACTGTTGTAATGGCATATCCTTAAGTTTCAAGTTTATTGTGAATTACGTAGTTTAACTTATTACACAAGATGCCACATCCTTATTCTTTAGGAGGCTTAGAACAAGTGTTCAACCGAGTGCTCCAGCCACACATGCCACCTGAGCCACTCCAAACGATAATGAATCAAGATTATACAACCGGAAATAGAGTTTGTTAGATTTTTTCAGGTTTATCTCAAAAGTTCGTCCAGTGTCCTTCCCTGATTTGTTTGGAAACAAGTGAGAAGCGTTATTTTGCATTCTTGAAGGGAATTTTCAAAAATTATGCAGTGGAGTTTTTTCATCTTTCAGCTTTTTCATAAATATTTTGAACTCTACTTCAGTTTAGTTCTTTCTCACATCATGTTCTGGGTCAGGGAATTGTGATATGATTTCGAAATTTAAAAAAACAAAATGCTGCTCACTGAATTGGTTTTCGAAACACTTTTCAAAAACCAAGTTTTAGAGGGTCTTTGAGTAGCACTGTACCATTACCATACCAACAGTTGGGACCCAGCAAACACCCTTTAAAACATTGCCTCACAATAGTATTACACAGGTATGAAGCTGTAGCAGTTGCCCTTTTGTAAGGATTGGAGTAATCTTTTTCCATTGGACACATGACTATTAAGAGTTGAAAATCCTTTCAAGCTTCCTTAAACTGAGAAAATAGTTTATCTTTTTATCTGTGACCACATTTCTGTCATCTTGTAGAGTGCTCTTTTACCTCTTAAAAGATTTGTCTATCTAGATTATGTAGCAGTGACATTTTGCTTTTTCCCTGAGTATGATATTTATGCTGATTTCAAAACCCAAGCCGCTGGACACAGTTGAACAACAATAATAATAATTATTATTGTGATAGCAGACATATACAATACAACTCATTCAAGGTACATGTATAGTGTCTTTTCCTTCAGGGCCACGGCACCCAACGATAATATAGTTCAAAACCACTTAAACATAGCAAATTGCTAAACATATTTTAGTATTTAAACAGTAGATATATGCATATTTTTATCCCCTAAAAATTTTTCATCTGTTCGGCTGAAAGTCTAGTGATCCGAAAATTATTAAGGGATCAAAACTTACCTAATTCTAGGTGACCTTTTTAGGGTACAAATCCGTTCAAAATGGGCAATTATACCATTTTTCAGAAGTTAGAAAATCCTAGGACAGGCAGGCAAGCAAGATATTTTACAACAAATGTTCCGAAAATTCTAGATCTCAAATGGTCCTCCGAACAGATATTTTCCGAAAATTGACGTTGGGTGCCCCTGTTCCTTGGATGAAAATATAAAGAAAAGATACAATTTCCTTTTTTTTTTTGGCCTTAGGATATACATTAGTCATTGGTTTCTTGCTTTTAGTCTCTGCCTTCTTCTTTGCCTTAGTTCCTCTGACAAAATCGATATTTTCGATACAAAGCGATGGACATTGAATTGTAATTACCAAAATCGATAAAACTGATCAAAATCAATAACCACAAAAATGTTTCGATAAAATCTCGATTACAATCGATTTTATCGAGTATCGAAATTATCGATTCGTAACGTTAATAAAGAAATCACTGAATAACAACCATTAGAGAGTCACTGGCAAGCGTTCCTCTATTGTCTTTTATTAGTAGAAGCCTATTATTAGCCTGTTTAGAAGAGATTATGGATTTGATGACTGACCATGCAAATCTTAGAGGTGAACAAGCAGGAGCGAGTTGGCCATTATATTATGCTACGATAATACTTCCCGTTGCTAATTCATTATATGATTGTACTTGTTGCGGAATTATACCAACTAAGAAACATATATCTTAATGAAGATGTAGTAAGCAACTTTTCTTACCTTCAGTATGACGAAGATTTCGCTCGAAGAAGCTTGAAGTGTCGCGATAACAGGCCATAGTTAATGGAGGGGAATAAAATATACAGATAGCTGATCGATCAGCGTAAGTAATGGGGTGGTGTTGTACTTGATGTAATTGATATGTATTGTCCTGAGAGCTGGATGCACATTTTGAGAAACTTTTGTGGTTGCAAAAAATCTGAGAAAGAAAACCCAATGTAGAGGCAAAGGAATGACCACTTGTTGGCTTATGAGGGAAAATAGTAAAGGCCCGTTTTCATCCTAGACGCAACGCCATCGTTTGTTATGTTTTGAATCTCGAATATTCTGGGTGGTCATCTATTTCTGTCACGATAGTTCGTGCCGTTGAAACCGCTAAAATTACCTTTTATCTTTTTGAAGTCCAGTGACATCGGAGAATCACCGGAGTGGAATTTTTGCGATTCGCCTATTCAGCAAAAGGAATAGAACAATTCTGAAGCTAACGAGCTTCGTGACATTATTTAATTGCGGAAATGCATGGCTCACTTTAAACTTACTTTTACCTTGTCAGTTTCGATTTGTCAGGATACTTGAGACGCAGAAGTGAAATTCTCTTGTAAAGATGCTTCATAGGGGGCCCACACAATCGGATGTGTAGCCGATTGTTATTTTAAAGTAATTGTACTAGATTTACCGTTTGCCTCACCTATAGCGATATATCGCCAACTATGTATATACAACAATGATAAATAAACGTTGAATTATCGTAGCTGTGGTACATAGTCGTCCTTTTGCCTCAAAAGAAGTCTTTTGAGCAATTTTGAGTTCGCCGTTGACTGTTACTATTATAGAAGGAACTTTTCCTTCTATAATAGTAACCGTCAACGGCGAACTCAAAATTGCTCAAAAGACTTCTTTTGAGGCAAAAGGACGACTATATACCACAGCTACGATAATTCAACGTTTATTTATCATTGTTGTATATACATAGTTGGCGATATATCGCTATAGGTGAGGCAAACGGTAAATCTAGTACATTTACTTTAAAATAACAATCGGCTACACATCCGATTGTGTGGGCCCCCTGTGGATGCTTGTGCTCAAAAGAGTGACAGAGGTTGCTGTCTTTGTGGAGTGCAAGCTGTCATGTTGTTCAATACGTATCGATTCGACTTCAAATAGAAATATTTTAAACAAATATAGACATAAAATACTACGATAAAATTATGAAATGATAAGTAGAAAACGCATTCAAACCAGAACCTGAAAGATTTATTGATGAATAGCTTTTGACGAAGAAGATTCTGAAAGGCTTTGAGATTTTTTCGAATTTTTGTAATTTCGTGATAAACGAAATCTTTCGGGGCGCGCGATGCATTCAGGGTGAAAATGGACCTATAAAAATTGTTTTGGTGAATTCTAAAGTAGACTGTTCACAGTCTCCTATTTTTCCGTTTGATCGTCGGGATCGAGCACAAACTTTCACCATATTGGTTTTAAAAAGCGAGCGCGAACTGGGGAGAGCGATATAACTACTGAGTGGGTGGGGGGAGTGGAGGGGTTTTGGCAGGAAAAATAGGGAGACTGTCCGATCTTTACTGCGACTAGTGTTCAGCGAGTCCCGTTGCACCAGCAACGGCAATACCTGATTGGTCCATAACACAATGCATCTGTCAATAAAAATACAGGTTCGAAAACAACATGGCTTATTACTGGGTTGCAAACCCAGTCGGAAAGTAGGTAGATTTCCGTTTTTTTTTTTTTAGTATTTTTTTCCGTGTCGGTAAAAGTCTTGCCTGTCACTCCCCTGGTAAGTGGTGTCTTTGTGCATAGAGCCTTCTGCGCGTATTTTCGTAGGATCGAGAGGGTAGTGGAACTGCGTAAATTTCTCTGGTGGACACAGTAG
>OX421445.1:58404135-58424135 GCA_949126865.1 Montipora capitata
TCACAACTAAAGTAAACACACTTTTGCATATCCAGACCTGTATTTCTCCTTTGGAATCAAGTGTTTATTATCATTGAGAATCAAATAACTATACAGCCTTTCAAACTAAATCACAATTATTTTCTAAAGAGCTGATCACAGTCTCCACTGATGATATCAAATCTTATAAAACTAGAATAGAACTGTATGCACAAGATGGCAATGAACAAAATCGTTAATATGGCTAGTTGAACAAGGATATAAGCTAGACCATTACAAAGAAACAAAGTGTTTAACAGTGAAAAAACAAAAACAAAAAATGCAATAAACAAAAAACTTATCTTCGTAGTCAATGGTACACTGAGCGGGAGGCTATTTGTTCGCGGTGAAAGTGGTACAAGCGTGAAGCCATTTGTTCGCTGTGCCATTGTTTTCACTTTATCTTCAGAAGATTCCAATATGGCCTCCTTGTTGTTTGTCGAGTTATTCTCTTTGTCGCTGTCATCTTCAGAGTAGTTCTCAATAAAGTTCCCGCTGCTTTTTAGAGAATTAGTATTTTGACTTGTATAGCGATGTTTCTCGTGACGTCACGCATTGTTATTTATGCCAACCAGAACCTAATTGGCTGTTGAAACAGTCACTTCTTTTGTTCCTCGGTTGGCAAATTTGAATATCAAAAGAAATGTGACGTCAATGTTTGTAAACAAGAAATATCGTTACTGCTTTGAATAGTTGCGTCCATTTCAGTTACATTTGAGTACATCTTTTAGCGCGAAAAGCGTATGCCTTTCTTTGCATCTGTTTTGAGCGCCCCAAGAAGAAATCGATTAAGCCAACGCAACGTCGTTCTTAAGTAATTCAAACAACTCATCACAGTGCTCTCCATGATTTTGGACTACGTGGTTTGCTTTTGATAACCAATGTAAACAGCGCCACGAGCCTTTTATTGTGCACTGCCAATCAAACACCGCCACGTGCTTTCTATTGCGCATTGCCCAATCAAACACCGCCACGTGCTTTCTATTGTGCATTGTCAATCAAAACACCGCCACGTGCTTTCTATTGCGCATTGCCCAATCAAACACCGCACGTGCTTTTTATTGTGCATTGCCAATCAAAACACCGCCACGTGCTTGCTATTGCGCATTTTGCTGCACCGAAAAAAAAAAAAAAACAACAACAACGGAAATGTAACATGTTTTATAACTCGGTGCCCTTACGGGCCCGAATAGTTACTGTAGAAACCAGAACGTAACGTGAATCAAAACAAAGCAAAACAGCAGGAGAGGTAAAGTAAAGATGGTTTGCAACCAATCTCTAGAGACACAGATAACAACGATGTAATGTAAAATTGCTGGTGGACGAATAAAAGGAGCTGATTAGAGATCTTTTGTTTCCATCCACCATCATGGCAGCGATGATTTTACGTGAAAACCACCTATTTTAATAGTAAAATGAATAACCATCTATTTTAAAAATATCTATTAAACTGCGAGGTACTGCGAACAACGTCGAGCTACTGCTTAAGAGTTCATGCGATTTACTTTTCCGAAAAACAGTCAGTTGCAGTATACTGCTTTTTTTAGGGGATACAGAAAATGACCTGAAGGGAAAAGAAAATTGCCTCGAGTCAACTGGAGGTTTCACGAGGGTGCGAGTTACCGAGGGTGAAATTCCAGTAAATGTATGACGGAAATCCAGGGGAAATCGATTTTGGTTCGAGTTGCCGCCAGGTTCGAATTAGCGAGGGTTAGAGTTATCGGGAGTACTGCCGGGCGGTCACCCATCCAGGTATTAACTCTGTCCAATAGGACTTGACTTCGCTTGGACAAGCCGTAATACCATCAAATGAGATCGAGGTTATGTGTGCCAATCGCATCGCATCACGATCGATAACCGAGGACCCCGCCGGAATGAAACCGATTAGAATGCGTTCTCGTCGAACGCAACAACAAACTCCAAAAAAACAAATAGATTCTGATTGGGTGAGAGCAGTACTTAATTATCCAGTGCCAATGGGCCTTAATTACACGGCTCGATGGATTGAAACCTTTTGTTTTTGCGCACCGAAACTCGTTCCCAAACATTTCAACTCGAGGCTCGGGGTACGAAATCTATCAAGGTCTATGGCCAATATGGCCGCCGCGCGAATAAGGTCCATAAGCTTGAAAACATGTGCATACGACTTAGAGACATTCTAACAATAATGGCCGACAATAGTTCTTGCTATATTATCGTGCAGACAATGAGTTATGAGTGTCTAGTATGTGAGAACCACTTTATACGACCCCTTTACACATTTCAGTGCATACAACCTCTCCAATCTGCTTGGTTGACGTCCTCACGTTTTCGGTATCTTTACAATAATTCTGAAGCCAAGTCCCGGGAAACAGGAACGTAATCAAAATCAACGTTTCGTGGAATTGTTGGAATGCCGACGGCAACAAATGGATGAATTTCTTTAATTGGAGTACTAATCTTGCAAGAATGTGTACTCATATTTCTTGGCATGCATTCATTCATTCATTCAAACACCTATAGTTGTTTTTCTTCGGCAGGCAACCACCTTTTGAGAAGAATCCTAGCTCTGTTGAATTAGAGGTCAATCTTTTCCCTTCTTTTTCAGGGGCATTTAGACTTCGATATTTGCACCCTTCAAATTCACTGCCATGGAAATAAGTGATCAACACGCACTTCTTCGAACAACAATACCTGTTTCGCTTGCTACAACACGAAAACTGGATGCTAAATGAGCTTTGGCAGAGTTGGAAAAAATTCCTCTTTATACTGGACAAATCGATTAAATGACTCAAATGGATAGTGTTGACAAGAATTCAGAAAAGCGACGATTTCCGCGTTATTCGAGTAAAAATTATTTTGATATCTGACAAGCAAGATAAAAACAGTACGTGTGGAAAAATCATTGAGCTTTCTCGTTAATTCTTCTCAAGGTAATACAATCTTGTTTTGTATGGTATGGTTAAGGAGGAGGGCGTGTATTACTTCCGGATATGAATATGGCAGAGAACACACCTGACTTCATCGTTAACTCACCTGAAAACTTGAATTCCATATAGTCATTCTGCAGTCAAATCACAAATCAAGTCTAACCGCACAAAATGTCTGAGTCACATTAAGCATGGGAACTTAATGTAGTTCGGTTTGGGTTGGGCTCCGCTTGAGCCTCGAAGTTAAAGGGACTTTTCTTATGATATTATGACAGGCACATAACGAAACGTCAATTTCGCTGTGTAGTGATGCGAGACAATCCTAAGAATGTGTCTTATTGTAGAAGAGGCCTTAGTTTTGCCAACCACTCTTTTGAGACCAAGCCATCAGAAATCCCCACTCTACCCTTTGTCCCGACCAGATTGTTTTTGCATTAAAGTTGTGTAGGTCTTTCACAACTGTTTTGAAGTTAATAAACACCGTTGAAGTGGCGTGCATGACAAGTGATCACCAGTCGGTCAAGGCCGGTTGCTCTGGAACTTGCATAGTCCACATGTTTTAGTTTAGTCTAAGTTTGGTCTTTGTTTAGTCATGCGCAGATGAGTATTTGTGATTTAGGTATCTTTACGTGTGGTCACTCCTGGTGGGCGTGTCTTGATGTCAGCTTGCGTTGGTCTCGTGGACGGTACTTTTGTTTCTTCGTGTATAGTTAATTAGTTACAAAATTATTTGGCTGGCCACCTTAGTGCTGTCCAGAGTCCAGCTCCCATGGGCCACTTACACTAGGTGGATATGAAAGAGAAGAAACTTGGATAAAATTTAGTTAGGAGTAAAGATTAGAGTAGTGCTTTGTGGTGCTGGAATTTGTTGGTAACGTTCCCATCCCATCAGAACCCTTTAGTGCCCTCATATATTGTGTACAATCCCTCTCCATCATGACGCTAAAGTGTGCTTCTATGCATGGGTCAGAAAAACTCTAGAGCATTGTGCTTGTCGTAACCATGGTATCTATGGCTACTTTTTTTCATCTGTGATACACCGTACGCAGACTTTGTATTGCTCAAAGGAATCTCCGTATGAGGCTTGAACGAGCCCCTTCCCCCCAACCAGCGACCTAAAAGGCAAACGGGGAATATTCGAAAAGTGCTAAAATTGCAAGAAAGGGTGAGATTCCGGGCGAATTCACCTTTATCACGCGGCGGCCATTTTGGAGTCCGTGGGGAATAAAGGCTTTGTCTTTGCATTGTCTTTGCCCGTCCAGCCTCACACTGAATGAGAGGTTCGACGGGCAAAATCTTTTGTTTGGACAGTGAGTGATATGGGTCTATTGTTTGAGGATAATTTATAAAAATAGTTAGAGTTTTTTTTCTAACCTGATAAAATTCTTCAACAGTAAAGAAACAATGAAAGCAAAGATAAAGAATATATGCTGTTTAACCGGAAGAATGGTTTGAAAACTTATTTGCATATTTACTTGCAGAGTTAAAGTTGTGATACTGATTATTTTTCCATTTGTTAAGACTTAATTTGGTGTTTTTCCCACCAAGAGCTATTTATTATCAACAAAACAATGTACTAATAAATTTAACAGAGCGTATCTACAGTGCAACGCGCCTTACCGTGGCCACCCAACAAACTTTCACATTTGACAGCTAGGTGTACGTAAGTCAACTCAACAACCATGCAACGGTGTTCAACTTACAACCGTGCGAACTTTGCAAGGAGGAGTGATTGTCAATCAAATTCGCATACCATGATTGGCGTACAAGTTTTAAAAAACTTTGTCAGGTGGTCACGGTAAGGCGCGTCGCACTGTAAAATTCAAGGGGCTTCTAGTTATAATAGCCCACTTTCCTAAACAAAAGGCATCATCTCGAGGCTCTGGGGAATTAACTCATACAAATCCTTATATTTAATCCCCAGATCCTCGAGATGATGCCTTTTGTTTAGGACTAAATTTTAATTTATCGAAAGTGGGCAATTGTTAAGGAAATGATAACAGATATCTTTTGGTATAGAGCGTTTTCACATGACGTCACGGCGGCCATATTGGTATTCCAAAACAAAGAAATGGCGGCCATGATGGTGTACCAAACTAATCCTCTACTTTTATGCAAATACTTTCTTTTGTTTCAGTAATCCATTATGGCTGCTGGTCAAGTGACGTCACGGGTTCAAACCCCGTCGAAGTCCTGAAAATTTTCAGGCTTCCCTACGCAATTGTAAAAATTGCGTTCATAACTGCGAAGATCATAGCTTCACTTGATTTCACATCCGCAGTTCATATATGATTCATTTCATATACCATTTCATCATTGATAAAGAACCTTGTTACATCCCTCCAAGATGTGTTGTCCTATGGTGAACACGCTGTTCGTACTTAAACTTTGCATTTAGGGTTAGGATTTTTCTCGACAAGTCCTGACCTTGTACTTTCATGCTGAGGGAAGTACAAACACAAGCCAACAGTTGTAACTCTCGCCTTGGGTCGTGTTATGATCTACATAAGTAGTTATAGGCATACTGTGAACAACAAGAACTTTAATGCCCGTATGTTGGTCCTGTGACATTACATAACATCTTAATAAGTTTCACTAAATGCAAAAGGAAAGAGCGAGACTGAGGAAAACCGAGTATAAAGAAAATAACACTGAATACTCCTTCGCTTTAGGAAACTCTTATTGATGACAAAATGTGATGAGGGTCGCTGGAGTTGTATTGACTAGATCGTATCTCGCTGGTGATAATGGTTTCCTCGGTTTTTTGAAAAAATTCATAAAAGGATATCACGCGTAATCTTATGCCAAATATATCACGTTTCAAATCAGGCCATTATTTGGTTATACCGCTTCCTCTTTACGATGTCAAAATACTTATTGTAATTTAACCATATACGAGTGTTTCATATTTGGCCGAAATACCTCTTATCTTAGCCAATGAAATTGGAAAAATTGCAGAAAGGTAGTAGTATAATAACAACCAATGCAGTTTTGTAAATAAAACGCACTAATTAGTCCTCCGCGATTAGGGTTTTTTGATGTGAAATATGTTGCATGAGCTTATACTGTATATGGTAGGTTTTTGAGCCTAATAGAAATCCATTCCCAGATTTTAAAGTCGAAACGAGAACGTTTATTGACACTATGAAATATTTGGTCAATTGCTGATCCTACAAAAGTTTGGTTTTGAGAAATGTCTTGCATAGTGGGAATAGATTTCTGATGTTAAAGTGAGATTATTACACTGTAAACAAAAAAGCAGGCGTACTTGTTATCACCACAACTACCTGTCAATAGGGGCATGCCATTTCTTTGTATTAAAATAAAAAAACTTAGAACCTCCGGCACCCTGGAAAAAATCTGTCGCATGGGTCACGGATGTTTATATCAGTCCAGCGGCAGGAAATAATTGTGTCGGTCAGAGCTGATTTTTTTAGGGTCTCCCGGAAGCATTTTCTTGGGAAGACAGATATTCATTCCATCGCTACGGTCTCATAATTTGGCCTATCCTAAAGCCTCGTAGAGCACAATCAAAGAAACCGAAACATTCTTTTCTCCGGTATGGACTCTTTCATGTTTCCTCAAACCTTCTCCGTCGGTAAAACACTTGTCTCACTGTCGGCATTCATAAAAGGTTTCTCTCCAGTATGGACTCTTTCATGTTTTCTTAAACTTCCTACTTTGCTAAAACACTTGCTGCATTGTTTGCATTCATAAGGTTTCTCTCCAGTATGGACTCTCTCATGTCTCCTTAAAGTTCCTACTTCGCTAAAACACTTGCTGCATTGCTTACATTCATAAGGCTTCTCTCCAGTATGGACTCTTTCATGTTTCTTTAAACTTCCTGCTTGGGTAAAACACTTGCCACACTGTTTGCATTGATAAGGCTTCTCTGCAGTATGGACTCTTCGGTGTTCCCTTAAAGTTCCTGCTCGTCCAAAACACTTGCCACACTGTTGGCATTCATAAGGCCTCTCTCCAGTATGGACTCTTTCATGCTTCTTTAAAGTTCCTGCTTGGCTAAAACACTTGCCACATTGTTTGCACTCAAAAGGCTTCTCTCCAGTATGGACTCTTTCATGTTTCTTTAATGTTTCTGCTCGTCTGAAACACTTGCCACACTGTTGGCATTCATAGGGCTTCTCTCCAGTACGGACAACTTCATGTCTCTTTACATCTCCCGCTCGGTCATACCACGTGACACACTGTTTCCACTGACAAGTCTTTTCTTCAGCATTCGCCTCGTTAAGTTTCGTTAGGTTTTCGCGTTTCGCAGGAATTCTCTTAGGAATTCGTTTCTTGCGCATAACTGATTATGACATCATTCTTTTATCGCATTAGGCACTAACATAAAACGAAAGCAGAAAAAATTGTTAATAATTATCTAATTTATATAATTATCTCGTGAACTTAGAACTGTCTTGTTTATTTTGTAGTACATGTGGTCTCGGTCGTCAAGTGCCCCGGGTCAATAACATTCCAACCGCCAGTCGACCCCTGACATTTTTCTCAATCCCCACCCTCTTCATTTAGCAGGTCGAAGCAAACCATAACTGTGTAGTGTCTTTTGACGCTATCGCGTGTAATTCGGTTATTTTTGTTAGTTGTATTTTCGACGATTAAAACCTTGTCTATTTGGTTTCCTTGATATGAATGCAGAATACTGCCTTTGGATGGGGACCTAAAGTCTTAATCACCAATGCCCTCCATCTTTTTTTATTGGTTGTTTTGTTTATGTCTTCATAGTGCCATTCCCCCCAGTTTCAGAAATAACTCCCTTCAAGGTGGACCATTTTGCCTGGGAATTGAAACATCACCCCAATCAACAGCAATGCAAGTTTGTTTTGGACGGTATGCGCAACAGATTCAAGCTCGGTTTTAACCCTTGGCTCTCCCTGCAATCGGCCTACCAGCAACTTTGGTCATTGACGAGTACTTGGCCCATGAAGTCTCCAGGGCAGGGTCACAGGCCCTTTCAGATCCGCTCCCTTTCCCAACCTCCCTGTTAGCAGCTTCAGGGCTATTCCCAAAAGGGGTCAACCTGGCATGTGACGCTTGATAATGGATCTCTCGCCCCAGGTGGTGCACGTGCAATGATGGGATTCACCCACAGGAGTTTACCTTGCACTACATCACTGTAGATCAAGTCATCCGCATGGTTTTGTGTCTCGGGAAAGGAGCTCTCTTGGCTAAGTTTGATGTCGAGGCAGCCTATTGCAGTATTCCAGTAGACCCAGCAGATCGGTTTCTCACAGGAATGAAATGGCAGGATTCCTATTATGTTGACTTGACCCTCCCCTTTGGCCTTCGCTCTGCTCCTCACATTTTTAATTCAGTTGCGGATATGGTGGAGTGCATCCCGATTTACTCACATCAGATCCCTGACATACTCCATTATCCATTATTTTAGGAGGTACAGCGAGTATTAGGTTAGGTAAGTATTTCCACTGGACTAGGTTCAGTGTGACAGTGCCTGTTAGCGGCTGCTTCTGGGCTGGTTCTCGCTTGCAGGGGTTGTCATGGATACCTCTATGCTGGGCCTGGATGACCTCAGGCCCCTCCTGCCAACTTTTAAGGCATCAGTTCCCAAGCTCACCAATTGGCGATGAGTTTAATACCAGACCATAAGTGTAATGCTAATTGTGGTAACACTACTAAAAAGAAAATTCCCCAAGAAAACCACACCCCCTCATTCTACGTCAAGGGTAACCAGCCAATATCAATTCTTTTTCTATCACCTGACATTTCATATGAAATCTGGTGTTTTCTTGGTAGTATGAATGCTTACATGTATACATGTAGATCGGAACCTTAATCATTTCTAGCCAGTGATTCTTTTGCTAGTGGTAATTTTCCTGATAGATTAAAATTAGCAAGGATTATCGCTATTTTTAAAAATGTTCAAGATCAGGTAGACTACTTTCCTTCCTCTCTGAATTCAGCAAAATATTTGAAAGAAACTACCGGTATGTATCATTAGATATTTTGAAGATTCCAAGATTCGGTTTTGTTTTAAGGAAAACTGTTCCACCATGCACGTCCTTATCTTCATCACTGAAGCTACATGTATTTGTAAGTCCATTGATGATAAGGAATTTGGTTGTGGCATATTCATTGATCTAAAAGAAGCTTAATATACTGTGAAGCATCGAATTCTATTGACTACAGCAATCCATTATAATATATGGGGTGTTGTGCATCAATGGTTTGAGTCCTATTTATCCTACAGAAAACAGTTTGTATGTGTAAATGGTCAGAATTCAACTTCCCTGCCAGTAAGTTTGTATGTGTAAATGGTCAGAATTCAACTTCCCTGCCAGTAACTTGTGGTGTTTAAAATACTCTACTATAGGACCCCTCCCATTCTAACAGAAATAAGTGTGACAACTTTTCATATATTTTTTAACAATACTAATCTTTACCTTTCTACCAGAAGTGTACATGTAAATCACCTTATAAAACTCATGAATAATATTATTATTATGATGGGAAAACAAAAGAAATATTTTATTGATCAATATCTGTATATCTGATACAGATTCCCTTCATTTACATAAACAATACTTTCGATTTTCCCTTTTCCAAAAATGCCTTGAGTACATTTACAATTAAATGCTGACCTTTAATTAGTCACCTACAATATTCGTGTCAGATCTGTATCACATTTACAAACTCTTGGCTTTGCCTCGAGTTTGTAAATGTGATACTGATCTGCAGCTCATATTGTATACAGTCAAATTGCTTAAAGTAACCCTAAAACAGGATCTTAAATCTGTTGCCTAATGGATGAAGTGTAACATCTTAGCACTTAGTATCTCAAAAACTAATTTTATAGTACAAACGTAAAGCCAAGTTAGTCCTTCAGTATTAAATTATTGATAACCAACATGGCAGTAGATGTAGTTTTCAATTTTGCCAGTTCTTCGGGCATGAAAATGCCAGGAAACGAGAAATAGTAACTTTATTGTCAGAGAAATGTGAAAAGGCCACTTTATTTTCCGAGAAGCGTGATCAAGACCCCTCCTCACTGACTCCTTTTACCACCCTCAACTGGCAGAGAATTGATTTTGAAGCATGAAGCAAGTTGTGAAGCATGCAAGTCACACTTATTTAAAAGCAAAGGCAAGAGGATACACCCATTTATTTCACTGTTATACCAACTAAGAAACTATCACTGCAGGGGTTTCAATGACGATTGCAGTAGATGACTGGGCTAATCAATGTAAGCGGCGGCCACTCTTATCTTTTACAAGGGTTTGAGTGAAAATCAAGGCACAGTAGCCAGCGGTGAGAGACAAATTTCTGACAAACAGATGGTGGTATACAGCCTGTGACCGGCTTCTAATGAAACCCCTGCACTGAAGATGTAGTAAACAACGTTTCTTACCTTTGGTGCTTGAAGCAATATTTTCTCAGTGAGTATAAATCGAGTGGGGATGTACTTGATGTAATTGACATGTATTGTCCAGACAGCTGGACTGGACCTCAAAGAATGGAAATTTACTGAAGAATGAGATGTTGTTATGTAGGAAATATTACAATTAATCACGTTTTCGAATTGGTTTGCATTAAGGTAAATTTTGATACTTGTATGTCACAATCATTACCTGGAACGACATACTCTTGTAACATATACTCTCAAAGGCTCACCTTCAACCGACAGGCATTGTGTGCCGCGGAACTATTTTCATGTATGAAAGTTCCGCCCTAAGCTGAAATTCATCCAATTATATCCCTAGGATAAGCAATGCGAATTTCCATAACAAAAACAAGCGGTCGAAAAGCCTGTCAGTTGAAGGTGGGCTTTAACGCAACGTCTCTCTGTTTCAAACAGAGGAACAAAACATTACAAAAGAAAAAAAACTTCATTCATGACCCACACTCTCCCACAACTCAGATGACGATGACGATGCCACAACAGCCTTAGCAACATGTGCTCACTGTAACATTCAACATGGCAGTTGTTCTCAAGGGGTAAGCCAATCCTTCAGGCATAAAAAGTCGTTCTCTTTCCTGACTTAATTGCCGAGAAATATGAAAAGGCCAGTTTATTTTCCATGAGGCGTGATCAAGACCCTTCCCCACTGACTCCTTTTACCACGGTTAAGATTGTTGTTCTGCGAAGCAAGTTGTGAAGCATACAGTATGGTGTCCTTGGTCCACGAGATCCTTGGTCCGTGACTTTTCCGAACATGTTATATTTCCTCGTTAACTAAAGTACCACCAAAAGCAAATCTGTACAATGATTTCTTTTTTATTCTTCTTTCACATGACCAAATTTCGGCTTTCCTGCTATTGGTGATTGTGCGGAACTCAAGTTTGTTGACAGGTGTGTTAATTTGTCTTTGTAGAAAGTCTCCACTTTTGCGGTTCCGTAACTTACTGGTACATGGTCATGTTTACTTGGCTTGTGTAAAGATAAAACGCAACAGAAACACGTTTCTTTTTGTAGAACAGATTTCCAGATAAACTAATTCCTGCAGTTGGGAACGAATTTGCTGCAGAGTTTTAAACTTTTGTTTCATCGACTCTTGAAAAATATCAACAATATCTGCGACATTATACTACTTATGACTACTTATACTACTTATGACCCCAGGGAATTCAAATCTCGCAAAGCAGATAAAGAAAACCTTCGATAAATGGAAAAGGTCTTTGCTCTAACTGAATATTTTCAAAATCTTGTTTTTACATGTTTACGAACGGGTTACCTTCTTTTATGTCTAGAATACCTACACGGTCTAATAATGAAATGGTAAATACAAGGAAAGGTTACGTTTATACAAATGTTGGCCATGTAGCACTTATATTTCAACAGACTTAACTCAGTGATTAGAGTGTAATGTGAAGTGCAAGTTTTGTACCCCATATGAACCATGTGAGTGCTAGCCCTACTAATGGAAATGGGCCCACACAAGGACAGAGAAAAACTCTGATCAGGGAGGGAATTGAACCCATGACCTTCGGGCCAGACCACCGCTGTTCTACCGACTGAGCTGCAAGGTCAGACGCGAGCAGGTCGTGGGAACTGAAGATGTTAAAGTCATGGCAATGAACTTGTACAAGTACAAGGAAAGGTTAAGTTCATACAAATGTTGGCTGTTTAGCACTTATATTTCAACTGACTTAACTGATTAGAGTGTGATGGGAAGTGCAATATATAATGAATTATAACGTTGTGTCTAGATACCCGGCAGCCGGGAAGTGCTTTCAAAAAACTAGATACCCGGCAGTCAAAAATTTTGACCAATTTTCTCCAAATAGCTCGCTTAATTCCTCTAAGAACATAGGATATTTGTTTAGAAATCTCAAGCGATTATAAATATTGCCTTGGGTTAAAAGCAGAAGCGACTGTTGAGCTTGGGCATAGAGTGAAATCTCAATGTTTTTGACACTTAGAAAATATTCAAGTTCTGACACACTAAGTCAACTCCCGATGAATATCCACAGAAATTACCAACGAACCCAAGGCAATATTTATAATCCCTTGAGATTTCTAAACAAATATCTTATGTTCTTAGAGGAATTAAGCGAGCTATTTGGAGAAAATTGGTCAAAATTTCTGACTGCCGGGTATCTAGTTTTTTGAAAGCACTTCCCGGCTGCCGGGTATCTAGACACGTCGGAATTCGACAATTATAATGAAATGGAGCTTGTGTTGGGAGACGGTCAACTGAAAATAAAAGCAGATTCTATACTCACAACGACATTCAATACGACTGTAGCTGAGATATATCAAGGATAATAAAGAAGAAATAAATTTTCAAGCTCGTACAGAAATTATCGGGATTCACAGGTTTTTTTTTTTGGGCTGCTTACATGATTCGCAGACCAAGGATCAAATTCGCGAACGAAGGGCTCGCGATTTTTTCAAATTACAAGAGAAATATTTCAGTTTGGAACTTGCCAATTTAATAGTATCGCAAGAAACGAAAAAGCTATCTTCATGAAAAATTTCAGTTCGTGGCGTTTTGATTCAGGTAAGATATTCAAGATTATCCATTTTTCTCGCGGACCACGGACACGTGCACCATACTGTACAAGTTGTACTTTTATATTAAAGCGAAAGCAAGAGGGTGCACTCAGTTATTTCACTGTTATACAAACTAAAATAACTAATACTTCACTGAAGATGAAGTAAACAACTGCTCTTACCTTAAGTATCACGGAGACTTCAGTCGCAGAAGCTTGAAGTGAAGTAATGTTCGAATATTTGAAATATAAGGCGATATCGGTCAGCGAGTGAAATAGAATGGCAAAGTATTTGATGTAATTTGCATGTATTGTCCGGATAGCTGGGCTTTTCTTCTCTCCTTTTTCGTAACAGAGACAAGTGTTATGGCAAGCCGTTACTGCCAAAAGATCGAGTTATAGAAATTGTAGGTTAAGTTACGTCTGGGGATGGTCGAGTTTCCTGGAAAAAGCTCCAGTTCTTCCTACTGATTGTTGAGTTTCTGCGATCTTGGGTCGAGTTCTCGCTATTTAGTGTCGAGTTTCTGCGATCTAGTGTCGAGTTCCCGCGATCCAGTCTTGAGTTTCTGCGATCGACTGTCCAACTCTCGCTAGCGAGTTTTCAAATTCTCGCTAGCGAGTTTTAAAGTTCTGGCTAGCTTGATTTCAAATTCTGGCTAACGAGTTTTCAAATTCTGGCTAGCGAGTTTTAGAATTCTCGCTAGCGAGTTTTAGAATTCTCGCTAGCGAGTTTTCAAATTCTCGCTAGCGAGTTTTCAAATTCTCGCTAGCGAGTTTTCAAAAATTCTCGCTAGAGAAGTTTTTCAACTCATTCCCAGGACCTGCTCTGACAGCGTTACCCATATGCCCTTCGGTATGTCCTGGCTGTTCGTTTCCCGCCGAATCACCGCCTTGTGTGTGTTGCATTTCTTATTCGGGATCTTTTACAAAATATCGAGAGGCTAGGGAGGGAGCTCGAGCGACAACCAAGAAACCAACCTGGACAAACAACACATGGCAGCGGAACAACAGTTACTCGAGAAACTGAAGCTCGTCAAGCTGCATCTACTTCGGTGGAAGAAGAGGTTGCAACAGTTGGCCTACAATTTTAGTAGGTCAACGGGTCGCGGGCAAAATCCTGGGAAGAAAGGCAAAAGACCTACTAAAACACCGAGCGGTTCTTTTGTGAAAGACGTAACTTTGCTTAGCGGACCAGACGATAACAAGGTTCCTCGCCAAGGAGCCCGGGTATGGCTAATGGGGAATTGTCATGTTCCTCCGGTGCACATTTTTCGGAAGGAATGGGATGATACTTTTTGAAGCATAAAACCTGACAAAACGTGACCAGGGGCTAGGACAGGGGCCATCAATGAACTGTGCACTGACATCACCACCTCAACATCGTCGAATTCGCCGAGCTTTTCAGGGAAGAAGGACTTTAAAAAATCGTGTACAGTTTGTTCATCCCATTCCTTCCGAAAATGTTTTGTAAAAGATCCCGAATAACTGGATTCATTACTAAGGGTGCAAGCACAACACAAAGACTACAGAAATGCAATTAAGAAATGCAACACACACAAGGCGGTGATTCGGTGGGAAACGAATGGGAAACGAACAGCCAGGACATACCCAAGGGCATATGGGTAACGCTGTCAGTGCAGGTCCTGGGAATCAGTTGAAAAACTCGCAAGCGAGAATTTGAAAACTCGCTAGCCAGAATTTGAAATCTCGCTAGCCAGAACTTTAAAACTCGCTAGCGAGAATTTGAAAACTCGCTAGCGAGAGTTGGACAGTCGATCGCAGAAACTCAAGACTGGATCGCGGGAACTCGACACTAAATAGCGAGAACTCGACCCGAGATCGCAGAAACTCAATAATCAGTACGAAGAACTGGAGCTTTTTCCACGAAACTCGGCCATCCCCAGACGTAACTTAACCTACAATTTCTATAACTCGATCGTGTCAACATGGATTTCAACCTGGTTTCCAGAAAGTTGAAGGGCTTTTGGCAGTAACGGCTTGCCATAAAGTGTCTCTTTTCTCTTTTTTTAATCGTGATTTTGTTCGCCGCTATTTTTTCCGCCGCTCACTTTTGTTTTTGCCGCTAACTTTTTTTTCTGCTCCTCACCTTTTTTACGGCTCTTTACATTTTTTTCCGTCGCTTACTAGTTCCTACTCCTCACTTTTTCAGTGTATGTCTTGTCTTCTTCTGTTCCCAAGTATTTTGGTCGTTAGTTGAAAGCGAACTAGCTGGAACTAGTGTAGCTCAGCACAGGCAACATGGCGTCGGGCTAAAAGTTGAGGCTTTTGCGAAGCTATGGGTTTCATCCTCTTGCTTTCATTAGCTCTTAACTTGTCTTGCACTTCAGCCATGCTTCCAAATTACTCTTCAGCAGTACGAGGTGACCTACAAACACGCGACGAAATCATACGAGACTATTTTGACCTAGGACTAACTGCTCCAGAAATAGCTTCATTTTTAGCGGGCAGCCCGAATCTGGAATCCGGAATCCGGAATTATCCACAATTCGCGAGAATTGAAATTTACCGTCTTTCCGTCGATCCTTTGATTATGTTCTAGCTATTACCACAGCATCCAAATAGATTATAAACGGGCTATGTCACGTCATTTTCGGGTGTTCAAGTCTTTTGTTAATAATCAGGAGTTTTATACTCGAAAATGGTAATGTGGAATTCATTTTCTGATAAAATTATCGTTACATCACACACATGGTGATTCTGAGCAAAAGCGACCTGCCATAAACTTGGAAACGTCGGGCCGATTTTGTTCAAGATTACCTAAATGCGATCCGCCGTTTCAGTCTTGTCCATTTGTGCCCATCCATGCTTCTCTTTGCTGTATTTCTCAGTTTTATGCAGTAGTGTAGCAGCTGATCCTTTTATGTTCTGCAACAGTCTTAAGTGGTTATTGCAAATGTTTTGTTCAACTTTTTAGGCATTTTCGGTGTCATGAAATTACATCATTCTGAAGCTCACGGTGTGTTCAAACTGTGAAAACACGGCGCAAAAACCTTCTAACCCAAGCCGACTATATCACCAGTTGTCGACCTTGAAGCGCAAAATTCAGTTTCGGCAAAATCTTCAAAACTTACTTGTTTACCCATTCAATGCTAGTGAGACGTCTCGAAAGAACTTCACTTCGATAAACAACGTGAATTTTTCATATTCCTTTTTAATAATTAAACAAGTTTTAATTTTCCTTTATTGTAATGTTCACTGCCTTAGCTTGATGATGCCATTACCATGCTTAACTTTAAATATCCTGAATAACAAGATCAGATCCATTTTACAGTTTACATTTCCTCAGAGTTAAATACTTGAGTGTGGGGATTATAGCAGAGCGTACTAGGGGTGGGCACTTTGTTGTATTTGTCGCGAATTGTGGATAATTCTGGTTTCTGGTTTCTGGATTCGGATTGCGGATTGAGGATTGCGGATTCCGGATTCTGGCTTTTAGTGCTGTCCATTTTTTTCACGTCCCTCTCCTTAATCGTAGGCAGCTCGAGAATATTTTGTACGGACGTTTCCACAACTTCTCTTGTTTTCCCAAAACGTTTTGTACGAAGATCCTTAGTCTTTTGATAGCCTTCATCGATCAGGCGTCGGACCTTCAAAACAAGCAGTTCTTTCAAATAAGAAAACTTTGTAGTACTTCTGGGGCCGATGAATTATCGATTTGAGTCTGAAACTGTCCCTGGAAAGGTGAGGTGTTCCATCAAATTTGGTAATAACCAGCTTCGGTATTGTATTCGGTATTGTAACCCAACAACAACTAAAACTATGCTAAGAGTTTCCGACAGTATCTTCTCATTCAGAGGGGATTGCGATAATCACTAGACCACAGCCGACAACTACGTGACAAACAGCGGGGGAAATATCTGTTAAAGAACAATGTGCGTGACCTGATCGAAAATTCGTTGGATGCAATGCTATATCCGGTCATCGTATGACTCGGTAACACACCTTACCGGGCTAATTACATAATTTTTGAATTCTCTCGGTATTGTTAAGAAAAAGCATTAACTATTTTAAAATACCATAGTAGAAACTTGTAAAATCAATGTCGTTCATAAAAGTTTCAAATCTACGATCGCACTACAAAGACGGTAGTAACCAAAACGCGGGGCCGGGTTGTCTTTTTTTTTTTTTCAAAAATTTTCTGTTTCCATTTTTGTCGTTATTCTCCTGTAATGTTATATTCGAATGTTCGGCATCTTTCCTTCATTTATGGTGGAAATTAGTCAAAAAATATGGAACATGCGGAAGCTACGAAAGGGACATCTTTGTTTGTTTTTCGAAATTAAGAGAATTTCAGACTGAAATTAGAGTTTTGTGGGGAAATGATACGCTAACTCCAAGAGACACTGAAGACTCGCAGAGCTCCACATTTTAATGTTAACTTCTTAAAAACCTTCTCCGCAATACCATTAAAACGAAACAGAACATAGCCACAGTTACACGATAGTCGTCACACAACGTTCTCATTTGCTTGTTTTCGCAAAATTGTTTTCAATGTTGCTGTGTTTTTTATCGTGATATTGGATTCGATCCCTTGAAGTCCGAATAGAATTGACTAGCAAGTTCCCGTGCGACTCCGAGGCTGGCTTTACCACAAACAGTTTTTCCCTATACAGAGCGACCTAAGCCGGTGAATAACGTATTTATTTTTTCTGCTTTTTTTTCTGAAAATGCGCTTTACGTCGCACTGTCACTTATAACTGAAAAAAGTGTTCCGTTCGCAAAACTCTGAGAAAAATCGAGTGTCGTAAAACCAAAACCAAAGTAATTACTTTGGCCAATCAAAAAGGACGGAGACAGTCCAGTAAACCAATCAAAATTCGAAGTAATTACACGTGGCCGACACAAAGCGCGGGAAAGTGTGCACGCGCGAGCCACGATTGGTTTTGGTTTCACTTCTGGGCCCGGTTGTTCAAAAGCCGATTAACGCTAATCCCAGATTAAAAATTAACCAAGGAGTTTATTTCTCTACTCCAAAATGCTGTTCAACGCTGATAATTAGCAAAACTTTACATTAGAAGAATTCAATCTTGAAAAACAAAAATAAGCGAAAAAAACTTTCACCAAAAAGTTGAAAACTTGAAACAAAAGTTTACGCTAATCCTGGATTAAGCTAATCGGCTTTCGAACAACCGGGCCCTGATTGGTTGAAAAAGTGGAGGGAGAACTTTGAACCAATCACCGAGTGAAGAAATGCAAAACCAAAGCCATTCGCTAATTACTTTCGACACTCAGGTCTATCCCGAAAACTTCGGTGCTAAAGGTCTCTAATAGGGAGCTTAAGCAACCACAACGACGACCGGAAGGAAGACGACCGGAAGTAAGGTGGGTGTTAATTAATGCGCAGGTGCGGCCTAAGAAGGTCGTCGTCTTGTTGACGAACATGTTTGACGTTTAATTGACTCATTGTTTTTCCTTCACACATATGACAAGTGACTCGAGCTAAAGAACAAGTTTATTTTCAGGTTATTTGATGGAAGAGTTCTGACAGTTTCATTTTTCTTGAATGATATTTTGATGGTAATACTAAACAACTTAACGTTTGATTGAAAATTATTGGAAGTAACTTGCAGATTAACCTTTGAAGCGGCAAGTGATGTTATCAGATTGTTTGTTTACAGTACCTAGGGCAAGTCTCTCGTTTTTTGCAAATTGGTTTACGAGCTACTGAAATGCTTTCCGACCATTGTACAACTAGAAGAGCCTTTTTAACCATGATTTCAAGGAATAAAACGCTTGAGACCGCCGATCGGCTAGAATAACTTGATGTCTGTTGTTGTCGTTTTACTTGTTAAATTTTTTGCATCAATTAAATTGACAAAAATAAATAAACTTGAATCATTCTGAAAATCAGACAAACGTGGCACATAATCAAAATCAGTGACACCCCGGAGTTTCAATGTCATGTTAAGTGGGACTGTTACACTGTAAAGACTGAAGCTGGCGTACTTGTTATCACTTTGTTTTCAAACTAATTAAAAAGGCACCTTCAAAATTTCTCAGTGGAAACCAAAAGTGGCAAAAGTTGACGGATCCACAAAAGTCATGATTTTGGTACGTATAGCGTGCCAGAAGAAGCTTCTCGGTGCTCAGCTATTCTTGGCAAAGCCAGCATCTGTGTTTTTCACCCTGGTTTGAACGATGCTCTCATCTGGTGCAGCGGTGATGGATTTCTACTTACAGTTCATTTGTAACTGCAGAACGTCCTTACGCTTTTTCATTTTTTTTCACTCGTTTCCTGCTGCGAAAAGGCTTTCTGCACTACTTATGTTCGTAACGTTTCTCTCCACTATGTAATCTTTTTTCATGTTGGGTTAAATTTCCAGCTTGGCTAAAACACTTGCCACACTGTCGGCATTCATAAGGTCTCTCTCCAGTATGGACTCTTTTATGTCTCGAAAAAGCTTGTGCTAGCCTAAAACACTTGCCACACTGTAGGCATTCATAAGGTTTCTCTCCAGTATGGAGTCTTTCGTGTGTCCTTAAACTTCCTACTTCGCTAAAACACTTGCTGCATTGTTTGCATTGATAAGGTTTCTCTAGAGTATGTAATCTTTTTTTATGTTTGGTTAAACATCCTGCTAGCCTAAAACACTTGCCACACTGAAGGCATTCATAAGGCTTCTCTCCAGTATGGAGTCTTTCATGTGCCCTTAAACTTCCTACTTCGCTAAAACACTTGCTGCATTGTTTGCATTGATAAGGTTTCTCTCCAGTATGTAATCTTTTTTTATGTTTGTTTAAACTTTGTGATATCCTAAAACACTTTCCACACTCTAGGCATTCATAAGGCTTCTCTCCAGTATGGAGTCTTTCATGTGTCCTTAAACTTCTTACTTCGCTAAAACACTTGCTGCATTGTTTGCATTGATAAGGTTTCTCTCCAGTATGAACTCTCTCATGTTTCCTTAAACTCTCCGCTCCCCTATAGCGCTTGCTGCATTGTTTGCATTCATAAGGCTTCTCTCCAGTATGGACTCTTTCATGTTTCTTTAAACTTTCTGCTTTACAAAAGCACTTGCCACACTGTTTGCAGTTATAAGGTTTCTCTCCAGTATGGACTCTCTCGTGTTTTCTTAAACT
>OX421445.1:58434135-58439135 GCA_949126865.1 Montipora capitata
TACAATAACAAAATTGAACGTAGCAAAAATCTCCCAAAATGTTTGTCGCTGATCGTAACTTTTTATATTCTATATTCACGGTTCAAAATTGATGTTGTTTTCATGTCGTAAATATGTTATTTTCGAGCGACCGTCCTGTAAGCTTCCTTCTGCTCTTTCTAAAAACTGTGTATCAATATTTATTTACTTTTACATCAATATTTACAAGTTTTTGCATAAAGCAAGCTAACAAAATCTGTACCTTGCTGAGTTCGCATTTGTTAGCGTTAATAGTATTTTCGGTCCAATGCTTCTGTTTTACGAAGGGGTATATGTTTTTGGTCACCCATCCAGACACTAACCCCGCCGAATAAGAAAACTTTAGTAAATTACAGTATTACAAAGCTGTCAGATACTCAGAGGGCACGCTTAAACTTGTGGTGAAAAGAAGTTTATCAACATGTCAGCCCAGAAGTCAATGTTTCTCACTTCCCATTTATTTTCTTCAATCTTTCTGGGTTCAGTACTTTGCTAGTAACCACATGTCTTCTCAGGCTATTTTTTTGCAAGACTTCTTCCATGACATTACTGAATGATAGACAATACCAAAACAATATCGTGCACTGTTAGAGCTACATATTACGCAAGGACAGATCTGTTTCGTCGTACGAACGTGTGAGAATCTGTGAGCCGAAGGGCCTCTGCTGGTATGACTTCTGGGTGACCCCTTAAATGGTCTTAATGACCCCCCAACTAGAAAAAAATTGTCTGGAACGGTGCACGTACCACAGGCAGCCCAGTGTACCCTCACGGAGGGTCTAGTTATTATATGGCTAGTGTTTGTAACCGATATAACGCGCGCTCTGATTGGCTAATTGTGACTAAATTGTAGGGCATTATTCTCCCGTAATGCCCACGGGCCGATTACGGGCTTGCAAAAACAAAGCAAAAGGTAATTAAAAAGCCATATAATAAACTACTTACTAACCGAGCTAGCTCGAGTCATACTGGGGAATATTGGCCCTCGGTCCCCAGTACGGCCCTCGCGCTCGGTTAGTAAGAAGTTAATATACAATTAATTTTCTTTCCTTTATTCATGCAAATTGTTAATGAGGAAAAAATATTGAAAACATTAATTTTGAAGGCTTATGTTATTTATAGAGGCAAAAATTAAGTAGCCAAGATGGCTGGTAAATGAGCAAAATCCACTAGCCAATATTTAAAATCTACTGGTATTTGGCTAGTATACCACCGCCAAGTTTGATCCCTGAATTATGATCTTGTCGTCTCTTTACCGGTACATGTGCATAAATTATCTTGCCTTGATGATGAAGTGTGCCTTACATGTATTTGCAAGACAAATGTCAGAATATATAATTATAACATACAGTCAACTCTCTCATAGCGACCACTTCTCGTAAGCGACCACCTCCCGTAAGCGACCACTTCGTAAACAACCGTTTTGTCTCTCAGTTAAATACTGTTCCCAGAGCTCTCTCGTAAGCGACCACCACTCAAATTTCTAAAGCGACCGCGACCACTTTTTAGGCCAGAAATTTGACATATTCTTTTGTTTTCTGTTTCTGGTAAGCGACCACCCAACATAATCATGTATGATCGTTAGTGAATCACTACTCAGAAGTTACAAAAGTTTAATTTTTAATGACGCTACCCCCGACTGCTGACAGATAATAACAGTTTACATTAATTGTTACAGTGATCTGTTCCAAAATGATATACTGTCAGTACAAAGTTTCATCAGAAGAATGCATAGATTGCCCAGGCGCTATTCAATGTGAAATATGCCAGTGCTTTCAATCTTTTCTTTAAGCCATGGAATAGAAATGTCATTGTCTCCGTAGAAAATGTAACTGCAGGGAATTTCCAGTCCATAACCTGCTCCTCGATTTACACGTTTTCCTGTTATATAATGGCCTTTCCATTGTTGGTCCTTCGTTTCAAGAATTTGCTAACATACTGATACATTTGTAATGGTATGTGGCCGACAATTTCGTCTTCTTTTGACACGGTGTTGGGATGTTCGGCTTCAGTAAAATTTCTTGACAGCGGCCTCACTACTGCAACTGCATTTCCATCTTTTTCAAGTTTCAGTCTACGTTGCTCACCAATTTCGGGAACCCATGTTGTTTCATCCTTGTAGACATGATAACCTCGTATGAATGAATGAACCGTGATGCTTGAAAAATTCTTTTTCTCCATGTCGACTTCAAACGGAGCGAATCGATGCTGAATGATAAGCAAATGACGAAGATTTTCAGTTCTGTTACTGCACGTGTTACACGTTGGTTGCGTGGTGGGTGTTCAAGTTTGATTGGCATCTGCACTTTGTATCCTTAACGCGTGAGATAAAGATAAAATACTCGTGGGAATTTCCCACATTTGTTCATGCACGTGTGCTCAACAGGGTTAAAGATGAGGAACTGTGTTAAATGCTCAAGTCTTACGAATTATATTTGTCTGAAGTGTGCAAAACCTGTCTGTAACAAGTCTAAAGCATGTTCATCCCCTGCTGATGAAGACAGCCTAGGCTGGAAAGCTGGTGTATCGGTGGCTTATTGCGTTTCTTGTTCTGACGTGCCGACCCCGAAGGTGGCCAAGCAAGCAAAAATCCCAGTTAAGGACATCAAACCAGTTACAAAGAAATTCACAGCGAAGAAGCCACCAATGCCCCCACAAGCTAATGATGGTCAAAGGAAATGTCTTTCCCTGAAAGAAAAAATAGAAGTCATCCGGAAATCTAACGAGGATAACAGCACGAGAAAGTTAGCGAAAATATTTGATTGCGGGAAAACACAGATTGTCAAAATCCTGAAGCAGAAAGCTAAGATTCTCGAATCGTGGAACTCTAATGAAGGAGCTCAATCTCAAAAGAGATTGAATGTTGAAAAGTATGGCGAGATCAATGGTTTGTTGTGGAAATGGTATAGCAGAGCAAGAGAGTCAAATATCCCTGTTGATGGCCCCATGCTGGTCGAAGAAGCGCGAATCATAGCTGAGAGAATTGGAGATGACACATTTAAAGGAACAAGTGGTTGGCTAGACAAGTGGAAAAAGAGACATAACATCGGCCAAATGAACATTGCTGGTGAAGAGGGAGATGTAAGCCAAGAGACGATAGACAGCTGGAATGAAAGACTGAAAGAGCTAACTAGGGGCTACTCACCGAGGGATATATGGAATGAGGAGGAAACTGGCTGTTTCTGGAAGGCGATGCCTCAGAAGTCGCTCTCTCAAAAGGGGAAACGCTGCAGGGGCGGCAAGAATGCGAAGCAACGAATAACTGCTGCATTCTTTGTGAATGCAGCGGGCGACAAAGAGGCCCTTATTGTGATAGGAAGTAGCAGACGACCGCGCTGCTTCGCAGTTTTGGCAAATCCATCATACCCCTGCGGTGCCCCGTACTTCAGCAACGAGAAGGCGTGGATGAGAACCGAGATAATGGTTACTATCCTTACCAGGTTGAACAACCGTCTGAAAAGAGAGGAAAGGCATATTATCCTTTTCTTAGACAATGCACCATGCCATCCACCCTCGCTGACAGACATGTTCTCCAACATTAAAGTGGCCTTTCTACCGAAGAACACCACATCGCGCACGCAGCCCCTGGATGCAGGTATAATCAAGGTGTGGAAGATCTACTACAAACGGAAGTTGCTGAGGCATATCGTTAGTCAAGTTGACGGAGAACACTCTGCCAGCGAGATAGTACAGTCTGTGAACCTCCTAATGGCCGTGCGATGGATGGTAAATGCGTGGGACGAAGTCAAGTGCGAGGTAATCAGTAAGTGTTTCAGACATGTTGGAATGTACCCCTCAGCCATGGATTTGGATGAAGATGACGATGACCCGTTTGCCGGCGAGGAGTTACTAGACCTTGAAGCCCTGGTGCAGAAGATGTCTAAGAAAGGTATTGACGCTGCACCCTATGCTGCCTTCGACGATGATGCGGACGCCTATTACTCCTTAGATCCCGCCGACCCTGACTGGAGGGAGACCCTACGAGATGAGGTTATCACTACTCACTCAAACAGCAACAAGACGGAAATAGCAACTGATTCCGACAGTGATGATAGCAGTGACGATGCTCTCTTACCAATCCCAGCGGTGCAAACAGTTAAAGGAGCACTTGATCTCGAGCGTCAGATCGCTGAGTTTGCAGATTATCGGAGTTGCGAGGAGTTGTCCACTGCAGTCACGAAAGTGTCTGATATTCTTGTTGACATGAGGCTTAAGTCACAGAAGCAATCGAGCATTCTAGATTTTGTGGATAAGCGGTCGAATGCGACCGAGTAATGTAAACACATCAAGATTTCAAGTATATGCACCCCATGTTTGACGTTGTTTTCCTAGGTTTTGTTCGGTTTAAATTTCAGGTGATTTTCATTAACGTGAGACACATTGACAAGTACTGTACAGTGTACACTCCACTCTACTTTTCCCGAAACTTGTTGCATGTGAAAAAAATCAAATAAATTAGTTTCTATTTGCCTAATTTTAGCTAATTAGGTAATATGTTTATGTAATTAATTGATCAATCCAGTGTTACACTTATTTTGTTGATCTTTCCCGTAAGCGACCACCTCCCGTAAGCGACCACTTTGTCGTGCACCAAGGGTGGTCGCTTACGAGAGAGTTGACTGTACTATCAGGGAGACTTCGCTGCGTTACAAAAAACATTGCGTAACTAAAAAGTAATTCATGACCCACACTCTTCCATATTGGCTGAAATGTAGATGCCAGAACGCCACTGTGATCCAACATGGCACTAGTAGTTTTCAATTAATTTTTGCCAACTTCGGGCGCGAAAATTTGTTTTCTTTCCGGGAACCGAGAAATACTAACTTTATTGGCCGAGAAATGTGAAAAGGCCACTTTATTTTCTGAGAAGTATGATCAAGACCTTTCCTCACTGACACTTTTTACCACCCTCAACTGGCAGAGAATTGATTGCGAAGCATGAGAATTGATTGCGAAGCATGAAGCAATTTGTGAAGCATGCA
>OX421445.1:58441635-58444135 GCA_949126865.1 Montipora capitata
CTATTGTTTAAATGGTATTCACCGCACCTTATCTCCTACGTAAGCACAGTCACCCCTCATTGTCTGCTTTTTGGGCAGCAGTTGATCTTTGCTTTACTGTATGGCAAGTTAAAAAAAATCTGTACCTGGGGAACATTTTTAGAGGCAATAGCCCTTTTCACGGTTAGTTTTTCTCATTTGCATTACAATAATATAGCATGTATGTGAGGCAATGTCGGGCTATTTTGTAGTTTTAACCTGAAATTGCCTCGCATCCACATTGGATTAAATTTTAATGCAAATGAGAAAAACTAACCGTGAAAAGGGCTATTGTCCTCAAATAGAGTACAAACAAACCAAATGAAAGCCAAATTATGCTAACTCAAGGATTGGTTTTATTGACTCATTTCATTCTTGATTTAGTTCAAAGGTGTAATCTTAGCTACGGTGTAGTAACCGGTAAGTGTAGAACATTTGTCTAGTCAGACAAGCCAACTACAATCATGGTCAAAAGTTGCTGGGAAGGTTGTGGGCATCAGTTCACTTCACACCTAATTCGATTTTTCTAACTAATGGCTGAAGTATTTGGGAAATACCATGCTCTTGTGGTCCCCCTCCCCCATATTCAATGTTGGAGTTCTTCAGGTAAGAAAAGTCACCATATTTTTTTCCCTGAAAAACCCAACATTGAAAAGGGGAAGGGGGGTTATCTGTTAAAATGAAGCTACCTTCTCAACACTTTTGTCCATGATTGTAGTCCGGAAAAGTAAGTGTTTTCTGTGCTGGTAAAATGAAAAAGTACAGTTCATGTTGGATTTCAGAAGAAACTAAGTATAGTAAATTTCTGAATTGCTTTATATGTTGATCTTCAATCTTCACAGAAATTCCATCTACCTGATAGGGCAACTAATATCCCAATTTTACTTGCCCTGATATGATTTTTAGTTGCCATGGACAAGTGGGCAACTGTTAACATTGAGCCCTGGCTTGCAGGTTTCATATACAGTAAGAAAACTTTAGCAGGTTGCATACAAAAAAAACTTTGGCGACAGGATGAAAAAAATAATCTTGGAAAAATCAACTCATTTCTTTTGGCAAACGACTGGTAACAAATTGTTGGAAGAACTCATTAAAGATTCCTTTGTTTCTTGAAATTTGGCCACAATTTAACAACAAAGTCATCAATTATGTGAAAATAATTAGACAAACATCATGACAAAATAATAGTGTCAAATAACTGCTCAGATTTTTGAAAACTTGAATGGTGAAGGCAATATAAAGGTCCAAGTAATTCTCTATTGAAAGTTGAGAGATGCAGTTGGGCTGGAGAGAATAATATTGCATTTTTGAATTTCCACGCATCAACTCCTCAGAAACTGGCAAGTACATGTAAATTCACAGTGGCAAATGAAGAACACAATCAGCCCTAAACACAGAATAACAGACAAATGCTTCCACCTCTAGTTTACCTTTACCATTCAAAGTTTATTCAGATTTAAAATTATTTTTGGATTAATTAGCATAAAAACATGTCCTTTTTGTTTGGGCAAAAAAAAGTGAAAAAGGCAGATTATAAAAATAATGTCAACAACGTCTATCAAAATTTGCACTGTCAACAAAAGACATTTGTTTGGCTGATGGACTCTATTCTAACAACTGATTAACACAATATTCAGCTCTAATGGATCAGCTGTGAAACTTGCCACAATAGTTTTGTGCACATTGCGTACCTATGTAACATGTGTTGTTTACTGTTGAAAAGGCAAAGTTCTTGTCACGGAGTGACGGCAAAGTTATTTGGCGAATAGAAAGATGAATATGCGATGCAAGAAAAGAAAATTGAAACAACAATAAAAGAGAAACAGATGCAAGCTAGGAAAGAAAGACAAAGAAGAGAAAATTTGCCAAATGTCACATGAAAACAATAACAACCATCAAAGAACAGCGTACATCAACTGCCCGAATTACCGATTGTACAAAGGAAAAAGTTACTTGGATACATGAACATGTAGATTCACAATCCCTTTGAAATTGGGCACTTAAAGACTTGACAACGACTGAGTTCCATAACTGATCTGGAAACAAAACAAGAGGCCAACTTGGGATTTCAATGCGGCTACCCAGAAATCTATAGAACACCCTCATACAACCTGCCAAACACCGCTCAATTTCACAGTGCGACTTTGCGAGAGGTCGAATAATTCACAATAAAGGAAATGTGATATTTGTTTCGTGTCAGACTGTAATTACTTCTACCTAGAACTGGAAGTGAACTAGTGAAGAGGATAATTATTTTCACATATATTGCTCAAATTTAAAGCTTAAAATAATTTAAGAATGGAAAGAATGCTCAATTTGAGAGAGCAGCAGCATCACTTCAAGAGAACAAGACTCCTGAAATAAGAAAATGTCCATAACTTTTCTTACTTAAACCATTCTTTTTTAAAGAAATTTCACTTAAATAATTTAACTTTAAAATAAGAATGGTCGGGTTCTTACCTCAGGATTTTAAACTAGGAAT
>OX421445.1:58449135-58459135 GCA_949126865.1 Montipora capitata
TTTCAAGGCGGTTTTGTCAATGTAGTGAAATCAGTACTCGTTTTATACCCTCTGAACACTTGTCACTTCCGGATCCGGATATCACTCCACAATTTGATCTTCCTTCACAAGCAAAAGTCCTCCATCCCGATAGAAATTCCATTTCCATATGGCCCAATGATATTCAATCCACATACATATTATTTAGCGGTCGTAAGAGTCATGAAGAACAAGAAAATCCGAGAAAAGGTCAGCTGTTGAGCAATCTTTTCATTCGTGAATCCTCCGCCACGCCTTGACCCAAGCCCCCACTCATTTTTCCCACCGTTTTTTTTTTTCTCTTTCCCTACCATCTGGGAGCCTGGAACAGGGTAGTCATCTTCGGTATCACGACTTCAATGGCGAAAAATAGATGAGTGACAACATTGGACAAATTACCTCTTCAAACATGTTATGGCCATTCCTTCAGATAATGAGCATTCTCAACTTACACAAACATCAAAGCAGTGATTGCAATTACATCATGACTGTTGAAAATAAGGGCTTACGTGATAAGGAGGACGAGCTATCTTAGTCAGATCTTGACAGTACAAAGTAAATGTTGTCATTCGCTGAGTGGCTAAAACCGAAATCTCTCTCGTTGTGCCCGACATATATTCCAAGGGGATCTCAGTCTCTTCACGTTGTCTTCGGTCATCCATTTCTCTCCTTTGAACTATCCTATCTTGTCCGCCCAGGAGCTCTTTCTCGCTGCCTCTGTCTGAGCTCCTCGCGTTCACGCTCCTCGTTGCCATGGCGATCCAAGCGCTGTCATTCCCTTTCAGCTGCTAGTTCGCGCATGCGTTTTGGGACTAACTCTTGTTCTCGAGTGTTGAGCCCTTCTTCTAACTTTCACAATCTCTTATCTTTCGACTGTTTACTCCATTCTTGGAATTCCTCGTTGGGATAGCTCAACATTTGCATTAACTCCATTTCCCAAAATAATTACCTCTCATGGTTTGTACATAGAACTTCTTTTGTCTTCCGTAGTGTCTTCTCTATTCTCATCGTTCTCTTCATTGATTCTTTCATCCTGTAGATCCCTGTTAAAACTTTTGTTATTTTCCACCAAAAACTCTCTCAAAATGGATGATCTCTTTTATCTTGATCTTGTTCTTCAGTGTTCTTCTTCGTTTTCATCTTCAGACGCCTCTATTCGGTGACTCAAATCCTCCTCAACGGCTTCTCTTTTCGAAGTCTTCGCTGAAGCGACGGCAAGCTGAAGTTTTCGTCGTGAAATTCACGCGGACTATTTCAAACTCAGTCGGCGTGAATTTCTCCTCTAAACACCCTGTTAGACTTTTCCTCGCTTCTTTTGGAGTTTTTCTATAACATATTCTGTGCTAAATATCTTCAGTATATCTAAAACGCTCTAAATCCTCTCCCTTCTCGTTTCCTATCATCCATCGCGTTTCCTTCCAGTTTTTCTTCAAGTTCCCAGTGTTTATTAGTGAGGCGCGGTGGCCTCATGGTTAGTGTGCTCGACTCCGGATCGAGTGGTCCGGGTTCGGGTTATGGCTGGGGAGATTGTGTTGTGTTCTTGGGCAAGACACTTTACTTTCACGGTGCCTCTCTCCAACCAGGTGTATAAATGGGTACCGGCGAAATGTTGGCGGTAACCCTGCGATGGACTAGCGTCCCATCCAGGGGGGAGTAAAAATACTCCTAGTCGCTTCATGCCGGCCTGATGGGCCTTCTAGGATCGTAGCGGACTTTACCTTTACCAGTGTTTATTATGTCACGTTCATTTTCACCATCTTCGTTCTATGCATTCGTCTTCTTTTTATTCTTCAGGCATTTCATCATATCCTCCTGGCACTTCTCTGTTCAGTAATCCATTTCAATAAATTACTTCTTCTTTGCGCTTTGTCGTTTCCATCCCAAGTTCTCTTTCAAGTGTCCTAAAAAACTATTCCTCGTTCTCCTCTCCGAATTCCTGTCTAGTTGTTTAGAAAACTCGTTCAACCAGTCCACGGACCGACATCCCTTCGGTATATTTCCAACAACTGTTCGAGTAAAAATGTGCATCTAGAGACATAATAGGCTACATCTGGACAAGATTTTAAGCAAAATCCTTTTTTTTTGGGGGGGGGGGGGGGAGGATTAGCTTTGACCACGAAATTTCGAAAATGGTTGATTATCTCTGACATGCACTCTTAAAGCGAAGTCAAGAGGGCGCACCCATTTATTTAATTTCAATGTAATTAATATACAAAGCAAGAAACTGATATCTTACTGCAGATGCAGTAAACAAGTAATCTTAACTTCAGTATGACGAGGATTTCAGTCACAGAAGCTTGGAAGCAATATTCGTAGTGTAGTCGAAGTGTCCTGTCTAATATCGGTCAGAGAGTGAAATGGAATGGCAAAGTACTTAAATGCATGGGCCCATTAGAAGGAGCTTTCCTCACCCATACCAGCCCTATGAGACAACTTTTGCGCGTATCTTTCTATTTTTAGAACATCACAAGTTCTTCGGCTCTGCACGCACTCTCTAGAATGACCAATCAGAATGAAGTTATTGTTATACGAAGACAAAAACAGCAAAACCAATATATGGAAATTGTTCAAATTAATGTAAATGTGAGTCTCCTGTTGATGGATTAGTTCTAAAAATAGAAAGATACGCGCAAAGGTCGACTCAAGGATGTAGTGCAAATTAAGGGAGGCTCCTATGCATGGACTCCTGCTTGATGTAACTGACACATATATATTGTCCTGACTGCTGGAATGAACTTTAGGAGTGCGCACTTTCAGATTCTACAAAAAAGGAAAACCGTCGATAAATTAAAAAAAAGAAACTTCAAAACAAACGATCGATTTACATATATCCATCAAAGGGGAAAAATAAATTGTTTCAGTACTAAAGATAGCAAAATTTAGCTTCATTTCAAGTTATGTTAAGTTTATTTTACTGCCTGGAAAAGCGTTGAAGCAGGCTTGCTTTGTAACGTGAAATGAGGTATTTTCCGAGAGGGGAAAGTGCGATCATCCCCTTTGTAACGTGAAATGAGGCATTTTCCGAGAGGGGAAAGTGCGATCATCCCCTTCGAAAAGCGTACTTAAGCAGATCAAGACGTTAAATACGATAACGCGATAAAGCGTCATTAACGACAGGAAAAGCTAAAAGCAAGCAAACCAAGGCAAATCTCCACTGGTCAAGAAAAACTAACATGGATTACAATGCAAACTGGCAGCGCTTCTTGTCTTGTTTTATGAGTGAGGCGAAAATGTTCTTTCCAAAGAAACTGAAGTCCCCGATTAGCTATCAGAAGACGAAACCAGTTCTGTGGTCGCGACCACACCCAAGCACTTCTATCAGAACAGCGCTGCGCGAGGCTTCGTTGTCAACCACTTAACACTCAAAACTTAATGAGGACATAGTTTTTAAGTGGATGTAGAGGTTGTTAACAAACTGACTGCTGAACCGCTCCCAATTGATGACGAGCAAACTCGCCTGGCGTTAGACAGCAAAATCTATTATTAGATGGCCCGTACGGCCCCGCGCGCTTTCATTTAAAAGGCCGTTTACACGACAGAAAAATTTGGGTCCGGACCCGTCAAAAAAGCGGTACGGACCCATAACTTTTGTAAAGAAACACTGGAGTTTCTGCAGGGCCATAGGCGCCTATGGCCCTGTAGAAACTCCAGTGTTTCTTTACAAAAGTTATGGGTCCGTACCGCTTTTTTGACGGGTCCGGACCCAAATTTTTCTGTCGTGTAAACGGCCTTTTAAACTGGGAAAATCTCCGTATGAGGGCCGTTACGCATTAGCACGAGCAGGGCCGGAAAAAACCGCACGGCCCTACTAGGAACACGTATTGCCATGACTTTGGGTCAAATATTTTCCCGTACGGACCTCACACTTAGTCAATAAGTACATATTAAGATTCATTGGGTTAAGCAATAACAAACAACTGTAATTGTCAATAAAACGCCGAGAAACTTCCATAACAATCCTGAATACAGTATATCAGTTTGATGTTCTTATTGTAATACCTCTGGGTGGCAAAAAAAACTCTCATCAAAGTCTATCCTATAGCATCTCTGTAGTCAATGAGGCCTTGGGAGCTATGACATCGCCCACGTTTAGGTAAAAGCAAACACGACAAAAAGAAAGCAAAATATGCTTATTTCATTTCAATCATTTTATTTTTTCCTTTCTCTCAATTTAATGTACTTTTTCCAAGACTTTTTTCGTAGATTACCGACAAATAAACAGGCGTGTTCTTGGTAAGTTCCATATCACCGGAGATTACTCAGGCACTGCAAAGTGATAAAAGGACAACACAACTGGTGAGAATAATTTTCCAGCATTTCAGGCTTTACATTGGACGCCAGAAGGGAAACGCAAGAGGGGCCGCCCCAAGATCACGTGGCGACGGACACTGGAGAAAGAAATCAAGGAGATGGGGAAGACCTGGGGAGGCATCAAGCTTATGGTAAGGAACCAGCAGATGTGGAGGGAGCATGTTGCTGCCCTACATGCTACGTAGGCGTAAAGGGCATGAGTGAGTGAGTTAGTGAGTAAGTCAGGCTTACGTCATAAAAAGTCGAACAATCAGACAAGCGAATATTATCATGTACAAAACAATGTGACCATGTGGCCATCGGCCATTTTTACTTCTGGTTCAAGATTTTAATTTCCACAAGCTAACCAATGAAAAAATCCCTGTCTCAAGAGCCCTTCGATTTCTCGAGCGAAGGCCCCGCCGACTAAGAGAAATTATGGGTTCTGGGAAAGAGAATGGCTCTAGTCAGTTCTTGCTAAAGCCCATTCTCTACCCTTGAATTAACGATTAACGTTAATTCGTAATTTTCTCTGAATTTACTATTATCGTTAATTTAGAAGACTGAAAGCTTGAAATGGATTATGGGAAATGGTCACATATTTTTTAAAGATAGCCCTATTGTCTGGACATGGGACTCGAACCTGGCAATGTTGATTAACCCGTCACCTAACCACTTGACCACCACACCGCTAGCATCTCAGGGACAATACTTTAAACACTTATTTGATACATGTAATGCCTTATTATCACCCGGCAACAAACAATATTAAATACTGTGCAATACACCTTATTCCAAAATGGCCGCTGATTTATGCGGATATAAATTGGCCCTTGTTGCCTCGTTCAAGATAAAACATTCTTTTGAATTTTAAGCTTAAGAACGAGGCATCAAGGGCTTATTTGAATAAAAACAAAAGAATATTTAAATGGCGGCCATTTTGGAATAAGGTGTATAAAAAATTGGAATCACCGAGTTCCTTTTTCAGACAGGAGGCACTAAAGCCAAAATAAAGGGTGTTTTGCAAGGCTTTCCTGTTGCCATGGTAGCCTTTTAGGTCATAAAAATGACTGCATCTTGTTCAGCAATAATTGATGTTTTACATGGTACCGTAACATTGCTGTTTCGTGATAAAGTGTTGTAGTGTCAATCCTTCGAATAACAAGGTCTCTGGAAAGTTTTGAAACTGGTTTGAGCCACCTTAAAATCAAAGCTTAGGCCTAGTAATTCTTCAGTAGCGATATTCTATGGGAGAGTTAAATAAATGTTTTTTTGAGAGTGCGGTGTCTTGATCTTCAGTGTTGAAGAGGAAAGAAGCGGTTCCTATAGAATAGAAGCTCCGGGTTCAAATGCAATCCACTGTTATGATTTTAATTTCCTTCTTTTCTCTGCTACCACAAGTCCTGGGACACAGTGTCCTAAATTAGCGATAATAGTAAATTCAAAGCAAATTACGATTTGACGATAATCGTTAAATTAGAGAGGAGATCATGTTGGTTCTTGTAGCCGGACAAAAGCCTTTCGCTTGAACCGTCTTTCCTTCAATCTTCACAAAATTTTATTTACAATGGCGAGATGTTGGATAGCTCTTTTCCTCCCTGGTGCTTCGTTTGTGATCTACGATTTTTCCTTTTGAATGAATATTCGCGTGATTTGCGACAACGTGAATTGCAATATTAACATCTTGCGGTCCGAAAAACTCGCAATCGTCCCAAGCTCCAAGCTGGCTTGATAGGTCAGTTGTTAGAGCAGCGCGGTCCTGGGTTCGAATCCCGTTCAAGCCTGGGTTTTTCCAGGCCTGGTTTCAGCTGCTTAAGTTGCTCATGTAACTGCTATGATCTATGTAACTTTCATTTCATCACCATTCCGCAGCTCAAATATATGACTAAAATTTCACATACGGTATTCTAAAATCATTGCAATTATCATACTTACACTCAAACTTGTACACCATGTTGTTAGAGGCTTTTCCAACCAAGTTCTTGTAGCAGCCAAAAGGATTCTCGCCATATCGATCATAATTATGACCCGAGTTCTTGACAGACCTACACTCTCCATAAAATTGGAGTCCAAAGTATTTTTTTCCTGGAAATGATGGGCATATTGGTTAAGGTCACACTTGAGAGAAACAAAGTGTAACACTGGTGTTGTTACCGCTTTCGTGTCAACTCTCGAATGCGACCGCAGCCTTTCTGGTGTTTAGAATCCCCAAGGGAACACTGAACAATAGACCTTGATGCAACATTAGTGTTAACTCCCAAATGCGACTGCAACCATTGTCAGCATACTTGAACTTTGGTCTTATCAAACGAGTTGACATTTCGATTGTTAACCTTTCCCTATTTGCTCTGACGATGGGCAAACGCTCGAAATATCAGCTCGCAAATCTTAACGTCCACCTACGCAGCACGACCGTTTGTTTAGAAACTAACTTATTCACGGGTCGCTTTGATGAATACTTAATATAGACTGGGGAACAAAACAACCTCGTAGTTTTACTCATACAATGATTGCGTTTCGCAACGTACAAAATCTGGTATTCTAATCAACGGTTTTGTTTTTCACTGCCGTAATTGACGTGATATTTGCAGGCGACAGTTAGTGGGCCGCTAAGAAAAGAAGAGTGGATTGCAATTCGTCCGAATCACAATCCTGAATGAGACGCAATAACCCGTCTAGCCTGCGTAACAGGCGGTTTGGTAAATTATAGACGCTTCTTTCCGCTGGAGTACGTTGGCTTTCGAGGAACCGTTTGAATTTAATGGCCGCGCCAAAAACCTGGAGTCCGTTTCTCTGTATCTCAAGGAACGAGAGGTTTTAAGTCGTCAGTTCTGCTTTTTGTTATCTTGAAAACACCTCAGTTTTCTTAAATACGCGGATGGCAGTTTCACAAATGACTTTTCTGGCCCGAAACGTTTTCGGGTCTTTCGAGAAACGGGCCCCTGAACCGAAGTCAAAAGAGAAAGTCACAGTGAGGGAGGAGGAGACGAGGAGAACAGGAGCGAGAATCCGCCTGCAACCCCACATGATTTTCGAAACTCCCGTTCGCCAGCGGAAGGGGAAGATATCGTTCCCTGCCTCCTCCTCAGGCGCTTCGATTTCAGTCGCAGAGCAGAAGCAGGCGAGCTAGAAGCACGAGAAACTGGGAACGAGCATGCGAGGGATCACGGGAAGGAGAAAGGAGAGAGGCGCCTTTTCCCCTTCCTTTGGTCCTTTGCGCGCGCTCTTGTTCCTCGAAAAAATGAGAGACGTCTGGAAACGAGGCAGTATCGTTCCTAATTGGCTATTAAAGTGTCAAAAAAATCCGCCTGTCAGTCAAAATTTACTGCTCCCTTTTGTAAAAGTGTAAAAACAAAACAGCGGAAAAAGCCGATGATCTGTTTTCAAAAAAAATCTGGAAACGTCCTTGCGGGAGCTTGATCGAGGAGCTTGGATTTTCTGGTGTTCTTAAAGAAGATGTTCCCACTGAATTAGGCAAAAGCTGCTCACTTCAGCTTTTTCTAAAAATATAGTAGAAGATGACCGGCGAAATGTGTTCTGCATTTTGAATTCATCACATCTTTGGAGAAGTATCGATGACCAGATTAAAGAAGCCGAAGAGTTAGGAATTAGTGAAGTTGTAACCATTGGCAAGTTTCATCTAGTTTTCGCATCGGCAGGAGACGCGTATTTCTCAAAGTGCTGAAATGTGTAAAAATTGTCGGGAGTACAGTTCATGCTTTTTACAAGATCGAACTGAGATTTCAACTTACCGTTACCGTTTGCCTGTCCATGTTTCTACTGTGTGCGATTCGTCGACAATCTTTTGTGGAAGTTGTTAAAATCTCAATTCGATCTTGTAAAAAGCATGAACTGTACTCCCGACAATTTTTACACAAGGCGTGCTATGTTGGTGGCTAGTAGACATCAAACCCGTGTTCGTCACGCATGATTGGAAATGAGAGGTTCCGAAAATCTTGTGAGGTTGATTGCCGGCGGTTTCAAGCTCCTTCTCCTCTCTCCCTTCCACTTCGGTCCAGGCTTTCGCGCGCGGGCCATTACAGTCAAACGATCACTCGAAAGTCAACGCATCCCGGTGGAAAAAAGCATCCATAATTCACCAAAACGCCTGCTACGCAGGTTACATCCTTCCCAGCAATGAAAAACGCAACCTGTGACTGGAATTTAACTTGAGAGTCCTCACTTTTATGGAAGGCGCAGTAGAACACCTTTACTATATCACTATCAACTCGTCCAGACCAGAACCCAAAACTGGGGACAATAAGGTCTGCGACGGCGACGGCGATGAAAACGCGACCTAATCTCGTTCACGGCGTACAGTGTGGGCGAAGTAGCCTAAAAATAAATTGAGAACGATTCGTTCCAGAGTAAAAATAGAGATTTGTACGCCTGCGTTGTGTTCAAAATCTCAAATTTGGTGCTTTCAGGTCGTTGTTATCCAAATTACCGAAAAAATATGTGCTAAAACGCGTGCCACACATGCAGCAATGCAGCATGTCTTTTTTTTTTTGTTAAACTTCCTAATGAAAGAGTCGTTATCACCACACTCTGTACTTACTTCTCCTCATGGCTTCGTCTGCGCACTTTTCTACGAGCTTGTCCAGATGGTTCCAGTCAATATTACCTCGGAAGTTTTTCAAAAGCTCAGGCATGGCTCGAGCGTGGCGAGGCCCATCTCTGAAGCATCCAACAGGCTTGTAGGTGATTCCTAAAGCCAATAGTTTACTCCAGTTATCTATCTACATGTAAGTCGGTCATTAGCATTCGATGTGCGTCGTCAAGCCTAAAGCGCTTAATCAGTTTTGCTCTTAAGCCCCGAGCAGCCCCTCTCCTGCTCAATCCATTTAAAGTAATGCGAACCCTCCCCCTCCCTCCCCTTCACCCTATGCACTATATAATTACCCGCGTGAAGAGTGGGAAGGAAAAGCTGCATCAAGAGGGTTCCTCTTAGTGCAGTTGTCTTTATACAGGTAGGCCATCACTAGCTCTCTGGCAAAAAGGCGTGCTCTAGTTTACAAGATAGGAATGACTTTTACCTATGGGGAGGTGATCGTAAAGGTTTGCCTAATTACAATAGTTATATGAGCAAAAGGCTTCTTTCACAACAGCAAAGTTGTACTAGTGAAGCCATTTCGCTGTCAAAGTTGAGGTGCAGAGTTTAGGGTTGAAGTACGGTTTCGACGACGGGATGGCACGTAGAACGTCAAGGAACGGGTATTTTTAGGGTCCTTGGGTCCAAGAGTGGGTTTATTTCGGGATACTTGTCCCGAGGGACATTCTACTCGATTACTGCTTACCCTCTGGTGTTGGTTCTTCTGAAGGTTCTTCTGGTGATCCAACTGATACAACTGGTTTTGAGACGATGAAGTACATGGGACAAAAAAAAGGAAGAACGTATTTTTGAAATAGAAAAACGGGACAATTATACTTCAAGAAACGTTTGTACAAGAAAGAACGATTGTTCAAGGAAGGATGTCGGCCTTTCTATGAATTTATTCTTGACAAAGCTACGTGTAGAATCGTTATCGTGGCAGAGACAAGGAAAAACGAGTCAGTTCAAAACGGATGAAACAGAAGCAAGCAAAGAAACAACAAAATTAAAATGAAAAAGACGTCATTGTCGACCGGTTTGCTCAATTGGTTGAGCATAGGACTACTGTGCGGGGAGGTCACAGGATCAAAACTCCGGCCG
>OX421445.1:58464135-58466635 GCA_949126865.1 Montipora capitata
AATTAGCGAATTGCTTTGGTTTTGCAACACTTCACTCAGTGATTTGTTCAAAGTTCTCGCGCCACTTTTTCAACCAATCATAAGTGAAACCAAAATCAAACGTGGCTCACGCGTGCAACCATTTTCCGGCGCTTTGCGTCGGCTACGTGTAATTACTTCGAGTTTTGATTGGTTTACTGGATTGTCTCTCTATCCTTTTTGATTGGCCAAAGTAATTACTTAGGTTTTGGTTTTACAACACTCGATTGAAACTCGCTCTACAATTGTCTCGCAGTTTACGTCATTGGGAATCTCAATTATCAACGGCACATAATTAAGCTTCGCTGTTAAACGGAAATCACTGAAGTTCCAAACAGTTTATGTACGGATGAAAAAGAAAATGTTGAGGGCTTTTACTGATAAAGATGTTATCTAGCTGTTAATGCGTAATAAAAAATACCTTTATCGCAGTTTTTCCCTATCCATCCTTCAGGACATGGCTGGCAACTGTAACCAACCTCTGAATCATTAGTCACCCTGCAGCTCGCTCCATTCTTACATGGTGAACTGGCACATTCGTCAACTGAAACATCGATTATTTTATTGTGGGCTTTTGTCTTGCAAATGAAAAAAATTACATCAACGTAAAAGGTAATTAAGTTCCCTATGATAAGGGATGCCTAAACAAAATCGTTATATTCAAGCTATAAACTGTCTTCCTTTTGGTGAAATTTATTTCACAGGTTATGATCATGACTTGTTTTCCATTTTAATAAAATTTGTGTCTTCACTGCTGTAAAAAATAAAATTTAATCTGTGTCACTGGCACTTAGGGGGAAAGATTAGGGCAAGGTTTAATACCTGCCAATCTTGATATCGAAGAAGTCACAAAGACGTTAAGGGCGCAGAGAGTAGCACGCGAATACCAAAAAAGGTTTAAGTGCGAATTTCGGCGCTTGATTTTGCAAAGTATGAACTGGTTATTTATTAATTATGAAGGATTAGAAAAAAGGGCAACGGTATTTTAAAAAATCACTTATGGCAAACATGTTTGGGGCTCGAGTTTCTCAGTTGAACACCGTCGTTAACAGTCGTCAAGTAAGTGCGGGCAGAATGCTATTTCAGCCAGGGTTATTTGTTTAAATTATGTCAATTTACTGATATACTTTAAATATCTTTTTCGCATTTGTAGCTTTTTTCGTTCGATTCTGCTCTCTTTGGCGCTTTGGGGTGTGTAACAGGTACAGGCAATTGTTAAAATAGAAATAACTTTGACTGGATCCCTTTAACAAAATGTCTTAACAGCATAAATTGGTGAAACGAGACTGATGGATTTACTGACTGGTGCCGGGTATGAGAGATAAAGGGCCGGGAGTTCACTCTGAGACGTCAAACGAGAACAACACCGACGTTTCCGCCATTTTGCCTGATTTTATACAGAATCCACATACTTACATATCAATAATTTCTTTTCTTACCACAATAGGCCCAGTTCCAAGTGTGGTATTCATCAAATGAACACCACGGATGACTTGCTAAATAGGTGGTGCAGGAGTAATACTTTTTTCCCGCATAGATGAAAGGAAAAACACAGCAACGTCCTTGTGGGTCGTTAGTCTTCTTTCCAGGAGGACAATAACTGTGAACTAACAAAGCAAAGAAATAGTTCAATAACAGCTTTCGTTGCGTGTGAGAATACAAAAGGGTGGCTGCGTAGCAACACTATTCTTTACCACAGTGAGCGAAGTTCCCATCGTATTGTGAATCTAATGAACATCACGGGGTGATCGTAAACCACCTGAAGTTGTGCAAGAGTCGTTCAATCTCCCACCGTACGTGAAAGGAAGAGCACAACATCGGGCATGGGGATCAGCTGTCATCTTCCCACAACCCAGTTACTTGAGACTTTAAAAAAATGCAACAATGAAAGTGTCAGCTGCATTGGCATGGTGAACTAGGTTAGAAAAAGCAAGCAAAGCAAGATGTTCTTCCCGACAATGCTAGTTTGGATGAAATTTATTTTTGTAGCCTTTTTCATTTTCAATTAGGAGGGGGATCTTTCTGTTAATCACGCTTTAGGTTGTCCCGGACGATTAGTCGATAGTAAGCATGATTAATTAATTCCTATTTCCTTGAAAGTCTAAAATGGAAAACTTAGTGAATCCCCGCCTTTAATTATTGTTAAGGTCTCAGAGTGCTTAAGCGTTGACAGGAGTTATTTTGGAGAAGTTCCCCATGCCCAAAGTTGGCACTTAGTCGATCGAACGCCTTAAATTTGAGAGGAAGATACTTTCCCTAATAAAACAAAGTAAATGACTGTAATCCACCTAAGACTTAGATATTAATTTGCATGATGATTTCGCAAGAAAATTCAGAAGAATGTCTAACAATGGCATAGCTTTCACTGCACACACGGCATTGCGAGGTAGCCCATGTGCACTTTTCTGTATCCTCAAGTCAGGGGCACCCAACGAGAATATACGATTTAACTTTAAATCGTGAGCCCCAAAATTAAACTTTA
>OX421445.1:58474135-58479135 GCA_949126865.1 Montipora capitata
AAATGCGAACTCAGCAAGGTACAGATTTTGTTAGTTCCCGGACCGACCCGGGCCAAAACATTCGCTCAATGACATCTTTTAGTGTGGGTCTACCCCGAACGGCATGTGCATAAGTGAGTGGTTTGAGCGTTCCCAGCAAGAAGCTCAATACAACAAAAAGCCACATGGCGACAAAACTACGTAATGTCTTCTAACTCTGGTCTAAGGCAACTAACTTCACCACAATTTGATCGCGCAGGAGTGACAATGAAATGGTTCTTCTCAATCATGTGATTCTGCCTGTCAACATCCCTGTCAACAAGGCATTATGCCGAGGATCGAAATCCTCCAATCATCATCAGCTATTTCATTTCGCATGTCAAGTGGTTGCTGACACCGCAAATGTTCTTCATTCCGCAAACGTAGCTGGTCACGTTCTCGAGATGTACACAGAAGGCGTAACAACAGGTGCAGAAGAAACAGAAATGGATTGTTTTAACTCTGTACTGCCGCAAAGCAAAGCTAATAGCTCATAAACATTAGCGAAAAATGAATTCATAATTCATAGCCAAATCACCACGGGCAAAAAAAATCCTCGCATGTCGCATACTCGTAACGGTTTTCTAATGATTGACAGATTTCTTTCTTTATAAGGCAATCATGGAAAGGGCCCGGACGCACTGGGCAAATTTTTATTTTGCGAAAAAATCTGTCACCAGTTCCCTAAGACAAGTGCGACCGGTGATTATTTTGTAAAGGCTTACCAAACTTTCGAGACGCCGTCGTCCTGCCTGGGAGCAGGACAAATTTTTGTCAGAGGTGAAATCTGACAGATTTGTCAATTTACATGCCATGATTATGATGATTTGAAGGAAAATGTCATTTAATCTCTATTTTTAGTCGGAGTGTTTGGTGTTTATTTCCGTGTGATTGACACTTGTGGTTAACAAATGTTTTACTGTGTCTCAGACTCTCAGTGCTTCCACGCTTGAAAAATTGCAAATTTGAGCCAAATTTCGTCGACATTTTTGGAAGGGCCAAACAAATTTTGTCAGTCCAGTGCGTCCGAAACCAAACCCCAAAAGCGGCAAAGATCTGAGGTAGCTTCCCCTTTCCGCACTAAATAAGATTAACGAAACTTTAAAGACGTGTAAACAAATATTACACATATGCAAATTAGTTAACCTTGGATAATACGCAACGATATTCAGAACGGGCAGAAAAATCTCACAAAAACCTTTTCCAGCCAAAAGTAATTTTATTGAAACAAACAACATATTTGCTATTAAAGGGAAGAAAAAACTTCCCATCATTGCGTGCGTGCAAACAAGCTGCCAACACACTCCGTGTCAAAAACGCGACTAAATAAATTTCCCACCAGTGTTCAGCATCAAACCCTTTGCTGAAAAACCCTTTACTTGAATTATCAAGTGAAATATAGCAACAAGCTCTCTTTCAAATAATTTTTGACTAACAATAATTAGTGAAATTTGATTTCAGTGTTGTACAAAACACCATACTTGGTACAAAATTAGAACTACGGCTCACTTTGATTACGGCTCGACGGGCGAAAGATTGTTGTCGAAGTCCATTACTCGTCGGGTTCCTGAGAAACGTATCTATTTTGACTTCAGGGTGAACTATTTACACAATCGCGAGCTATTTAATTGAAAATCTAGACATCTATGAGATACAAAAAACAGACTTGCGAATTATCGCAAATCACAATGCTGACAAGCACAAAAGTAGAAGAAATGGTCAAATAATTATGAAGTTTGTTACTATCTTAATGTTTTTGCGTTAGAGTAAAGGGGATATTTGTCACGCAAATGATGTAATTTCATCACACGCTGACTTTCATGTAAACAATCTTCCCACTAGCAAGTCGTAGCAATAAATTGGATTAGCAACCAAGGTAGTTAAAGGAATATTGTTGGCTTCCGAAATAAACTTCATTTCTTGCCTTTACACTACAATGACAAAATTCTCAACACAGGAATTTTTAGTTATTGTTTAAAATCTTTCTCAATTCGGAGAAATCGACCGGTCCGCGAATATTTTACGAGTTTTTCTCAATGGGATGTCAAAACGCCAAGTGGATGTTATGCATAATCGGGCGATCAAGTTGGGCGTGTGATCCGTTATAAATATTTTTTCACAACATGATTCCGAACCGTTAGTATCACCACAGAAGACAAGAACATCATTCTAAAAGCTTATTCTACGCAAAAAGTGGGTTCTGGAGGTAGTTTTGTGAGTGGAAATCAAGGTTACGCGGCGAACGGCAAATACAAACTCACGATTTAATTAAGTTAACAGAAAGACGCTAACCTCATTTCGACAAGAAAATGCTTTACTATTGCCATAAAAACTATCCAGTTAAGCTCGCATATCATAAAACATGATGAATTCATAAAGGCTACCTTTTCCAGCGAAGAATTTTTTGCAACAAACAACATATTTGCCCTTCCTATTTCATTACGTGCGTGAAGAGAAGAAACTCAATCGTGTCAAATATGCCCAATATTGCAACAAACTAAATTTCAGGATCAAATTGTTTCCATGAAGAACCTTTTCCTTGAATAATGAAGCACAAAATACACGACAAGCTTTCTTTCAAATAATTCTTCGCTGTCACATTTCCAATTATTTTCTTTACCTGCAGACCGTGCAGAGTTGATCACAGATCAACGTAAGGTGTTCGATTCGTTCTCTGTCTTTGTTGAACCCATAAGTTACCAGAGATTTCTCCATTTGGTTTCAGTGTTCTACATAACAGCACACTTGGTAAAATATTATTTTAGAAAAACAGCTCCCTTTGATTTCGGCTCGACGGGCGATAGATTGTTGTCGAAGTCCATTACTCGTCGTATTTGACATTCCTGGTGTTTTGTTTTTTCACCGCCTACCTAGTTTATCCAACTGACTTTCCATTATTGAGCTCCATAAGGGTATATTTTGTTTAAGGATCCACTAAAACGCCATTCGCGTTGCATGACTTTCGACGCCATTGAAGGCTAAGTTAATGATTCTACTGTGTCCACCAGAGAAATCTACGCAGTTCCACTACCCTCTCGATCCTAAGAAAATACGCGCAGAAGGCTCTACACACAAAGACACCACTTACCAGGGGAGTGACAGGCAAGACTTTTACCGACACGGAAAAAAAAAAAACAACGAAAAAAAAGAAAACAAACAAACTAAACGCAGACCTCGACTGGGTTTGCCCATAGGCAACCCAGTAATAATTTATCTGAGCATTCCAAGGCATTCTTTTAATGTCTCGGTTGACAAGTGTCAAGCACAGAAAAAAAATTACTTGTAATATTGCAAACACATACTTAAAGCTTAAAGTCTTCCGCAGACCTCACTACTTTTGCCAAAAAATAAAGGCGAAAATAAAGGGGGGTCACCGTGCTCGTTTTCGAGATCATGAGGTGCATTTTTAGAAGATTGCGTTACTTTAAGACGATCTTAGCATACAACTGTTAGCAATAAAAAAGCTGCATTGGTGAAGTTTAGGTAACAAAATTTAGGTAAAAAATACAGGTAAACGTACTCAATTCAACTTGGCCGCTGATGTCTTTTTCTGAGGTGAAATAGACCTTGAAAAACGATACATATTTGTCTAAGAAAGAAAACTTCGGTCGCACGAGAGCATAAAAGGCGAAATACTTGTAACTTCTCCAGCACAGTTTTTTTTTTGTTAAAATGGACAAAATCAGAAAAGAAAGTGATATCCGGAAAGAAAAATAGGGGTCACCGACAATTCAAGAGAGTAAAATCGCTGCGAAGTTCTCAAAGCGATGGTATATTCACACTGTCACGTCATTGCGTGACATTTCTGAGAAGACCTGGGTCCATGGCTATCCCATGGTGCCACACGCTTTCAAGTTCCATTCTTGTGGAAAATGCACCTTTAGCATCGTGTTTACCTTCTTTGTCTGCGATGCATGACGTGTGCGTGACATGCGCGAAAAAATGCGCAGTAGCAGTGGGCGCGAACGTCCTTAAGTGGAATGTATTTCTTTCAGGGCATGAAACTGCCGACTCGTTTCCAGGCTTGGCTCAGCTTACGACTGGTGGGTCTTGACAAAATGCGACTACCGAGCCATGCAAGTCTAAGCAGCCATTTTAAAACTGTGAACTTTGAATAACTGCGTGGCTCGCATGTTACGGACTCCAATGGCTCGCATTTTGACTCGCTGGCTCGCATATTGTACAGCCTCTACGCAGATGATCTTTTCTGTAAATTATAAACTCATAGAGGCAGAAGGTAGACCTCCTTTAAACATTGCCAAAAAGTACGCATTTCAAGACAACACTCACTTAGTAATCCATATTTCTTTGTAGGCATTTTTCCTCAAGCAGACATTCTGCTGACCTTCTACAGTCTCATATGCTTTGTCTGTTTTTACACAAGCATTTAAATGCAGTTATAAATACTTTGATGTTAAGCATGCGTGAATAATTAAAGCTAAGTATTAATGAATGTCTATTCAAAAAATCTTGTAGAGCGGATTGTTTTGGGGGACACGTTCGTAAATAGTAAAACAAAGAAAACAATTCCTCTCTTGCTTTTTTCATATTCAAGTCTCATAGAGAATTGCATCAATAATTGAATCGCACAAAAAACACATAACAAAATTATCCTCTCCTGCATATAAACAACCGGCCAAAACTTCAAAATCATATGCTTCATGAATCCAAGTTATCGTGGCCTTTTTTGTGATCATTTTAAGGCCCCCTTTTGCAGCCTCCTACTTGTCAAATATAATTTTTCACGTTGTTATTGTAAGATAGTTTTGTGCTGGTATGTAGATTTCGTTGGCATGCAGGTTACATATTTATGCTAAGTAGTTATTATTTAAGGAGTTTGTCCGTTAGGAGTTGTCACTTCGACGGCATCTCCGCTTTTGATCAGTTCATTTCGGAAATTTTTGTTTTTAGTTTAGTTTCGTGCTGTCTCATCCACCGCCGGAAACTGCATCATTCCAACCTCAACAGATAGACTTTTCTAA
>OX421445.1:58486635-58499135 GCA_949126865.1 Montipora capitata
CCTAGGGCAATTTATGTCTGATCAATAAACGAGATGCCACCTCCTATGACTGGTGTTTTCTTCCTTATACTAAGTTATAAATTATTTTGTTTTCGTTTCACTGCAGAGTGATTAGATAACAAAGAGTTAAATATACATCATTAGGGATACTGCATTCACTTGTTCAAAATGGGACTTGTACTGGAACGTTCTCCATTTGTTAATAATGCTGTTATAAAAACGTACCATTACCCTAAACGATTAACAAAGAGGAATAATCCCTTTGCGAAGGACCTCTAGGCAAGAACGAATGTCTAGAAGCATTAAAAAGCATGGCCTCTGAAAAAACGTCAGGATCTCTGCGAATTCTACAAAGTCTTCTGGGTGATTTAGCTGAAATACTACTAAATGTGCTAAATTACCCTTTTGACACAGGAAAAGTTTCAATATCACAAAGACGTGGCATTGCCAAGCTTATACCTAAAAAAACGCTGATCTCACTTTGATCAAGAATTGGCGACCATCATGAACGCTATTAAATTGAGACGTACAAGATTGCATCAAAAGCTATCGCAAGCCGAATGAAAACTCTTTTCTTCCGAAGCTCATTTAACAGGCTTTCTTACAGACAGGTGTGCCAGTAAAAATATCCGCTTGCTGGCCAGTGTCATCAAACTGGTCTTCTAATCAATAAAACGATTCAGCACTTCGGTTTCAGGCTCTCGCTGTTGATGATGATGACGATGATGATGTCTTTTCATAAACCGTAAGATAAAAAAATACGTATCCTATGTTACATAAACGAGAACTGTGTAATGACTTTAAAATAATATACAGTAGCTAAAAAATGAATTATGTAATTATAACAGGTTGTGTTAAAAAATGAGTCTATTTACAAATGTGTTCTTGAAACGTCCGGTGTTAATCTTTGGGCGGAGGCAAACCATGCGACGTAAATTATATTGCTGGGGTTTAGGCTTCGGCAGAATTTCATTTAACGGATGATCAGCTAGAGCCCTAGCTTTACTAAATAATTTCTTGTCCTGCGCATGCATGATATCCTTGATATTCAATGGAACTGAAATATAACGCCGCTTGTGACATCTGTTTAAAAAGTTCTGTACTGTGTTTAGATCACGTTCATACGCACCATACACTGAAAGGTCATAAGTTAAATTAGATAATACAATTGTCTTAAAAAGGAGGTCTATTTCATTCTGGTCATATTGTTCCTTCCTCAAAGTTTTTAATATATGGAGGCCCTTGTTAGCATTGGCTAGTTTGACCTTAACGTGAGAACTAAACTTACAATCACTCTGAAGTGTGACTCCAAGTAAGCACAATTCATTATGTTGTGGAATGCAATTAACTGGATTGTAAGTTTCCTTGTTCGATTTCTTTCTAATTACGAGCTCTTTGCATTTACTAGGATTACATAACATACAGTTATCTCGCAACCAATTTAAAAACTCATTTACTAAGGCTACAGAGGTGTCACTATTGCCTAGTACCGGTGTAACAATAAATTGCCGAATCATCAGCATATTTGAATAATGCAGGGAGCCATCATATGTAATTTCAAGATCGTTAAGAAAGATATCAAAGAGGTGGGGGCCACTAACACTTCCTTGTGTGTTACCCTTATTGACGGCTTTCCACCTACAGTGATAGTGACCAGACACATGCGTTACTGTCTACCGGATAATAAACTGTGATACCAATTAATATAAGATATGGAGATTCATGTAATCGTTTAAGCTTGGTGGACAAAAGATTGTGTTTCACCGAGTCAAATGCCTTGGAAAAGTCCACGGTAAAGAGTCGCACAGCTTTACAGTTATTATCATCTACTTGCAAATCTGGTGCTAAATAGTTAAGAGCGCAGATGAGCATTTCCCACCCTCTCTGTACGAGAATTGACTACTACTCAGGTGATCCTCCATGCCGCATCTGACATGTTTGTTGTATACAGCCCCTTCAAGAGCTCTAGCGATCACTGGTGCTAGACTGATTCCACGGAAATCACTGTTCTCCTTAGGTACATCAACCTTAGGTAATGGACTGATGTTCGCTCTTTTCCAAGATTCAGGCCAGGAATGAGTTGACAGGGAAAGATTCCACTCATAAGAGATAACCGGGGTTAGTAATTCCGCGTGTTCTTTTAAAAGCCAAAAAGGAATTTTGTCCGAGGCGGTTGCCGTTTTCTTCAGATTAGACAGAGTGTTCCAAACAAGTTCCAGAGGGATTGTTGGAGCCTTGACATCTGGATCAATGTGAACATCAAGTGGTCGAATGTAGTTATTGTCGCTGCATAGATTGCCCAAGTACTCGTTTAACTGGTCAAGTGATTCACGATTTAAACTGGATTAAACTTTTTTTATTGCAATACTTAAATAACGGATGGGCAAGTATTTTTTTAAACTGAGCCTTGGAGTTAGACAAGGCTGCCATTATTTCTATTTTAGCTGTAGAAGTATACTTGCTGAAGCCATTTCGCAAAAAAACAGAAGATTAAAGGCATAGAAATAAACGGCACTTATTTTAAGTTAAATCACAGTGCAGATGACAAGACATGCACTCTCCTTGACGGTTCCGAGGAATCCTTTTAGAATCTGTGATCTTAATAGAAACTTTTGGTAACAGATCTGGCCTCCGACTCGATATTAAAAAGACAGATGTTCTATGGATAGGCTCTAAAAAAGATTGTTAACTTAAAGTTCTTCCAGAGAAATATTTCAAATGGTCAAGAAAAAAGTGAAAGCGCTAGGCGTTTGGCTCTCAACGGACCCCAATATAATAATATCAAGTTTAAATTACAATGAAAAAATTGAAAAAATTGGTTCGATCCTAATACGCTGGAAATTTCGCAGACTTACGGTCTTGTATTAGGGAAAATAGCAGTGTTAAAGAACCTGGTTGCATTTCAGTTCGTTTGCATTCAGTTTTCACCTTTGCCAACTAACGACGTGGCGATCAAAGTAAACAACTCAATTTTCTGAAAAGTTTCTATGGAATGATAAAGGTATGGATGCTTGCAGGTGCCATCCGAGTTGTTGAAAATCCAACAACAAAGTTGTAAGAATCCGACATCCGACTTGTAAAAATCCGACATCTGACTTGAAAAAACTAGACATCCGACTTGGAAAAATCCGACATCCCGAATTGCAAAAATCTGACATCTGAGTTGCGGCGGGTTGCAGCGAGATTCTAGAAGCTCCGTCTCCTTTTTTGGGGTTTAGCCGTTACATATCGATAATTATGAAACCTTCAATTTACAGCTTTGCTTTAACGAGTACGTGTCTTTGATAGATTTTCTTTCCTTGTATTAAATGTAATGATCGTGTGTGCCGTTTAGTTTTTCCCTTTCATCGGGATCTTGTGCTGCTGCATTAGATCAGGAATACGTTTCCATATAGTTATAATATGGCCACTTCTAATATAAAGGGTGTATTTTTTAGCGGTTTTTCGTATCTGGCGTAGCACTTCTTCTCATAAGATTACAAACCTTCACTTGTTATTCATGATCCTAGGATGTAATCAGGATTTGTTTGTGACTGACTAACGCGTCCTCAATAAACTTTCACATTGAAACTCGGGCTTCTGTACACAAAACAGGAGGTTTCTTGAATACGTTTGCCGATAATGGCTGGGTTGAATACAACTGCATTCGCTCATCAGATTTGACACTGCTGGGTTGTACGTTGTGACAAATTATCATGAGGAGTTTCTCGCTACTTTTGACTTTTTTTAAAGTGCCGACAGCCTTCCAGAAAACTTAGTGTTTTGGGTAGCCTCGCTCTTCAAGGCGGCTTATGAATCCATGGAGATAGTGCGTCCTCAAATGTTGTTTTTGAAGAGTTTGTTCGCAGGAGCTTAAATTAATGGCCTCTCATTTAATAAAACCCTTCTTGGCATCTGGTGGGTGACAAGAGATAAATGCGTGTATGGGATGGCCAGTTTCAGTTTGCTTGGGATATGTCTTGATATCGTAAATACATTCTCTTTCGAATCGTTCTCCTTGTATACTGTTATGTCTGAGGAAAGTGTTCTCCTTCTCTGCAAACTTTATAGTTAGGTAGAAGTACTTAGCTTGCGCAATGAACAGGTTGATTTCCTGTTTCATGATTTACATCCCATAGTGAGAAACATCATCAATGAAACGTTTCCATACTGTTGGTTTAACTTTGCTCTGTCTTTGCATTATTTTGACAACTCAGATGTGGGTTTTTCACAACACGGATATTAGATTTTCCCAACCCGGATGTCGGATTTTCAACAACTCGGATGGCACCTACACGCTTCCGCGTATAAAGGAGACAAACTCAAACGAAATATAATGATTAATAACTATCCAGAAGGAGGAATTAAAATTACTGACATTGCTTCATTCAATAAATCTGTCAGAGCTACATGGATCCAAAAATATCTGGACCCTGGAAACCAAAGTAAATGGATTGAAGCGACTCTGACTCAGAACTTGAACGAAATGGAGGCGAAGGGATATTAAAAGGAAATATTCACAAAACGTTAATATTTTAAAATAACCAGATCCCCTTGTAAAAGAAATACTTCAAATTTGATCAGGAGTTTTTTTTCAGGAAACAGTATTTTCTGAAGAACACGTTTTGTCGTAGCCTTTGTGGCAAAACTCCCTGATAAGAATTCAGAATAAGCCTTTTTTTTTTCTAAAGACTGGCTTCTTGAAGGTATTACGTAAATTCAGCATTTAATGGGGGAATCCTCCAATTTCTTTCATAAGGAAATAGCTTATTTGATACACATATTCGGGGGATGCGAAGAAACAAAACAAATTTAGGATAGTCTTTTTAAGTGGTTGCAGTCTTGCCAACTTCCTTTGAGTGAACACAATTGCTTACATGTACATATAAATACGGCTTTGGGTCTGAGGCCGGAGAGCTCTAAACACAAACTAAACATCTGTTGCCTAATTGCCAAATGCTATATCTGGCTTTGTCGCTTAAAAGAACATACCCCCAACTTTAAAGCATTTTTTGCTTTACTTAAAACACATTTAACAAATAGAAAACGATGCCTCTACCGTCAAAAAGAAATGGGAACCCTTTCTGCCTTATAGGATATGATCGTAGCATATGAAACTGAGATTCCCAATAACGTCAACTTCCAGACAATCCTATAGAGCAACTTTCAATCGAGTGTCGTAAAACCAAAACCAAAGTAATTACTATGGCCAATCAAAAAGGACGGAGATAATCCAGTAAACCAATCAAAACTCGAAGTAATTTTAAGTAGCCGACAGAAAGTTAGGGAAAAAATGTACACGCGCGAGCCACGATTGGTTTTGGTTTCACTTCTGATTGGTTGAAGAAATGGCGCGGGAACTTTGAACCAATCACTGAGTAAAGTAATGCAATAACCAAAGCAATTTGCTAATTACTTTCGACACTCAATTGAAAACCGCTCTATACTAGCAGTAATCGTAGATTATAGAGCGTCGCCTTGGGGCCTAAGGCACCTGTATCGGTTCCCATAAAGAATCGTGATCCTTTTACTCCTAAACTGAGTGATGGGGAGTTGATTTTCTCACTCTAAATTTCCTGTGGACGAAATCCTGTGGTTTTTTTCATTGAAATGAAACTTTTGATTCTTCTCCATACTTTAGCATCATACTTTCAACCGATGCCGATAAAAACTGGCCAGTGATTGGCTAATTGCCATATCTTGTTGGTGACCAAGTTTCGTGAATCCGATTTTTCCCGAAATTTTCCAAATGATCAATCGGCATGCTGGATATTATTTTGACGTTTCAAAGTAGTGGAAAACAAACCCTCGACGTGCTGGATGCTATTTTGGAACCGACGCACAATTTCTCGGGCAAAAAACATGCACAGGCCACCCACGAAAACACGTGCACAGAACCCCCCAATCACTCAATTAGCAAGCGTCTCCTTCGTCGACGCAATAAGCCTTTAGACCTGAGTCTCCAAAAAATCAAAAAGTTACTGAAATATAAATACATTCTCTACATTTTTGAAAACCTAGTTTTGTTTGTTTGCTTTGACTGTCTTTTTACCCAAGGGAAAAAAACGGAGAAGACGTATACGTTTTTTTTGCTTTTCGCCTTCGCTTGCCGCTGTCCTTTTTCATTTGCCTTCATGCTTATTTACCTTCTTTTGTTAACTTTGTATTTTTGTTGTTGTTGTTGCTGTTGTTACTAATGTCCAATAAACTGTCAATTAAAAATAATCATTAAAAAAATTAAGTGGCTACGGACCTTGCAACAAAACAAAATACAGCTGGTGCATTCCGGTATAAATAAGACCTCTTTCTTTGCAGGGACCCAAAATTGCAAGGTCTTCGACATATTCCACATAGTGAATTGTCAATCGACTTGGGTGAATTATATAATCAAATACAAGATCTGTAAGTTGTAGTATGTAGGAAACAGGACACAGCTTTTAGTCTTATTAAAACCTTATTAAGAGAAGGGTTAGTAGCTGCGAGCTCACAGAGCACTTTTTAAACAATCCTATAATTCACAACTTTGACAATGACGCAACAATTACGATCATTTAGCAAATTAACAAAGCGACATGGTTATCGAAAGAAAGAAAGAAAGAAAGAAAGAAAGAAAGAACTTCTCCGCACAAGGGAAGTATTTTAGAAAGGACTCAAGACTTGGTACCTTACACCGAATGGACTGAATAAAAGAACGGGCTAGAGAGGAGAGACGCAAGCAACCTTAAGTATTGTTGTGTACATAGAAATGTTTAGAAACATGTTATAAAGGGCGTTTCATGATCACTTTAACCTTGGAGATGAACGAACATTCGGTAATACCTTTCTGACGTCACACAGGAAAGTAATTGACATTATTTAATTACTGAAAGATACGCTCCTCTGTAATTAAACGCAGAGCAAAGAGCCCTGATGAAGGCAGAAGCCGAAACGTGTCGGGTCTAAAATAAAGTGTTTCTATCCTCTATCGTGTCTATCCTCATTTACAAAAGAATTACGATGGTACGCGCAATCTCATTCGTCAATAGCTGTTTAGATGAGAGTATGGAAACAAGGGTGTGACATCACACGAATTTTGATTGATTATGTATTGTAAGACGCGCGTTTTGATTGGCTGGTAGGAAATATGAGCGTGTATCAAGAAAATCTGTTTCAATCAAGAAGTAAAACAACCAGGATTTTCCTTCATTTGTCGAATTATCTTTGGGAAATATTTTATAAAAGCAATAGGGGACTTTCTTCCGTGATTACATAGCCTCATCTAAACACTCGGGGAAGTTGGGAGAATTCTCGACAGTTATGCAAAAACCCTCGACTGCGTCTCGGGTTTACGTAACTGTCTCGAATTCTCCCGACTCCCCCTCGTGTTTAGATCAGGCTATGGAAACAAAGAAAACGTCCTCTATTGCTTAACGCGAAAGAATATTTTGCTACTATGGTCACTACGCACTTTTTCTTTTTTCTTCCTTTTTTTTTAAAGATTGTTATATCCACTCTTGTATTTTCTTGAATAGCGCACGTACAATAAAACTCTTGAACTCTTTATTTTACACAAGCACTTAAAGCGGATCTCTGAAACACTGCTGAAAGGAAAAGGGCTCGGTAGAAAAAGCACCATAGGATACAGACAGTGCCCACAGGCTTGTTGAAGTATAAAAAAACTCAGTATTCGAACACTACTGAAAATTCTAGATCCAGAATCGGAATTGAACTAAGACGAAGGCGCAGACTAAGAAGGAGACAGTACGTAACCAAGGGTCATGTTCATGTGAACAGCGACGATAAATTCAAGCCATTCGTATTTTGTATCCATGGAGCCATCGACGGATACAGTCGGCGAATTTTATGGCTCGATCTGGGACCACCGAACAATAATCCTATAGTGTTGTTTGTTTACCACTTTGTTGAGGTTGTAAGGTGCGATTGTGAAACAGAGAACTGTCGTGTTAGAGCTGTTCAAAGATTCATCAGGCGAGATGGTCAAGACAACTCTTCGGGGCAACTTCGGGGCAGCTATAGAGAAAACAGTTTGAACTTTACGCCAGTGGACAAAGTGAACAATGTCTTAGCCAGGAAAAGAATCTGAGCTTTATATAGCCAGCCAGGAAAAACGTTTTTCATGTCTCAGTGAGCCAGAAGAGGTTTGTGTCAAAGACCAGCCAGCTCACTCTTGAAATTTTTTTTCAGCCAGCCAGCTCGATAACAGCCTGCAGAGCGGCTTTTTTGTGGAGCGGTTTCGTTGGGTACTCCTGTGTTTCGAACGAAGGAATAGAAGCCTGAGGTAGTATCTTTGGAAAAGACTGCACCAGATGGTGGATAGCTTTTTTCAAAGACATGAGGAGCTGTGGACTTTCCTACGACGATGATTGTATTGAGACAGTATGTCTGACCTGATTTAGTTTCATGAATAACTTGAGAGACGAACTTCATCGTCAGCAGCAAAATTATGGAATCTTCATCGAATACATGATGGAATCTCCATGTGGAGGGCCTAATGTCTTCTTTTCCCCCGAATGTCTTGCACAAGAGATTATACTTATGGAGTGGATTTGAATGATTTAGAGAAGTGCTGTTATCAGTCTCAGCAAAATGGAGTTCAAATGAATTTACGTCGTTAGCAGAAATGACAATGACGGAACAGCACTTACGATTTCCTCGAACACCTGAAGATGGGGTGCCACTATATGTTACTTTGCTAGAAAAAATCAACTAAAGTGGAAAGGATAATTGCAACACATAATTCATTTAATTTAGTTTTAGCCCTCCTTCAAAACAGTTAACTAGATCGTTCACTCACAGCATGTTTCAGTTGATTTTCGAATTTAATCACCCGATGCTTTTGTTTGTAAATGATCCTGAAATGGTAAAACCATGCCCTGCTTTCTATACGTATGGCAGTTCAGACTGAGACGACTAGCAAATAGCATACATGACCGATAATTGGTAATTGAAGCTGGAGTGTTATGATTGCAGAATAGAACGATTGCCTCACTTTTCCAGATTCAAAATTCTCAGACCATTCACCAAAATCACTGAAACTTAAGATTTTATGATTATTTGTAAACTCCTGAATTTTATACGGCCTTCTTTTTCAAGCTTGAATGAAAAGATTTTGCCCTGTAGTAAAATATTCTGTAACTGGGCGCTTCAAAGATTTTGTTACATACTTATTTAAGGAAGAATAACTAAGGACAAATCTAACTGGTTTTGAAAACTTAGAAAAAAGAAGACTAGAGTCGTTCAAGAGATATAAAACTGCCGACCACTTGACATTTCGCGATTACTGACACTTCTTGGAACAGCAATATACCTGTTTCGCTAACAGTCTTACTGCAGTACGAAAAGTTGGCAGAGTTGAGAGTGACATATTCCTCTTTATACTGGACAAGTTGATTCAATGATTCAAATTGATAGTATTGAGAAGAATTCAGAAAAGTGACAATTTCCGCGAGATCTCGATTTCTCCTGAAAATTATTGGTCATCCTTGTCAAGCAAGTTAAAACTGACAAAAGAAAAAATTAAGGATACCAGTTAAATATAACTGTATGGCATGGTTACGTTAGGGGGTATCTAGTATAAATACTATTCACAAGAGCCCATCAACCAGGGGACACTTCGTGACCAGCCACGTAATAGCCATACAAGAGCCCATCAACCAGGGGACACTTCGTGACCAGCCACGTAATAGCCATACAAGAGCCCATCAACCAGGGCAAAATTCTCGTGTCATCTGTAAGCGAGTATTTGGTTTATCTAATAAGAAAATTTAAGAGGCAAAGTGCCTATAAAGATAATTTGCGACCCTTGTTTCGTCGATTACAAATCTACCGCTATTGGTATTTTGCGAAACAGGGGATCTAGCAAGGACAACAATTGTTAGTGCCCGGCATCGTTCACTCTTGCATGTGTAGACCTGTGTAATAATTTCTTTTTTTGTTTTGTTTCGTTTCGTTTCGTTTCGCGGAATACCGTAAACCGGCATTGCGAGGTATCCCATGTGCAGTTTACTGTATCCTCAACGCACCGAGATAAACAGTAGCTAGCGTTCTTATCGCGGGGTTTTAACCACGCGTACCCCTAAAAGGCAAGCCACGCTGTAATGCCGATTTAAGGAGTGAAATGTGCGGAATTGAGAGAAATACGATATTTCAGTAACTTTTGTTCGTACCGTGAGATTGAAGTGTCTTCTAAAACGCTTCACTTTTCCATTAACTGCGATGCAATGCTACATATCCGCAGCTCCAATATATTAATTTTACGTTTATTATTATGCTACTTACCAGCAATTAAATTGGCGGAAAAAATCAGCAAAGCGTATTTTAGCATACTTCAAGCAGATCACTCGAAAACTTCCCTTGAGCTCTAAACCAAATAGTAGCCTTGGTGCTTTGAACAGAGAAATGTGACCTGATTCTTGTTTTTTTGGAGTTGTCAAATATGTTAACTAGGAGTCATAAACAAACTCTGAACAATTATTGGTTTTGGGGGCGTTTAGCTATTCAAGATAATGGGTTTAGAAAATAAAGAATCGAATATTTCAAGCAGGCATTCTGCTCTCTTGTACAGTCTCATGTGCTGTGTCTGTTGCTATGGAAGTGTTCATCAATTTTCAAATGCTGACGATGTTACCGCGCAGCAATTCTTTGTTTGCACTGACATTTCAAGCTCCTCTATAATTTTTTAATGGCATTTGTTTCTTTAGTTCAGGACATTAAATATTGCCCACTCGTTTCTTTTGTTCATATTGCAGAGAGCTTTTCTGTGAATTATAAAAAGACAATTTCATAGAGGCAGAAGATACATTTTTCTGAGAACAGTCGCTTGCCGGAAAACCACATTTGTTTGTAGGCATTTTTCCTTAAGCAGACCGTCATCACTATTCTGCTCCCTTTTCGCCTCTGTGTCCCAAAACATTAAAATGAAACCCATATCCGGAATGCTATGGAACTGTTTATCGTGTTCTGCTTCCTGTCCACCTTCCGTTACTAATATACTGTGAGTGTCTACTATTTAGCTATCACCCAAGTAGTCGGACAGAAAAGGCAATAATAAACTTAGCAAATGCAAGTTAAAGAAATATTTATTTGGGAATAAAACGAAAGAAAGCGTCACGCTTTTCGCTACTCGAGGACTATTACTAATAGTCCTCTAGTAGCGTAGCCAATCAAAATGCAGCATTTGCATTAGTCCACTAGTTGGGTGATACTAAATACTGTTAGTATTAATTATATGTCCACAGTGTAGGCAAGAGCTCTTGACGAATTAGGAATAGTGCTGTTTTGTTTTGAACTCAGTTGGCTTCTCGGCCAACTGTTGACTTTTCGGACAATCTTTCAGCCTTGGGCATTATCCTCCGATATACCAGCCGCCGCAAGGGATTTATTTACTAAATATCCATCAAAGGGGGAGAGTAACTTGTTTCAGTACTAAAGATAGCAAAATTTAACTTCATTTCAAGTTAATTTTACTGCCTGGAAAAGCGTACTTAAGCAGATCAAGACAGCAAATACGATAACGCGACAAATCGTCATTAACGAAAGAAAAAGCTAAAAGCACGCAAACCTCCACTGGACAAGAAAAACAAACATGGATTACAATGCAAACTGGCAGCGCTTCTTGTCTTGTTTTATGAGTGAGGCGAAAATGTTCTTTCCAAAAAAAGTGAAGTTCCTGGTCAGCTATCAGAAGACGAAACCAGTTCTGTGGTCGAGACCACACCCAAGCACTTCTACTTAAACAGCGCGGCGCGAGGCCTAGTTCTCAGCCATTTAAAACTAAAAACTTAATGAGGACATAGTTTTTGAGTGCATGTAGAGGTTGATAACCCATTGACTCCTGAACGGCCCCCAATTGCCGCGTAAAATCGTCCGGCGTTAGACTGGCCAGTACTGCCCCGCGCGGTTAATCTATTGGGAAAATCCCCGAATGAAGGCCGCACGCATTAGCACGAGCAGGGCCGGAAAAAGGCGTAAGGCCCTGCTAGGAACACGTACTACTCCGTACGATGGGATTTAGTCGCTTTTAAACATCCAAGTTATTTACAGCCAGAAAAGCAAATGCAAACAACATATTTGATAAATTTTCTGTACAAATTATTTTTATTTCTTATTTTGTCCAAACTTCATATTCTGAGTGCTCATGAATAGTGTAAAGAGCCTATATGATAAAAATAATGCTTATTGACTGAGTTTAGGAACAGACAGACAGGAAAATATTTGGCCGTCGGTTCGTACGCCATGACCTCGGCCAAATCTTTTCCCGTACGGCCCTCCCACTCAGTCAATAAGTACATATTAAGAGTCAATGAGTTAAGCAATAAACAGACAACTGTAATTGTCAATAAAACGCCAAGAAAATTTGCAAAACAATCCTTAATATATCAATTTAATGTTCTTATTGTAATATCTCTGGGTAACAAAAAAAAAAAAAAAAAAAATTCATCAAAGTCTATTCTGTAGACCTGGGACCTGGGAGCTATGACATCGCTCACGTTTAGGTGAAATCAAACACGACAAAAAGAAAG
>OX421445.1:58504135-58524135 GCA_949126865.1 Montipora capitata
AGGTCACACTTGAGAGAAACAAAGTGTAACACTGGTGTTGTTACCGCTTTCGTGTCAGCTCTCGAATGCGACCGCAGCCTTTCTGGTGTTTAGAATCCCCAAGGGAACACTGAACAATAGACCTTGATGTAACATTAGTGTTAACTCCCAAATGCGACCGCAACCATTGTCAGCATACTTGAACTTTGGTCTCATCAAACGAGTTGACATTTCGATTGTTAACCTTTCGCTATTTGCTCTGACGATGGGCAAACGCTCGAAATATCAGCTCGCAATTCTTAAGGTCCACCTACGCAGCACGACCGTTTGTTTAGAAACTAACTTATTCACGGGTCGCTTTGATGAATACTTAATATAGACTGGGGAACAAAACAACCTCGTAGTTTTACTCATACAATGATTGCGTTTCGCAACGTACAAAATCTGGTATTCTAATCAACGGTTTTGTTTTTCACTGCCGTAATTGACGTGATATTTGCAGGCGACAGTTAGTGGGCCGCTAAGAAAAGAAGAGTGGATTGCAATTCGTCCGAATCACAATCCTGAATGAGACGCAATAACCCGCCTAGCCTGCGTAACAGGCGGTTTGGTAAATTATAGACGCTTCTTTCCGCTGGAGTACGTTGACTTTCGAGGAACCGTTTGAATTTAATGGCCGCGCCAAAAACCTGGAGTCCGTTTCTCTGTATCTCAAGAAACGAGAGGTTTTAAGTCGTCAGTTCTGCTTTTTGTTATCTTGAAAACACCTCAGTTTTCTTAAATACGCGGATGGCAGTTTCACAAATGACTTTTCCGGCCCGAAACGTTTTCGGGTCTTTCGAGAAACGGGCCCCTGAACCGAAGTCAAAAGAGAAAGTCACAGTGAGGGAGGAGGAGACGAGGAGAACAGGAGCGAGAATCCGCCTGCAACCCCACATGATTTTCGAAACTCCCGTTCGCCAGCGGAAGGGGAAGATATCGTTCCCTGCCTCCTCCTCAGGCGCTTCGATTTCAGTCGCAGAGCAGAAGCAGGCGAGCTAGAAGCACGAGAAAATGGGAACGAGCATGCGAGGGATCACGGGAAGGAGAAAGGAGAGAGGCGCCTTTTCCCCTTCCCTTGGTCCTTTGCGCGCGCTCTTGTTCCTCGAAAAAAAGAGAGACGTCTGGAAACGAGGCAGTATCGTTCCTAATTGGCTATTAAAGTGTCAAAAAAATCCGCCTGTCAGTCAAAATTTACTGCTCCCTTTTGTAAAAGTGTAAAAACAAAACAGCGGAAAAAGCCGATGATCTGTTTTCAAAAAAAAATCTGGAAACGTCCTTGCGGGAGCTTGATCGAGGAGCTTGGATTTTCTGGTGTTCTTAAAGAAGATGTTCCCACTGAATTAGGCAAAAGCTGCTCACTTCAGCTTTTTCTAAAAATATAGTAGAAGATGACCGGCGAAATGTGTTCTGCATTTTGAATTCATCACATCTTTGGAGAAGTATCGATGACCAGATTAAAGAAGCCGAAGAGTTAGGAATTAGTGAAGTTGTAACCATTGGCAACTTTCATCTAGTTTTCGCATCGGCAGGAGACGCGTATTTCTCAAAGTGCTGAAATGTGTAAAAATTGTCGGGAGTACAGTTCATGCTTTTTACAAGATCGAACTGAGATTTCAACTTACCGTTACCGTTTGCCTGTCCATGTTTCTACTGTGTGCGATTCGTCGACAATCTTTTGTGGAAGTTGTTAAAATCTCAATTCGATCTTGTAAAAAGCATGAACTGTACTCCCGGCAATTTTTACACAAGGCGCGCTATGTTGGTGGCTAGTAGAAATCAAACCCGTGTTCGTCACGCATTATTGGAAATGAGAGGTTCCGAAAATCTTGTGAGGTTGATTGCCGGCGGTTTCTCGCTCCTTCTCCTCTCTCCCTCCCACTTCGGTCCAGGCTTTCGCGCGCGAGCCATTACAGTCAAACGATCACTCGAAAGTCAACGCATCCCGGTGGAAAAAAGCATCCATAATTCACCAAAACGCCTGCTACGCAGGTTATATCCTTCCCAGCAATGAAAAACGCAACCTCTGACTGGAATTTAACTTGAGAGTCCTCACTTTTATGGAAGGCGCAGTAGAACACCTTTACTATATCAGTATCAACTCGTCCAGACCAGAACCCAAAACTAGGGACAATAAGGTCTGCGACGGTGACGGCGACGGCGACGAAAACGCGACCTAATCTCATTCACGGCGTACAGTGTGGGCGAAGGTAGCCTAAAAATAAATTGAGAACGATTCGTTCCAGAGTAAAAATAGAGATTTGTACGCCTGCGTTGTGTTCAAAATCCGAAATTTGGTGCTTTCAGGTCGTTGTTATGCAAATTACCGAAAAAATATGTGCTAAAACGCGTGCCACACATGCAGCAATGCAGCATGTCCTTTTTTTTCTTAAAATTCCTAATGAAAGAGTCGTTATCACCACACTCTGTACTTACCTCTCCTCATGGCTTCGTCTGCGCACTTTTCTACGAGCTTGTCCAGATGGTTCCAGTCAATGTTACCTCGGAAGTTTGTCAAAAGCTCAGGCATGGCTCGAGCGTGGCGAGGCCCATCTCTGAAGCATCCAACAGGCTTGTAGGTGATTCCTAAAGCCAATAGTTTACTCCAGTTATCTATCTACATGTAAGTCGGTCATTAGCATTCGATGTGCGTCGTCAAGCCTAAAGCTCTAATCATTTTTGCTCTTAAGCCCCGAGCAGCCCCTCTCCTGCTCAATCCATTTAAAGTAATGCGAACCCTTCCCCTCCCCCCTTTCCTTCACCCTATGCACTATATAATTACCCGCGTGAAGAGTGGGAAGGAAAAGCTGCACTAAGAGGGTTCCTCTTAGTGCAGTTGTCTTTATACAGGTAGGCCATCACTAGCTCTCTGGCAAAAAGGCGTGCTCTAGTTTACAAGATAGGAATGACTTTTACCTATGGGGAGGTGATCGTAAAGGTTTGCCTAATTACAATAGTTACATGAGCAAAAGGCTTCTTTCACAACACCAAAGTTGTACTAGTGAAGCCATTTCACTGTCAAAGTTGAGGTGCAGAGTTTAGGGTTGAAGTACGGTTTCGACGACGGGATGGCACGTAGAACGTCAAGGAACGGGTATTTTTAGGGTCCTTGGGTCCAAGAGTGAGTTTATTTCGGGATACTTGTCCCGAGGGACATTCTACTCGATCACTGCTTACCCTCTGGTGTTGGTTCTTCTGAAGGTTCTTCTGGCGATCCAACTGATACAACTGGTTTTGAGACGATGAAGTACATGGGACAAAAAAAAGGAACAAGAAAGAACGATTGTTCAAGGAAGGATGTCGGCCTTTCTATGAATTTATTCTTGACAAAGCTACGTGTAGAATCGTTATCGTAGCAGAGACAAGGAAAAACGAGTCAGTTCAAAACGGATGAAACAGAAGCAAGCAAAGAAACAACAAAATTAAAATGAAAAAGACGTCATTGTCGACCGGTTTGCTCAATTGGTTGAGCATAGGACTACTGTACGGGGAGGTCACAGGATCAAAACTCCGGCCGGACTCAAGGTGGGCAGACACGAGGGCTCATGTTGCAGGGACATGTTGCAGTGACAAAAAACTTGCATAGGGCACTCTGAGCGACATGTAGCAGACGGGTAGCGGAGACCGACATGTAGCAGGGACAAAATCACAACTTTAAAACGTTGCGGGTACATGTTTCAGGGATATGTTGCAGCTAGCGACATGTCCCTCGTGTGAACTGATACTTTTATAATTGTGCAACACAAATTTGGGGGTGATTTTGTCCCCGCGACGTGTTCCATGAAGTTCAACAAATTCAGTGCACTTCGTGAGACACGTCTCTGCAACATATTGCTGGAACATGTATTCGCAACATTTTCATGTGTGTGCAAATGTTGCGGTTTTGTCCCAGCTACATGTTCCCGCTACACGACCCTAATACATGTCACCTCAGGTGTACTATACACCTTTTTTGTCGCTGAAACATGTCGCTGCAACTTGTCCCTGAAACATGACCCCTCGTGTCTGCCCACCTGAACACTCAGGGTCTTTTAAAAAAATAACTGAGGACAAAGTGCTGCCTTTATAATGACATCTGGAAATGGTTAAACGACAAAACCGTAGGACCCCTATCACAACCCTTCAATGTTTCTAACCCTGTGGGAGGTAAAAGAACCTACATGCTATTCGTGAAGAGTAGGGCATGGAGTGACCGGTGTTGTGGCAAAGCTAGAGGGCCGTTGGGTGGAAAAAGGTTAATTAGGTCTCCCTCTCTAAATAAAGTTATCCTATTACATTGATATAATTCCTAATTTCTTAGAGGTAAAAGAGGATGAACCGTGAAGAAAGCCCTCTTTTAGTAGTACGTTTATAGGGTTGGCTTTTTTGTGTTTCGTCACATTTACTCTTCACGAAGAATTTTCCCAAAAAGTCAGCATTTCAGGTGCATGTGTGAATCCCCTGTTCGTTACACAAGTCCCACTTTTAGAAGCGGGGAATAATTTGCATTCGTCGATGTCCGGAAACTGGGGGAAACTAAAAGGTTCTTAATATTTCAATGAAGCTTTTCTTTAGCAGTATTTTTATACGAGGAAAACATTTTGTGTTTTCACATTACCTTTCTCACAAAGATTTCCGGTAAAACCGGCATTGCAGTTGCACGTGTAACTTCCATGCTCGTTCACACAAGTCCCATTATTTTTACACGGAGAAGGTGATTTACATTCGTCAATATCTTGAGAAGGGAAAGAAAACGTATTATTAACCTTAAATATACGGCATTACTTTAGTAACACTCTTGCAACCGTATTTCTTTTTGTTGCTATTCACAATACCTTTCTCGCAGAGATGTCCAGTAAAACCAGCATTGCACTTGCAAGTGAAAGTTCCTTTGTCGTTTTCACAGATTCCTCCATTTTTACACGGTGCTGATTTACATTCGTCAATGTCTGAAAAAGACAACAGAATAATAACGGAATAAATCATTAATCCGATTAGCCCTAACGCATTTGCACCTTGTACAGGTAGTAAGAGTACCGTTCAGTTTGCTATAGCCAGATGTTAGTATTGGATTCTGAAAAATCAATCATGGAAGTTCATTGACAAAAACAAGGGGTTATAAAAATATTTCTCTTGATTTGACTCTTCATACGATAATGAATTTCATTAAAACACCCAAGTAATAAAAATAGTACCAAGGACGATGAAGTCAATTTCAATTTCAATGATGATAACGTGTGAAAGATGAAACAACAACAATTATATTAAATGTAAGGAGAAATGTAGACTCGGAAAAATATCCGAGTCCCAGATGGGATTTGAGCCCACGACCCTCCGTGATCTAGTCGGATGCTCTAACCACTGAGCTACTGGAGACTCTATGGTGAGCAACTGTCAATTTGTGGGTCTCGACTGGAACCGCATCGCACGGCTACACAGCCAAGTACTGACTAGCACATTTGAAACTCATTAACAGCATCGCGCTGTCACATTAAAGCATATCAAGATGCAGCCAACCAACCTCCAAAGTGAGTGTGTGAAAGATGAAAAAAAGTCGAGACCCACAAATTGACCCTTGCTCACCAGTGATCGGTTAAAAGTTCTCGTGCTACTTTTTCCACCAATCAGAAGTGAAACCAAAACCAAACGTGGTTCGCGCGTGCACATTTTCCCGCGCTTTGCGTCGGCTACGTGTAATTACTTCAAGTTTTGATTGGTTGACTGGATTGTCTCCGTCCTTTTTGATTGGCCAAAGTAATTACTTTGGTTTTGGTTTTACGACACTCGATTGAAACTCGCTCTACAATTGTCTCAAAGTTTACGTTATTGGGAATCTCAGTTTCATATCCTACGATCACTGAAATGCTATTTCAGTCAGGGATATTTGTTAAAATTATGACAATTAACTGATATGCTTTAAATAGTTTTTTCGCATGTGTAGCTCTTTTAATTCGATTCTCCTCCTTTTGACGCGGTTCGCGCGCCTGAGGTCCGCTATAATTCCTCATTCCTTGGAAGTAAAAAACGATGAACCGTGAAGAAAGCACTGCTTTAGCAGTTCGTTATAGGATGGGCGTTTTTTGTGTTTCGTTACATTTACTCCTCACGAAGAATTTTCCCAAAAAGTCAGCATTTCAGGTGCATGTGTGAATCCCCTGTTCGTTACACAAGTCCCACTTTTAGAAGCGGGGAATAATTTGCATTCGTCGATGTCCGGAAACTGGGGGAAACTAAAAGGTTCTTAATATTTCAATGAAGCTTTTCTTTAGCAGTATTTTTATACGAGGAAAACATTTTGTGTTTTCACATTACCTTTCTCACAAAGATTTCCGGTAAAACCGGCATTGCAGTTGCACGTGTAACTTCCATGCTCGTTCACACAAGTCCCATTATTTTTACACGGAGAAGGTGATTTACATTCGTCAATATCTTGAGAAGGGAAAGAAAACGTATTATTAACCTTAAACATACAGCATTACTTTAGTAACACTCTTGCAACCGTATTGCTTTTTGTTGCTATTCACAATACCTTTCTCGCAGAGATGTCCAGTAAAACCAGCATTGCACTTGCAAGTGAAAGTTCCTTTGTCGTTTTCACAGATTCCTCCATTTTTACACGGTGCTGATTTACATTCGTCAATGTCTGAAAAAGACAACAGAAAAATAACGGAATAAATCAATAATCCGATGAGCGCTAACGCATTTGCACCTTGTACAAGTAGTAAGAGTACCGTTCAGTTTGCTATAACCAGATGTTAGTATTGGATTGTGAAAAATCAATCATGGAAGTTTATTGACAAAAACAAGGGGTTATAAAAATATTTCTTTTGATTTGACTCTTCATACTATAATAAATTTCATTAAGACACCCAAGTAATAAAAATAGTACCAAGGACGATGAAGTCGTGTACATTCAATTTCAATTTCAATGATGATAACAAGATCTCTTTCCTGCTCTATATATACGATCAGGCCTTCCTCAAGCTTTCACTCAGTTGATTGTTTATCATATATCATTTCGTTCAGTTGCCTGTTTACTGGGTTACTTTGAATAACAAAGACAAATGTGTGAATCGTGAAGTGGGATTCCCCATATATACTTCTGAATTAGAGGACATTTGATCTTTTGATTAACGAATTTCTCTTTTGAACCAGTTTTTATGGCATGTAGGCATTTTGAATTTAGTCACATGATAGTTCCTAAAATTCTTTTTAACTCTTCTTAGAGTGTTACAACAAATTTAATATATCAAACCTTCATCACAGTCTTTTCCCTTCCATCCAGCAGGGCAAGGCTGACAGCTGTACCCATCCTCAGTAATCTTGCAATTGGCTCCATTCTTACAGGGTGACCTCGTACATTCATCAACTTAAAAAAATAAAAATACAACAATCAACTTTAGAGCGGTTTTCAATTGAGTATCAAAAATAATTAGCGAATTTCTTTGGTCTTGCAACACTTCATTCAAGTTCAAGTTCAAGTTCATTTATTCACACTTATTCAACTACAATACAACAACAAAAAGAGTAAAAAAGAAATAAAAACAGAGCTAGCTATACATTGAATTAAACATAACAAAGAAGAAAGTGTGTAGCAGCCAAAGGAGCCAAGCTTTCGAGTTGGCTGCTACCACAGAGCAGTTACAAGTGGGTGGAGGTTATGTAGTGCTTATAGAAACTAGTTATAAAGGTCTGGCTAAGTTAATCACACGTCTAACTATCAAGTAGAGAGAGTTTGAATTCTTTTTTAAAACTGTCAAAGGGGAGACACTTAATTTTTATAGGTATTGCTTCCCAGGTCTGTGATGCCACTACGCTAAACCTTGCCAGACCATAATTAGTTTTAGAAAATGGTCTGTACAAGTTTTGATTAGTGGCATACCTGGTCTTATAATTATGGACAGCCGAAGCTGGTTGAACTAAATCATAGAGAGCAAGAGGTATATCCTTTTTTCGATCTTGTATTTTATGCACAAGAGCGCCAATTTTTAATTTAAAAATATTCTCTAACTTTAAAATTCCTAATAGTCTAAAGTACGGTGTGGGACTTTCTCTTTTGTTTGCAAAAAAGATGCCACGAATACAGTTATTTTGACTTATTTTGATTTTATGTAACTTAGTTTGGTATGCGGTACCCCAGCTCATTATTCCATACGTCAAATACGGATATATGAGAGTATAATACAGTTGTTTAAGTTTACTCATAGGCATGTAATGCTTTAGCTTAAATAAAATTCCAATATTTTTGTTATTTTGTTGTTAATGTGCTGGAGCTGAGCATCCCACTTTAGGTGCTCATCAATAAAGACACCCAAGTATTTAATCTGCGACTTTTGTTCTATAGTACACACTGTTATACTGATATTTGTTTTCTTCTTAGGTGAAGTAATTATCATGTAATTTGTGTTTTTAAAATTAATGGATAGCATATTTGCTGCACAAATTTTAAGACCTTTCCAAGTTCTTCATTAACAACTGATTGTAATTGTTCGGGGTCTTTTGAAGAATAAAACATATTTGCATCTGCAAAAATCCTAAGAGTTAATTTCATCGAGGACCTAGGCAAATCATTAATATACAAAAGAAACAGCAGTGGACCTAGTGTGGAGCTTTGAGGCACGCCACATGTGATGGTTTTCAGGCTGGATTCTGCATTACCAACTTTAAATCAGATACACTGCCACTTTTAAATATTGGGGTTACTTTTGATATTTTAAAGATTTCAGGAAACTCCCCCGATAGTATTGACTCATATATTTCAGTGAAGGGTGCAGAGAGCTGTCCAGTTGCAAGTTTGATAAGTTTGTTAGGAACATTTAGGGATGCTCTATTTTCTTTTAGTCCAGCAAATAATGTAGATACTTGTGTTTGGGTTACTGGAGCAAGATAAAATTTGTTTGATGGTGTAGATTCTATGTATTTCAAGGGGTCTGTATGATCAGTTTTGATTTCCTTTGCTAAAGTTGGCCCAATATTTACAAAGAAGTTATTCAGTGATTGGTTAAAAGTTCTCGTGCTACTTTTTCCACCAATCAGAAGTGAAACCAAAACCAAACGTGGCTCGCGCGTGCACATTTTCCCGGGCTTTGCGTAGGCTACGTGTAATTACTTCAAGTTTTGATTGGTTGACTGGATTGTCTCCGTCCTTTTTGATTGGCCAAAGTAATTACTTTGGTTTTGGTTTTACGACACTCGATTGAAACTCGCTCTACAATTGTCTCAAGGTTTACGTTATTGGGAATCTCAGTTTCATATCCTACGATCACTGAAATGCTATTTCAGTCCGGGTTATTTGTTAAAATTATGACAATTTAGTGATATGCGCATGCTTTGAATAGTTTTTTCGCATGTGTAGCTCTTTTCGTTCGATTCTGCTCTTTTTGACGCGGTTCGCGCACCTGAGCTCCGCTATAATTCCTTATTCCTGAGAAGTAAAAAACGATGAACCGTGAAGAAAGCACTGCTTTAGCAGTTCGTTATAGGATGGGCGTTTTTGTGTCTCGTTACATTTACCCCTCACGAAGAATTTTCCCAAAAAGTCAGCATTTCAGGTGCATGTGTGAATCCCCTGTTCGTTTCATAAGTTCCACTTTTAGAAGCGGGGAATAATATGCATTCGTCGATGTCCGGAAACTGGGGGAAACTAAAGGTTCCTAATATTTCAATGAAGCTTTTCTTTAGCAGTATTTTTATACGAGAAAAACATTGTGTGTTTTCTCATTACCTTTCTCACAAAGATTTCCGGTAAAACCGGCATTGCAGTTGCACGTGTAACTTCCATGCTCGTTCACACAAGTCCCATTATTTTTACACGGAGAAGGTGATTTACATTCGTCAATATCTTGAGAAGGGAAAGAAAACGTATTATTAACCTTAAATATACGGCATTACTTTAGTAACACTCTTGCAACCGTATTGCTTTTTGTTGCTATTCACAATACCTTTCTCGCAGAGATGTCCAGCAAAACCAGCATTGCACTTGCAAGTGAAAGATCCGTTGTCGTTTTCACAGATTCCTCCATTTTTACACGGCGCTGATTTACATTCGTCAATGTCTGAAAAAGACAACAGAATAATAACGGAATAAATCATTAATCCGATTAGCCCTAACGCATTTGCACCTTGTACAGGTAGTAAGAGTACCGTTCAGTTTGCTATAACCAGATGTTAGTATTGAATTGTGAAAAATCAATCATGGAAGTTCATTGACAAAAACAAGGGGTTATAATAATATTTCTCTTGATTTGACTCTGCATACGATAATGAATTTCATTAAAACACCCAAGTAATAAAAATAGTACCAAGGACGATGAAGTCAATTTCAATTTCAATGATGATAACGTGTGAAAGATGAAACAACAACAATTATATTAAATGTAAGGAGAAATGTAGACTCGGAAAAATATCCGAGTCCCAGATGGGATTTGAACCCACGACCCTCCGTGATCTGGTCGGATGCTCTAACCACTGAGCTACTGGAGACTCTATGGTGAGCAACTGTCAATTTGTGGGTCTCGACTGGAACCGCATCGCGCGGCTACACAGCCAAGTACTGACTAGCACATTTGAAACTCATTAACAGCATCGCGCTGTCACATTAAAGCATATCAAGATGCAGCCAACCAACCTCCAAAGTGAGTGTGTGAAAGATGAAAAAAAGTCGAGACCCACAAACTGACCCTTGCTCACCAGTGATCGGTTAAAAGTTCTCGTGCTACTTTTTCCACCAATCAGGGCCCGGTTGTTCAAAAGTCAATTAACGCTAACCCCAGATTAAAAGTTAACCAAGGAATTTATTTCTCTACTCCCAAATGCTGTTGAACGCTGATATTCGGCAAAACTTTACATCAGAAGAACTCAATCTTGAAAAAAAAAAATAAGCAAACAAAACTTTCACCAAAAAGTGGAAAACATGAAACAAAAGTTTACGCTAATCCTGGATTAAGTTAATCGGCTTTCGAACAACCGGACCCAGAAGTGAAACCGAAACCAAACGTGGTTCGCGCGTGCACATTTTCCCGCGCTTTGCGTCGGTTACGTGTAATTACTTCAAGTTTTGATTGGTTGACTGGATTGTCTCCGTCCTTGTTGATTGGCCAAAGTAATTACTTTGGTTTTGGTTTTACGACACTCGATTGAAACTCGCTCTACAATTGTCTCAAAGTTTACGTTATTGGGAATCTCAGTTTCGTATCCTAAAAATCACTGAAATGCTATTTCAGTCAGGGTTATTTGTTAAAATTATGACAATTTAGTGATATGCTTTAAATAGTTTTTTCGCATGTGTAGCTCTTTTCGTTCAATTCTGCTCTCTTTGACGTGGTTCGCGCGCCTGGGGTCCGCTATAACACCTCATTCCTTAGAAGTAAAAAGCGATGAACCGTGAAGAAAGCACTACTTTAGCAGTTCGTTATAGGATGGGCGTTTTTTGTGTTTCGTTACATTTACTCCTCACGAAGAATTTTCCCAAAAAGTCAGCATTTCAGGTGCATGTGTGAATCCCCTGTTCGTTACATAAGTTCCACTTTTAGAAGCGGGGAATAATATGCATTCGTCGATGTCCGGAAACTGGGGAAAACTAAAGGTTCTTAATATTTCAATGAAGCTTTTCTTTAGCAGTATTTTTATACGAGGAAAACATTTTGTGATGTCACAATACCTTTCTCACAAAGATTTCCGGTAAAACCGGCATTGCAGTTGCACGTGTAACTTCCATGCTCGTTCACACAAGTCCCATTATTTTTACACGGAGAAGGTGATTTACATTCGTCAATATCTTGAGAAGGGAAAGAAAACGTGTTATTAACCTTAAACATACAGCATTACTTTATATAATTAGTAACACTCTTGCAGCCGTATTGCTTTTTGCTGCTTTTCACAATACCTTTCTCGCAGAGATGTCCAGCAAAACCAGCATTGCACTTGCAAGTGAAAGATCCGTTGTCGTTTTCACAGATTCCTCCATTTTTACACGGTGCTGATTTACATTCGTCAATGTCTGAAAAAGACAACAGAATAATCACGGAATAAATCAATAATCCGATTAGTGCTAACGCATTTGCACCTTGTACAGGTAGTAAGAGTACCGTTCAGTTTGCTATAGCCAGATGTTAGTATTGGATTGTGAAAAATCAATCATGGAAGTTTATTGACAAAAACAAGGGGTTATAATAATATTTCTTTTGATTTGACTCTTCATACGATAATGAATTTCATTAAGACACCCAAGTAATAAAAATAGTACCAAGGACGATGAAGTCTTGTACACTCAATTTCAATTTCAATGATGATAACAATATCTCTTTCCTGCTCTATACGATCAGGCCTTCCTCAAGCTTTCAGTCAGTTGACTGTTTATCATATATCATTTCGTTCAGTTGACTGTTTACTGGGTTACTTTGAATAACAAAGACAAATGTGTGAATCATGAAGTTGGATTCCCTATATATACCTCTGAATTAGAGGACATTTGATCTTTTGATTAACGAATTTCTCTTTTGAACCAGTTTTTATGCCATGTAGGCATTTTGAATTTAGTCGCATGATAGTTCCTAAAATTCTTTTTAACTCTTCTTAGAGTGTTACAACAAATTTAATAATATCAAACCTTCATCACAGTCTTTTCCCTTCCATCCAGCAGGGCAAGGCTGACAGCTGTACCCATCCTCAGTAATCTTGCAATGGGCTCCATTCTTACAGGGTGACCTCGAACATTCATCAACTTAAAAAAATAAAAAGACAACAATCAACTTTAGAGCGGTTTTCAATTGACTGTCGAAAGTAATTCGGGAATTGCTTTGGTTTTGCAACACTTCACTCAGTGATTGGTTGAAAGTTCTCGTGCCACTTTTTCAACCAATCAGAAGTGAAACCAAAACCAAACGTGGCTCGCGCGTGCACATTTTCCGGCGCTTTGCGTCGGTATGTGTAATTACTTCAAGTTTTGATTGGTTGACTGGATTGTCTCCGTCCTTTTTGATTGGCCAAAGTAATTACTTTGGTTTTGGTTTTACGACACTCGATTGAAACTCGCTCTATACGATTGTCTCGAAGTTGACGTTATTGGGAATCTCAGTTTCATATCCTACGATCGCTGAAATGCTATTTCAGCCAGGGTTATTTGTTAAAATTATGACAATTTACTGATATGCTTTAAATAGTTTTTTCGCTTTTGTAGCTCTTTCCATTCGATTCTGCTCTTTTTGACGCGGTTCGCGCACCTGAGCTCCGCTATAATTCCTCATTCCTGAGAAGTAAAAAGCGATGAACCGTGAAGAAAGCACTACTTTAGCAGTTCGTTATACACCCTTTTAATAAGTCTAATATATGCCGTTTTCCGCTAATGACGTCGAACTCTCGCTTTCAAATTTTATTTAGAAATGTACAAAGGCCTCAAACTTTTCCGATTTCTTTTCTTGTTTGAAGCCTTTGTACATTTCTGAATAAATTTTTAAAGCATGAGTTTCACGTCATTAGCGGAAAACGGCATATATTAGACTTATTAAAAGGGTGTATAGGATGGGCGCTTTTTGTGTTTCGTTAATTTCCTTTTTAAGAAGAATTTTCCCAAAAAGTCAGCATTTCAGGTGCATGTGTGAATCCCCTGTTCGTTACATAAGTTCCACTTTTAGAAGCGGGGAATAATATGCATTCGTCGATGTCCGGAAATTGGGGGAAACTAAAGGCTCTTAATATTTCAATGAAGCTTTTCTTTAGCAGTATTTTTATACGAGGACAACATTTTGCGTTTTCACATTACCTTTCTCACAAAGATTTCCGATAAAACCGGCATTGCAGTTGCACGTGTAACTTCCATGCTCGTTCACACAAGTCCCATTATTTTTACACGGAGAAAGTGATTTACATTCGTCAATATCTTGAGAAGGGAAAGAAAACGTATTATTAAGCTTAAACATACGAAATTGCTTTAGCAACACTCTTGCAACCGTATTGCTTTTTGTTGCTATTTACATTACCTTTCTCGCAGAGATGTCCAGCAAAACCAGCATTGCACTTGCAAGTGAAAGTTCCTTTGTCGTTTTCACAGATTCCTCCATTTTTACACGGTGCTGATTTACATTCGTCAATGTCTGAAGAAGACAACAGAATAATAACGGAATAAAACAATAATCCGATCAGCAATAACGCATCTGCACCTTCACTGAACAAGTAGTAAGAGTGCCGTTCTGGGCTCAGTTGTTCAAAAGGTGGATAACCGTATCCACCGGATAAATTACTATGGAGCGGATAAACACTAGCGAAACCAATTGCAACCGGTGCAGGGATGGCGCAGTGGTGAGAGCACTCGCCTCCCACCAATGTGGCCCGGGTTCGATTCCCAGACTCGGCGTTATATGTGGGTTGAGTTTGTTTGTTCTCAACTCTGCACCGAGAGGTTTTTCTCCGGGTACTCCGGTTTTCCCCTCGCCTCAAAAACCAAAATTTGATTTGATTTGCGTTAACTTGTTAATTTCAATTTACAGTGTCCCCGATTAGTGCTCTACAGCGCTAGAAGATTAGACGCTTAAATAAAGTTCCTTTCCTTTTCCTTTCTATCCAGTGGATAGTGATTTATTCAGTAGATAGCGCTATCCACCCTTCGAACAACTGGGGCCAGTTTGCTATAGGCACCTTTCAGTTTTGGACTCTGAAAAATCAATCATGGAAGTTCATTGACAAAAAAAAGGGGGTTATAAAAATATTTCTTTTGATTTGACTCTTCATACGATAGTGAATTTCATTAAGACACCCAAGTAATAAAAATTAGGAGCTTACGCAACAGGACGGCTGGAAGACTCAGGACGGCAGAATGACGAAAAAATGTCGCGTAAGATTGGGAATGCACAGTCTCGCGCGACATTTTTTCGTCACTCTGCCGTCCTGAGTCTTCCAGCCGTCCTGTTGCGTCAGCTCCCTAATAGTACCAAGGACGATGAAGTCTTGTACATTCAATTTCAATTTCAATTTCTCCGATTCAATTCTGATCGATCAATATCTTCTAGGTGTAAGACTGATGCTAACAATATCTCATACAGCTATCATTGGGTTTTTACTTCCGATTGGTTGAAAAAGTGGCGCGAGAACTTTGAACCAATCATTGAGTGAAGTGTTGCAAGAGATGTGTAGATGGCGGGTATTTAATTATTGATATAACCTATATATAAGCTTCATAAAATTTTTTTTCAACAGCTTGTTGCTTTGTACTGAAGATGTTTTAAGAGCTGAGTTACCAAAGGTATAATGTGTACGATTATTTTTGCTCTAGCTCCAAGAGGCATGAATTCCATTTCAGACAAGTACCTTTTTTTTACTAGTCACCATTCAACTCTGGTGGATATGCTACTCACGTTAGCTGGCTCTTTTGCAACAGTGGTTTATGACATTTACTTTCATTATGAGAGACACAATAGTTCCTCCAGAAGCTTGGAAATCTCTTCTAGCGTAACTTTATAATATCTGGAAAAGTTCAACTCCAGCTCAAAAGTGAATGTTTACGTTTGTTCTCAAGTCTCTTTTTAAGGAGCAAGGGTGGCATAGTCGGTTAGTGCGCGGCCTTGGTGCACAAGGTCCCGAGTTCGATTCCCGGATCTCACATCCGTGCTTCGACTTCTTTCCATTGTGTGTAGCTTCAGGTAGCTTTAAATACCCTTACAAAGGAGCACTGATGGAAAGAGGGGGGTAAAATGAGCACACCGTCGGCTTCCTGGGAGAATACTCGGCAGAGAGTAAAGGAACTTCCGACGTTCAATAAGGTGTACCTTTACTTCTTCAGAACAAACATTTCAACTGCGGTGCACCGTACCGTGACCACCTAACAAAGTTTTTTTTTTTACAAATTATCCGCCAATTAGGGTGTGCGAGTTTGATTGACAGTCTGCACGCCTCCTTGCAAAGTTCGCACGTTGTCAGTTGAACACCGTTGCTTGGGTTGTTGAGTTGACGTATTTACACGTAAATGGAAAATGTGGAAGTTTGTTGGGGGGCCACAGTAAGGCGCGTTGCACTGTAACACATCGACAACAACTATTTATTTTCTTTTCTTGGTATTTAGTAGAAAACAAATAGACTGTTAGCGGAGGTTTTTAGGCATATATATCATAAGAGCCACAGGCCCTCACGAGAATATATACGGCTTAAGACTGGTACCGACGTAGATTCAGCATGTTCTCTACCTTGAATTGACGATTATCGTTAATTGTTAATTTGCTTTCAATTTACTATTATCGTTATTTCAGAACATTGAAAGCTTGATATGGATTATGGGAAATAAACATATTTCTTTTAAAAGTGGAACCCTAATGTCTGGACTCGCAGGACTCGAACCTGGGAACGTGTAATTAACAACCCCTTCACTTAACCACTAGACTACCACATCACTAACTGCGAGGATGTCATTTTTTATTAATGTCAATAATTTTTTCTTCCAAAAGTGCCGCTGTAAACGTGTATTAACAGCCGCTAAGAAGCAAGCTTACTCAGTGAAAAATGTTGGTTACCAAACTTCAAGAGAAAGCTAACCATTTTAAAATCAAGCTTTAGACTTAACCATTATTCAGCAATGATTTTATATATATACTAATTAGTTTTGGTAAATAATCGACACATTTTTAGTCAGTTGATCTTTAGTGGTTAAGTGGATAAAAACAGTTCCTTCGAAGTGGGTGCTCCGGGTTCAAATCCTGTCCAGGGGCTACTTTTACTTTTTTCTTTTTATTTGCTACCACAAGTCCTGGGACACAGTGTCCTGAAATAACGATAATAGTAAGTTGAAAGCAAATTAACAATTAACGATAATCGTCAATTCAAGGTAGAGAACATGTTGGTAGATTAAATATGAAAAATACGTTGTACAACAACAAATTGGAGAAAACATAAATTCCCCAAGTCCAACTACTTGTTTATCGTGACTAGTGCATGTCGGAAGAATATTGATGTTGTTTCAATTAGCACATGCCATTCTTTCCTCCCTATGTATATACCTCTGAATTGCAGGACATTTCATCTATTGATTAACGAAGTTTCTCTTTTGAACCAGTTTTTATGCCGTGAAGGCATTTTGAATTTAGTTGCATGATAGTTCCTAAAATTCTTTTTAACTCTTCTTAGTGTGTTACAACAAATTTAATAATATCAAACCTTCATCACAGTCTTTTCCCTTCCATCCAGCAGGGCAAGGCTGACAGCTGTACCCATCCTCAGTAATCTTGCAATTGGCTCCATTCTTACAGGGTGACCTCGCACATTCATCAACTTGAAAATAAAAATACAACAATCAACTTTAGAGCGGTTTTCAATCGAGTGTCGCAAGTACTAATTAGCGAATTGCTTTGGTTTTGCAACACTTCACTCAGTGATTGGTTAAAAGTTCTCGTGCCACCATCATAAGTGAAACCAAAATCAAACGTGGCTCACGCGTGCACATTTTCCCGCGCTTTGCGTCGGCTACGTGTAATTACTTCGAGTTTTGATTGGTTTGCTGGATTGTCTCTCTATCCTTTTTGATTGGCCAAAGTAATTACTTTGGTTTTGGTTTTACGACACTCGATTGAAACTCGCTCTACAATTCTCTCGAAGTTTACGTTATTGGGAATCTCAGTTTCATATCCTACCATCGGGATTATCGACGGCACATGATTAAGCTTCGCTGTTAAACGGAAATCACTGAAGTTCCAAACAGTTTATGTACGGATGAAAAAGAAATGTCGAGGGCTTTTACTGATAAAGATGTTATCTAGCTGTTAATGCGTAATAAAAAATACCTTTATCGCAGTTTTTCCCTATCCATCCTTCAGGACATGGCTGGCAACTGTAACCAACCTCTGAATCATTAGTCGCCCTGCAGCTCGCTCCATTCTTACATGGTGAACTGGCACATTCGTCAACTGAAACATCGATTATTTTATTGTGGGCTTTTGTCTTGCAAATGAAAAAAATTACATCAACGTAAAAGGTAATTAAGTTTCCTAAGATAAGGGATGCCTAAACAAAATCGTTATATTCAAGCTATAAACTGTCTTTCTTTTGGTGAAATTTGTTTCACAGGTTATGATCATGACTTTTTTTCCATTCTAATAAAATTTGTGTCTTCACTGCTGTAAAAAAAAAAGTTTAATCTGCGTCACTGGCACTCAGGGGGAAGATTAGGGCAAGGTTTAATACCTGCCAATCTTGATATCGAAGAAGTCACAAAGACGTTAAGGGTGCAGAGAGTAGAAAGTGAATACCGAAAAGGGTTTAAGTATGAATTTCGGCGCTTGATTTTGCAAAGTATGAACTGGTTATTTATTAATTATGAAGGATTAGAAAAAAGGGCAACGGTATTTAAAAAAAATCACTTATGGCAAACATGTTTGGGAATCGAGTTTCTCAGTTGAACACCGTCGTTAACAGTAGTCAAGTAAGTGTGGGCAGAATGCTATTTCAGCCAGGGTTATTTGTTTAAATTATGTCAATTTACTGATATAGTTTAAATAGCTTTTTCGAATGTGTAGCTTTTTTCGTTCGATTCTGCTCTCTTTGGCGCTTTGGGGTGTGTAACAGGTACAGGCAATTGTTAAAATAGAAATAACTTTGACTGGATCCCTTTAACAAATTGTCTTAACAGTATAAATTGGTGGAACGAGACTGAGGGATTTACTGACTGGCGCCGGGTATGAGGGATAAAGGGCCGGGAGTTCACTCTGAGACGTCAAACGAGAACAACACCGACGTTTCCGCCATTTTGCCTGATTTTATACAGTTTCCACATACTTACATATCAATAATTTCTTTTCTTACCACAATAGGCCCAGTTCCAAGTGTGGTATTCATCAAATGAACACCACGGATGTCTTGCTAAAGCGGTGGTGCAGGAGTAATACTTTATTCCCGCATAGATGAAAGGAAAAACACAGCAACGTCCTTGTGGGTCGTTAGTCTTCTTTCCAGGAGGACAATAACTGTGAACTAACAAAGCAACGAAAAAGTTCAATAACAGCTTTCGTCGCGTGTGAGAATACAAAATTATGGCTGCGTAGCAACACTGTTCTTTACCACAGTGAGTGAAGTTCCCACCGTATTGTGAATATTTTAAGAAACAACACAACACTTTTTAAACTTAAAAACATGTTTCGACAGAAACTTCTGTCATCTTCAGTTTAAATTACAAAGTACAGAGTTGAATATATAGTGTGAACCAAAATGCTAATTAGCTGTAAGGAAATATGACAAATGAATGTAAAAGATTACAAAGAAAGTATTAAATTAACATGATAAAGTTGATGATTATGTGTAGGTTTTTCTCATTGAATATGAATGGATTCTTTTATCTTAAGTTGGAAGGTGGTAGAAGCGTGATCTAGGATGCTAATTCAATCATTAGAGCACAAAGTGCGGCAATGCTCAGAATTCTGTAGACGTTTGAAGACGTGCGAGGTCCTATCACTGAAAGACGGTGCTCATCATTTAAAATCGGCAACATGTTCAGTGTGAAGGATCCTGTCCCTAGTGGGCTCCGTGCGGGTGTGGTATACAAGTTTTTGTGTGCGGGCTGTAGTGCCTGCTATGTCGGCGAAACTACCCGGCATTTTTCCACGCGCGTACGTGAGCACACTTTCAGTTTGGTTTTGGTTTTACAACACTCGATTGAAACTCGCTTTACAATTGTCTCGAGTTTACGTTATTTCATATCCTACCATCGGGATTATCCCCGGCACATAATTAAGCTTCGCTGGTAAACGGAAATCACTGAAGTTCCAAACAGTTTAGTACGGACGAAAAAGAAATGTTGAGGGTTTTTACTCATAAAGATGTTATCTAGCCGTTAATGCGTAATAAAAAATACCTTTATCGCAGTTTTTCCCTATCCATCCTTCAGGACATGGCTGGCAACTGTAACCAACCTCTGAATCATTAGTCGCCCTGCAGCTCGCTCCATTCTTACATGGTGAACTGGCACATTCGTCAACTGAAACAACCATTATTTTATTGTGGGCTTTTGTCTTGCAAATGAAAAAAATTACATC
>OX421445.1:58529135-58541635 GCA_949126865.1 Montipora capitata
ATATACGGAAGAAAAAAATTCCGGGCAGCCTTGACTGGTCTTCTGATCAATAAAACACTTCAGCACTTCGGTTTCAGGCTCTCGCTGTTGATGATGATGACGATGATGATCTCTTTCATAAACCATAAGATAAAAAACACGCATCCTATGTTACATAAACGAGAATTGTGTAATGACTTTACAATAATATACAGTAGCTGAAAAATGAGTTATGTAATTATAGCAGGTTGTGTTCAAAAATGAGTCTATTTACAAATGTGTTCTTGAAACGTTCGGTGATAATCTTTAGGCGGAGGCAAACCATGCGACGTAAATTATATTTCTGGGGTTTAGGCTTCGGCGGAATTTCATTTAAGGGATGATAGGTTAGAGCCCTAGCTTTACTAAATAATTTCTTGTCCTGCGCATGCATGATATCCTTGACATTCAATGGAACTGAAATGTAACGCCGCTTGTGACATCTGTTTAAAAAGTCAAGGGCGTAGCCAGGGGGGGGGGGGAACCCTGGGGTGCCCGTGACCCCCCCCCCTTTGTAAGCCGTTTTTTACTCCAACAACCTACAATATTCAGGTTGCGAAAACGCGAGTACCCTCTGTTTGACAATGTGTGACCCCCCCTTTGAAAAATCCTGGCTACGCCCATGAAAGTTCTGTACTGTGTTTAGATCACGTTCATACGCACCATACACTGAAAGACCATAAGTTAAATTAGATAATACAATTATCTTAAAAAGGAGGTCTATTTCATTCTGGTCATATTGTCCCTTTCTCAAAGTTCTTAATATATGGAGGCCCTTGTTAGCCTTGGCTACTTTGACCTTAACGTGAGAACTAAACTTACAATCACTCTGAAGTGTGACTCCAAGTAAGCACAATTCATCATGTTGTGGAATGCAATTAACTGGATTGTAAGTGTTCTTTTTCGATTTCTTTCTAATTACGAGCTCTTTGCATTTACTTGGATTACATGACATACAGTTATCTCGCAACCAATTTAAAAACTCATTTACTAAGGCTACAGAAAATTGTCGAATCATCAGCATATTTGAATAATGCAGGGAAGCCATCATATGTAATTTCAAGATCGTTAAGAAAGATATCAAAGAGGTGGGGGCCACTAACACTTCCTTGTGTGTTATCCTTATTGACGGCTTTCCACCTACAGTGATAGTGACCAGACAATTGCAAAATGCGTTGCGGTCTACCGGATAATAAACTGTGATACCAATTAATAAGATATGGAGGTACATGTAATCGTTTAAGCTTGGTGGACAAAAGATTGTCTTTCACCGAGTCAAATGCCTTGGAAAAGTTCACGGTAAAGAGTCGCACAGCTTTACAGTTATTATCATCTACTTGCAAATCTGGTGCTGATTAGTTAAGAGCGCAGATGAGCAGTTCCCACCCTCTCTGTACGAGAATTGACTACTGCTCAGGTGATCCTCCATGTCGCATCTGACATGTTTGTTGTATACAGCCCCTTCAAGAGCTCTAGCGATCACCGGTGTTACACTGATTCCACGGAAATCACCGTTCTCCTTAGGTACATCAACCTTAGGTAATGGACTGATGTTCGCTCTTTTCCAAGATTCAGGCCAGGAATGAGTTGACAGGGAAAGATTCCACTCATAAGAGATAACCGGGGTTAGTAATTCCGCGTGTTCTTTTAAAAGCTAAAAAGGAATTTTGTGCGGGGCGGTTGCCGTTTTCTTCAGATTAGACAGAGTGTTCCAAACAAGTCCCAGAGGGATTGTTGGAGCCTCGACATCTGGATCAATGTGAACATCAAGTGGTCGAATGTAGTTATTGTCGCTGCATAGATTGCCCAAGTACTCGTTTAACTGGTCAAGTGATTCACGATTTAAACTGGATTAAACTTTTTTTATTGCAATACTTAAATAACGCATGGGCAAGTAATTTTTTTAAACTAAGCCGTGCAGTTAGACAAGGCTGCCCTTTTTTTCTATTTTAGCTGTAGAAGTACGTGCTGAAGCCATTTCGCAAAAAACAGAAGATTAAAGGCATAGAAATAAACGGCACTGATTTTAAGTTAAATCAATGTGCAGATGACAAGACATGCACTCATCCTTGACGGTTCCGAAGAATCCTTTTAGAATCTGTGATCTTAATAGAACCTTTTGGTAACAGATCTGGCCTCAGACTCGACATTAAAAAGACAGATGTTCTATGGATATGCTCTAAAAAAGATTGCGAACTTAAACTTGAAGTTCTTCCAGAAAAATATTGCAAATGGTCAAGAAAAAAGTGAAAGCGCTAGGCGTTTGGCTCTCAACGGACCCCAATATAATAATATCAAGTTTAAATTACAATGAAAAAATTGAAAAAAAAAAATTGGTTCGATCCTAGGACGCTGGAAATTTCGCAGACTTACACTAGTATTAGGGAAAATAGCAGTGTTAAAGAACCTGGTTGCATCTCAGTTCGTTTGCATTCAGTTTTCACCTTTGCCAACTAACGACGCGGCGATCAAAATAAATCAACTCAATTTTCTAAAAAGTTTCTATGGAATGATAAAGGTACGGAAGCTTGTAGGTGCCATTCGAGTTGTTGAAAATTCAACAACAAAGTTGTAAAAATGCGACATCCGACTTGTTGAAAATTCGACATTCGAGTTGTAAGAATACGACATCCGACTTGTAAAAATCCAACATCTGACTTGAAAAAACTAGACATGCGACTTGCAAAAATCCGACATCCCGAATTGCGAAAATCTGACATCTGAGTTGCGGCGGGTTGCAGCGAGATTCTAGAAGCTCAGTCTCCTTTTTTTGGGTTTTGCCGTTACATATCGATAATTTTACAGCTTTGCTTTAACGAGTATGTGTCTTTGAGAGATTTTCTTTCCTTGGATTAAATGTAATGATCGTGTGTGCCGTTTAGTTTTCCCCGCTTTCATCGGGATCTTGTGCTGCTGCATTAGATCAGGAATACGTTTCCATATAGTTATAATATGGCCACTTCTAATATAAATGGTGTTTTTTTAGCGGTTTTTCGTATCTGGCGTAGCACTTCTTCTCATAAGATTATAAAACTTCACTTGTTATTCATGGTCCTAGGATGTAATCAGGATTTGTTTGTGACTGACTAACGCATCCTCAATAAACTTTCACATTGAAACTCAGGCTTGTGTACACAAAACAGGAGGTTTCTTGAATACGTTTGCCCGTAATGGCTGGTTTTGAATAAAACTGCATTCGCGCATCAGATTTGACCCTGCTGGGTTGTACGTTGTGACAAATGATAGGATTTTCTCGCTAGTTTTGACTTTTTTTTGAGTGCCGACAGCCTTCCAGAAAACTTAATGTTTTGGATAGCCTCGCTCTTCAAGGCGGCTTATGAATCGATCGAGATAGTGTGTCCTCAAATGTTGTTTTTGAAGAGTTTGTTCGCAGGAGCTTAAATTAATGGCCTCTCATTTAATAAAACCCTTCTTGGCACCTGGCGGGTGACAAGAGATAAATGCGTGTATTGGATGGCCAGTTTCAGTTTGCTTGGGATATGTCCTGATATCGTAAATACATTCTTTTTCGAATCGTTCTCCTTGTATACTGTTATGTCCGAGGAAATTGTTCTCCTTCTCTGCAAACTTTATAGTTAGGTAGAAGTACTTAGCTTGCGCAATGAACAGGTTGATTTCCTGTTTCATGATTTACATCCCATAGTGAGAAACGTCATCAATGAAACGTTTCCATACTGTTGGTTTAACTTTGCTCTGTCGTAGCATTATTTTGACAACTCAGATGTGGGTTTTTCACAACTCGGAAATCAGATTTTCCCATGCAACTCGGATGTCGGATTTTCAACAACTCGGATGGCACCTACACGCTACCGCGTATAAAGGAGACAAACTCAAACGAAAGATAATGATTAATAACTATCCAGAAGGAGGACTTAAAATTACTGACATTGTTTCATTCAATAAATCTCTCAAAGCTACATGGATCCAAAAATATCTGGACCCTGGAAACCAAAGTAAATGGATTGAAGCGACTCGTTGACTCAGAACTTGAACGAAATGGAGGCGAAGGGATACTAAAAGGAAATCTTCACAAAAAAACGTTAATATTTTAAAAATATCAGACCCCCTTGTAAAAGAAATACTTCAAATTTGGTCAGGAATTTTTTTTCAGGAAACGGTATTTTCTGAAGAACACCTTTTGTTGTAGCCTTTGTGGCAAAACTCCCTGATAAGAATTCAGAATAAGCCTGTTTTTTTCTAAAGACTGGCTTCTTGATGGTATTACGCAAATTCAGCATTTAATGGGGGAATCCTCCAATTTCTTTAATAAGGAAATAGGAAATTTGATACACATATCCTGGGGATGCGAAGAAACAAAACAAATTTGGGATAGTCTTTTTAAGTGGTTGCAGTCTTGCCAACTTCCTTTGAGTGAACACAATTTCTTACATGTACATATAAATACGGCTTTGGGTCTGAGGCCGGAGAGCTCTAAACACAAACTAAACATCTGTTGCCTAATTGCCAAATGCTATATCTGGCTTTGTCGCTTAAAAGAACATACCCCCAACTTTAGAGCATTTTTTGCTTTACTTTAAACACATTTAACAAATAGAAAACGATGCCTCTACTGTCAAAAAGAAATGGGAACCCTTTCTGCCTTATAGAGTTTCAATCGAGTGTCGTAAAACCAAAACCAAAGTAATTACTTTGGCCAATCAAAAAGGACGGAGATAATCCAGTAAACCAATCAAAACTCGAAGTAATTTTAAGTGGCCGACAGAAAGTTCGGGAAAATGTGCACGCGCGAGCCACGATTGGTTTTGGTTTCACTTCTGATTGGTTGAAAAATTGGCGCGAGAACTTTGAACCAATCACTGAGTAAAGTAATGCAAAACCAAAGCAATTTGCTAATTACTTTCGACACTCAATTGAAAACCGCTTTATACTAGCAGTAATCGTAGATTATAGAACGTCGCCTTGGGGCCTAAGGCACCTGTATCGGTTCCCATAAAGAATCGTGATCCTTTTACTCCTAAACTGAGTTATGGGGAGTTGATTTCTCACTCTAAATTTCCTGTGGACGAAATCCTGTGGTGTTTTCATTGAAATGAAACTTTTGATTCTTCTCCATACGTTAGCGATCATATGTTAGCGATCATTGAGCAAATTAACAAAGCGACATGGTTATCGAAAGAAAGAAAGAAAGAAAGAAAGAAAGAAAGAAAGAACTTCTCCGTACAAGGGAACTATTTTGGAAAGGACTCAAGACTTAGTACCTTACACCGCATGGATTGAATAAAAGAACGGGCTAGAGAGGAGCCCGGTTGAGCACCGGGCTGTCACGCGGGAGGTCGTGAGTTTAACTCCGGCCGAACCAACACTCAGGGTCTTTAAATAACTGAGGAGAAAGTGCTACCTTTGTAATTACATCTGCAAATGGTTAGACTCTCTAGTCTTCTCGGATAAGGACGATAAGCCGGAGGTCCCGTCTCACAACCCTTCAATGTTTATAATCCTGTGGGACGTAAAAGAACCCGCACACTTGTCGCAAAGAGTAGGGCATGTAGTTCCCGGTGTTGTGGTCTGTCTTCTGTGGTGTATCATGGTTGGGAGGGTAAATGCTCGGAGATATTAGCCACACCAAGCTACTCTAAAAATCCGAGGGTAAATAAAGATCTATGATATATGATATGATATTAAGTATTGTTGTGTACATAGAAATGTTTAGAAACATGCTATAAAGGGCGTTTCATGATCACTCTAACCTTGGAGATGAACGAACATTCGGTAATACGTTCTGACGTCACACAAGAAAGTAATTAATTGACATTATTTATTACTGAAAGATACGAACCTCTGAAATTAAACGCAGAGCAAAGAGGCCTGATGAAGGCAGAAGCCGAAACGCGTCGGGTTTAAAATAAAGTGTTTCATTGTTGAATGTCTATCCTCTATCGTGTCTATCCTCATTTACAAAATAATTACGATGGTACGCGCAATCTCATTCGTCAATAGCTGTGTTTAGATGAGAGTATGGAAACAAGGGTGTGACATCACACGAATTTTGATTGATTATGTATTGTAAGACGCGCGTTTTGATTGGCTGGTAGGAAATATGAGCGTGTATCAGGAAAATCTGTTTCAATCAAGAAGTAAAAAAACCAGCATTTTCCTTCATTTGTCGAATTATCTTTGGGAAATATTTTATAAAAGCAGTAGGAGACTTTCTTCCGTGTTTGCATAGCCTCATCTAAACACTCGGGGAAGTTGGGAGAATTCTCGACAGTTATGCATGACAGTTATGTTATATCCACTCTTGTATTTTCTTGAATAGCGCACGTACAATAAAACTCTTGAACTCTTTATTTTACACAAGCACTTAAAGCGCATCTCTGAAACACTGCTGAAAGGCCAAGGGCCCGGTGGAAAAAGCACCATAGGCTACAGACAGTGCCCACAGGCTTGTTGAAGTAAAAAAAACTCAGTATTCGAGCACTACTGAAAATTCTAGATCCAGAAGGAGTTGAACTAAGACGAAGGCGCAGACTAAGAAGGAAACAGTACGTAACCAAGGGTCATGTTCATGTGAACAGCGACGATAAATTCAAGCCATTCGTATTTTGTATCCATGGAGCCATCGACGGATACAGTCGGCGAATTTTATGGCTCGATCTGGGACCACCGAACAATAATCCTATAGTGTTGTTTGTTTAACACTTTGTTGAAGTTGTAAGGTGCGATTGTGGAAAAGAGAACTGCCGTGTTAGAGCTGTTCAAAGATTCATCAGGCGAGATGGTCTAGACGACTTCGGGGCAGCTAGAGAAAACAAGGAAGGTCTGTTTCGAACAAAGGAATAGAAGCCTGAGGTAGTATCTTTGGAAAAGACTGCACCAGACGGTGGATAGCTTTTTTCAAAGACATGAGGAGCTGCGGACTTTCCTACGACGATGATTGTATTGAGGCAGTATGTCTGAAATTTAGTTTAATGAATACCTTGAGAGACTAAGTTCATCGAGCAGCAAAATTATGGAATCTTCATGGAATTAGACCTTCCACAAACATGATGGAATCTCCATGTGGAGGGCCTAATGTCTTTTTTCCCCCCGAGATGTCTTGCACAAGAGACTATACTTGTGAAGTGGATTTGAATGATTTAGAGAGGTGCTGTTATCAGTCTCAGCAAAATGGAGTTCAAATGAATTTACGTCGTTGGCAGAAATGACAATGACGGAACAGCACTTACGATTTCCTCGAACACCTGAAGATGGCGTGCCACTATACGTTACCTTGCTAGAAAAAATCAACTAAAGTGGAAAGGACAATTGCAACACATAATTAATTTAGTTTTAGCCCTCCTTCAAAACAGTTAACTAGATCGTTCACTCACAGCATGTTTCAGTTGATTTTCGAATTTAATCACTCGATGGTTTTGTTTGTAAATGATCCTGAAATGGTAAAACCATGCCCTGCTTTCTATACGTATGGCAGTACAGACTGAGACGACTAGCAAATAGCATACAGGACCGATAATTGGTAATTGAAGCTGGAGCGTTATGATTGCAGAATAGAACGATTGCCTCACTTTTCCAGATTCAAAATTCTCTGACCATTTACCAAAGTCGCTGAAACTTAAGATTTTATGATTATTTGTAAACTCCTGAATTTTATACGGCCTTCTTTTTCAAGCTTGAATGAAAATTTTTTGCCCTGTAGTAAAATATTCCGTAACTGGGCGCTTCAAAGATTTTGTTACATACTTATTTAAGGAAGAATAAGGACAAATCTAACTGGTTTTGAAAACTTAGAAAAAAGAAGACTAGAGTCGTTCAAGTGATATAGGCAATGCACGTCTCGTAGAAGATAAGAGTGCATAAAACTGACGACCACTCTTGACATTTCGCGATTACTGACATGATCAGCCTGAAACATATAAATAGAGGATGTTGTTTTCAGAAGATAACAAAGCAGATCTAACATCATAGAAGTCTCAGACTTGGATAGATGCATGCAACCTTCAATTTTACCGATATTTTGGTCAAACGTTTGCCATAGAAACAAGTGATCGACATACACTTGGAACAGCAATATACCTGTTTCGCTTACTGCAGTACGAAAAGTTGGCAGAGTTGAGACATTCCTCTTTATACTGGACAAGTTGATCGAATAATTCAAATTGATAGTATTGAGAAGAATTCAGAAAAGTGACAATTTCCGCGATATTTCGATTTCTTGTGAAACTTATTTGTCATCCTTGTCAAGCAAGTTAAAGCTGACAAATGGAAAAATTGAGGATTCTAGTTAATTATAACTGTATGGCATGGTTACGTTAGGGGGTATCTCTTACCTACTAGTATGAATATGGTAGAGAGAAGATCTCACTTCATTTTCAGACCTATATGCCACTTGCCAGTGTCTAGAATCATTCTTAAGTCAAATCACAAATCAAGTGTAGCCACAAAATGTCACGTTAAGCATTGGAACTCAATGAAGTTTTCGCTGCAGTGTGTCCTGTTTTATTACCATTCCGAAAATGTCTCATTGTAGAAGAGAACTTTGTTTTGCCAATCTCATTTGAAAACCAGCTTCTTGTATTTTCAGAGTCGCAGCCATTAGTAACTGAGAAATCCACCCTACGCACAGTCCCGTCCAAATTATTTTTGAATTCAAGTATTCCAAGTGGCTCACCACATTCAGTGACAAGCCCACCGTATCATGACACAAGAGTCTGCTTCTGCGCGTGAGTCAGAAAAACCCTGCAGAATTGACATTTGTCCTCGTCGTAACCATGGTATCTTCAATCTCGTTCCCAGAGTCTTCGTTCCCCTTGACCAGCGGGTCGGGTTACGAGAGACTCTGGGATAATCCGTTTCGAATAACAAGATTCTTGTTATGAACACTATTGCGCAGGCGTAGGCGTAACGCCAAAATGGCGAAGAGAGTGGAGGATTTGTTTCACGATGGCATGCAATTTTCTGTAGCAAAATTAGGATATCCCAACCTAGAACTGAAAAAGGAACGATATGACGTGTTGGAGCGATATGCCTGGACAAAAATCTGCGCTGAATATGTTACCAACGGGCTGTGTTGTCAAGTGTTGCCTGGAATTTTCGATTAGAATTTGTGTAACGTGGAAATGTAAAGCAGATTGTGTCGCTGTTGAATGCACTGATCCGGGATTAGTTTCAAATGTTAAAAGACTGTCTTTGTTCTGTATCGTGGGAGATGAAAGAGAGCGAAACACCAGACTCTAACACGAGATTCTTTCCAAAAGAATAAATTATTCTTTTAATCATAAAGCTATGTCTTCGTTGAAGGATCTTTCACGTTAGATTCTTGTCACCAGAGAAGGTTTAGGATTCTTTTCAAAAGAAGATGAGTTCTTTGGGTAAGAGTTTCCTTGCTGTTCTAAAGAAGTAGAGGTCTTGAGGGAAGTATCATTTTGCTGCTTGTCATTATTTTGTATAAACAGAAAATGACTGTTCTTCACCAAATAATGAGAATTCTTGAATAGAGATGTATACTTCTAGTTGGATAAACACGTTGATTTTTAGAATCCATGAACATATAATGTGCTTTCCAAATTTAGGAAATATATATACATTGTACATACTTACACAAGGCAATACATACAAGCGATAATCACAAAAACAACTCTGTTAAATTTCACTAAAATAATTAATGTTGCACAACAAATAACTTAAACGCCTAAAAACACTAATGATTTCGAAAATCTATGCGGCATGAAAAAATCAGCCAAACTATTTAGCAAATGAGATAAAAATGAAAACAGCTTGTAAGCACAAACTAACATGCAAAAGAAATTCTCTTGAGGGGATGGTGTAGATCTTAAAGTGAGTGAAATGAAATAAATGAAAAGTGTTACACAAAAACAATTTTTGTAATTAAAATCTATCACTGTCCATTTTCCTTATATCACTTCTATCCCAACACAAAAATTTAGCTGATATGGAACTAATTCAAAGCACACACCCAAAAAACCAGCATTAAACAGGGCTGTCATTAAATTTTCACCTGCAATATATCAAAAATCGATTCTAGTTTTCATTTCCTTCATAATGTGAGCTCAGGGTTAACAGCTGGTACAGGTGAATGTCCTTTATGGCAGCCCTGTGAAAACTTTCCAGTGTGACAATTTAATTGACCATATTAGTAATAGTACAAATTACTACATAACATAACATGGTATGAGTTAATTGCCTGACCCTTGCCTGACATGGTCATGTTCTGTACTATTTCTCACCTGTTGTGTGACGAATCAAGAAATGGACTTGGTGTGTTTACGTGTCAGGGTTTCCAATAAGTTTTAAAGTAGAAGGGACCTTGTGACAAAGTGAGCGGGCACCCCTATATACAGTCTGGCTTTTGATCTTGAGACCTCCTTTGAGCAATGGCGTGTACTGTACTCAGTGTTGACGGGAGCTAGTACCCAGGTCCCAGCTTCTAATAAAACCCCTCCATGTAGGTTAGTTCAAGCTCCTGTGGTGGTGCAACTGTTAATACATGTAATAAGAGGCTATTAACTTTAAGCTAAAAGAGTAGAGACACCTTTTCTATACAGGGCATTTTTTTTTTTGACGAATGCTAAATACATACTCTCAAGAAACTCAGTGCAGACATGTTGGCTTTCTTGGATACTCTAGGTTAACCATGTAATGTACCCCAAACAGAGCAGAAAGACTATGTTTGTATGAACTTACTTCCAGAAGAACCTCATTGTCAACAATAATGAAAAGCTGTTTTTCATAATCGTCGGCCTCTAGGCAGAGCATATGAACATCCTCACTTAAAACTGATTAATTCAATGAAATTATGTATCAAGCAAAATAAAAACTGCAAAAGCCAAAACTTCTTCATGAGGTTAAGACTAGTTATCCTTAATGCACTTTATATTCCATTTTTCCAGATGAGCAGAGGTCAGTGCTTATTTTGAACCATCAAACTTGACAGATTGGATGTAACAATATTACATATACATTGTATATTATCCTGAGAATGTTCATTTCCCATCTTACCCCCCAAATAATGTAATCCCTTCCTCACTGCCGAAGGCTTTCTGTAGGGTGGCCAGCACCATACAAGTTTTGAAATGGTACTTTTCTCTTCAACTCTCTGACTAGCAATGCAAAAAAGCCTAAGGCTGTTGATTTTAACACTCCAAACAGGAACGGATACTGTACTTGTCTACAAACCTTGAACCTAAACATTTCTTTTGTTGGCATAAAAAATAAATTTCATTAGAAACTGTTGACAACTGTACATACCAACATGAAGTAGTCAGTCTGACTTCAAAATAGACAGTATAATTTACTGACAACTTAACCATCAACTGACAAAATTTAAATTGAGGGGATGTGTGGAATACGTTCTCAAGTGACTAGAAATACTGCACAGTCTGCAATGCTACCTTCTCCTTTTGTTTCACAAAATTGTTAAAATTTATCGGAAATATAGGCTGCTGTAAAGTTGCTCCCAAACACACTGTAAAAGCATAAAGTCTGTGTCTAGATAATAAAACTAAATGAGCCAGGTAGTTCATTGATGGCAGCACTTAGCCCTGTTTCTGTAGAGTAACAAGGGGTATAACTGATTCCCTTTAACCCATTGACCCCTATTCGTCAACTGGGGTCATCCTAAGGCGTTTGAGGTGTCAATGGGTTAAGCAGTAAAAAACTTTGTCCCTTCCATTAAATGGGATGCTAACCAATCACAGAATTTTTTAACAAAGTCTATCAAACATTTGTCAGTATTAAGTTGTATGCGGGTACATATAAAAAGCAACATGGATTAAAGTTCGAGAAAACAGAGAGATGATCAAGACCAACCTCGTTCCCAGAGTAATTAGTACTGTGGGCTGAGCAATTACGGAAAAAAACTCCTTATGTAGTGGTATGTTAAGGTACATGCACTTCAGAAAGAAGTACTTCATTACTCAAGAGAAAGGTGTCATTTTTGTAACTGACTTTTAAGTGCTACAAGTAATAGGCTCCAGAGGATGGTCAAGCTTTATATTACACCATTTTTTTTTTTAATTTCATCATAAACGTTAAGCTAAGTATTTGCATAACAAAGTCAACAACTGAAGTTTCCAGTTTTTCTGAGCACCTAAATTGTAAGACAAGTTCCATTGGATGTGAGATGTACATCTCATTTCATTGATTTGATTCTCTATATCTGATCTGGCCTCTTCTTCCAATGGAGGTTGAGAATCGAACGTACAGTGCAGTGTAATGAACCCAAATGAAACGCGAGTAAAATTTTCAACCTACCGAAAGGATTGCTTTGCATGCCAGAGAGACGGGCCTTCCACGATATTTTCAAAGCGTTCAACAGCACTGTCACAAGCCAAACGAGTTCCCTTTGCATCAGTAACTCTTTCTCTACCCAAAAACTCATCTGCTAAAGGTTCTCGCACCTTTCCAGGACACTCACATGAACGTATTAAAGTAACTATACGAGAAGATCTTACGGATTCATATAATAATATATACAGCAATTT
>OX421445.1:58544135-58574135 GCA_949126865.1 Montipora capitata
GGGCATACAATAGAACACTAGGTCCCCTACTAGGTAGACCCACCTCCTAACCATCCCCCTAAAAGGATTGATACCCATTCCCTGGAACCCCAATAATAAAAGAAAACCAAAAGAAAGAGGTATTCATAAAACAAGAAAGTTAACAAGAACAACGTGTAACAGGCGGCACTTCGGACAGACTAATTTGTAAGAACGAATGTCCTCTTGATTGAAAACGGAACTTAGTCTATTATAGAAAAACGATTTTAACTTTTACTTTAAAGGTACTAACTCAACCTCCGATCTTATAGCGATTGGTAATAAATTCCATAGATTAGTTATTCGGATGAAGAAAGAGTTGCATCAATATTTGTTGCGGAAATGTGTTATTGCGAAGCCCAGAAGATCCCCGACGGGAACGCCCACTTCAAAATTGAACAAGGTTATCTAGTGTCAATAAGTCCATAACTGATACTCATAGAAAAATAATAAATCAAGATATTCCAGCCAGTAGTTAATAGGTAGGAGGTTTTCCTTGTATGAGAGTTTAGAGTTCTTGCAAATGAAACGTGTAGCTCTCCTTTGGATATTTTCTACTTCCAGCATCAATGTGGGAGACCGGGCCCTCAACGTCAGCCTTATCACCCTTTTTATGAATTAGGACTACTGAAGCATTTTTCCATGCAGTATTTTGGAACTTTTCCTTCCTTCAGACAACTGTTAGAGAAATTTGGGAATACTCTAACAAGAGTCTCACCTCCGCTCTTCTCCTGGTGCCTCGTCTTGTTTCATCTTCTTTATAGCTGCACGCACCTCTGGTGGTAAAATTCGTAAGATGTGTTGGCCTCCCGACTTTGTAATGAGGCACACCCTGCACTCCACATTTTTGCTTTTTTTACTGGGTTGCCATAGGCAATCCAGTTAGAAAATGCGTTTGTTTGTTACTGGGTTGCCAAACCCAGTCGGAATCTGCGTTTCATTTCTCCGTTTTATTTTTTTCCGTGTCATGAAAAGTCTTGCCTGTCACTCCCCTGCTTACTGGTGTCTTTGTGCATAGAGTCTTCTTTGCGTAGGTTTGAGGGAGCTTGGGTAATGCGTAGATTTCTCTGGTGCACACAGGAAAACATTTAATTAACCTGCAAGGGCTTCGAAAGTCATTGTAACGCGAATGGCGTTTTAGTGGATCTTTAAACAAAATATACCCTCATGGAGCTCAAGAATGGAACGTCAATTGGATGAACAAGACAGGCGGTGAAAAATACATATCTGGTTAAAGAGTGTCTGGAAAACCCGAATAGCGAATAGCGAATAGTCGCGAATAGCGAATAGCGAACAGCGAATAGTCGCGAATAGCGAATAATACGAACAGTGCAAATAGTGGCGAATAGTGGCGAATAGTGACGAATAGTCTTCAATAGTCACCACCTTATGCTGAACAATCTCGTAATCAAAGCAAATAATATGCTCACCTGTCGTCGAAAGAGAGTTTCGTGCATGCTTTTACAAACACTCTAAAAAAGAACAAACATCAAAATGCAAAAATATAAATCACTTTCATTAATACATCAAGTTCATGTCATGATCATCTCCTCGCACAGTGGCGCCCGAACATAAATTTCATCATCCTCATCTGTGCTGTCCGATCCGGCGAGACACGTTCTGTAAAAAGGAATAAAATCAAAATGTGAGGCAAGTGGTTTGTGATTAAAGAGACAAACGAGCTACTCTGATAACCGTTGCGTTAATTAATTATACAAATAAGCGACAGGATTTCAGTGCATTTATTACCTTTTCTTCTCAGGGCTCAAGCTGTCCTTCGCCGACACATCTCTCCTTTTTTAGCGGGAAAATCCCATCCAACGTTGCTGCGCGGTTGACCAGGAAGTACTGGGTACCAACTTTTCGTCATTTCGTCACAATTCCCCCCCCCCCCTCCACCCTTATTTGCCACTATTTGTTACTATTCGTCACTATTCGTGACTATTCGTGACTATTCGCCACTATTCGCACTATTCGTACTATTCGTGACTATTCGCTGTTCGGTATTCGCGACTGTTCGCTATTCGCTATTCGGGTTTTCCAGACACCTATCTGGTTAAAGCGACGAGTAATGGTCTTCGACAACAATTTCATTTTTCGCCGTTGGATATCAAGTGAGCTTGTTTCTAATATTTTACTAAATTGGTATTATATATAACACTGAAATCAAATGGCAATTTTTTTTAACGATTTAACAAACATTGAAGGAATCGAACGCCTTGAATGAATCATAGTGTTTACTGAAGTCTGGCAAGTTACATTCATTTTGTACTCAACTGTGCAAAGGTAAAACAAAAATTGGAAATGTGACAGTGAAAATTTATTTGAATGAAAGCTTGTTGTCTCTTTTGTGCTTTATTATTTACGGTCAAGGTTCTTTCGAAAAGGGTTTGATGTCAACTGTCAGCGGTCAGCGGTCAGCGAAGATGACCGCGTATTTTTTCAGCTCTGAAAAAATATAACAAGCCATGTAATTTTTCAATATCCCTAGTTTCTGAGCAACATAATTATTCCACACGGACTGCAACTTCTCTACAATTATTCCCTCCTTACTCTAGGAAAAACATAAGAAAATTCTGCCCTACTGTTATTGGTAAATATTTTTTGAATGATCTTCCTTTTTCCATTCGAAATATTTCCTCGAAAGTTCTTTTCAAAAAAGCAGTTTTCAAATATTATTTTGCTCAGTACTAATCTCCTTGACTCGTGCCTTGATGTACGATGTGTGTGTGCATATGTATGTGTCTGTGTACGTGTGCTTATGTGTGTGTTTATTTATTTATCATTATTTCTTATTCTTATGTATGGACTTATTGTAAAGAGCTATAAATTATAATCAGTGTTAATGGGCACTAATTAGTTTTTACTATATCGTGCCCTTCTCCATTTTATTTCTTATACTTACTCTATTAATTACTCTATTTTGTTTGGAGAAGATATTAAAAATAAAAAAATAAAAATAACTGTGAGAAATTTATTTAATTGCATATGCTTTGTGACACCGATTGTGTCTCGTTTTTGCACGCACACAATTGAAATAGGAAGGGTTTTTTGCCTCTAATATATTCTTTGTTTCAATAAATTTTTCGCTGGAAAAGATTTTTCTGAGATTTCCACCTTTTCTGAATTTACAAATGTTGTGTAATTTTCGAGCTTAACAAATTTGCATACGTGTGTTGAGATGTGATACGGGAGGATTTTTGTGGTAGTGCACTGTAAGCAGCGCATAAGTCACGAAAATAAACAGGTCTGTTGGAAGCGTGCTCGAGTTTCAACAAAATGAGCCCCAAAGTCGGCAAAAAATTGTGACGCTGATGAATAATAAAGTAGATGCTATTCCCAAAACTATGGAATTACCTGGTGGTAAATAACCTCGTCTTGGAGAGTAAATTTTTGACTTTTCAGAAACAATGGTCAACCTTAAGAGTTGGGCGATTGTGATCGCACATTTCTTGTCAAAATCTATAACACTTGAAAGAAAAAGAAAACTAACAAAAACAAAAACAAAAACAAAAACCCGGTATCTTACCATCGTTTGACACAGATGCTTCACTGTTTCGCGAGTAAATACGCCGCGGTAACTTGATCACGGCGCCCGCTGAATTCGATGTCACGTTCGATTTTGCGATTTACTTGTGCAGCCAAAAGTACAATAACAAATTTGAACGTAGCAAAAGTCTCCCAAAATGTTTTGCGCTGATGGTAACTTTTCATATTCGTGGTTCAAAATTAATGTTGTTTTTATGTCGTAAATTTTGTTGCTGATGGCAAAATATTTTATTCTCGATCGACCATCCTGAAAACTTGCTTCTGCTCTTCCTAAAAACTGTGTATCAATATTTATTTACTTTTGCATCAATACTTGTTTTGCATAAAGCAAGCTAACAAAATCTGTACCTTGCTTAGTTCGCATTTTTGGGCGTTAAAATAGAATTTTCGGTCCTATGCTTCTGTTACGAAGTGATATATTTTTCAGGTCACCCATCCAGATACTAAACCCGCCGGACAGGGCTTAACTTCAGTGAACCTTTGTATTACAAAGCTGTCAGACGCTCAGAGTGCACGGTTAAACTTGTGGTGAAAAGAAGTTGTGAGGGAACTTGGAAATGATCAACATGTCAGCCTAGAAGCCAATGTTTCTTGATTCCCTTTTATTTTCTTCAATCTTTCTGGGTTTAGTACTTTTCTAGTAACCACATGTCTTCTCAGGGGGCTATTTACCTAAGACTTTTACCATGACACGACAATGATATACAATACCAAAACAATATCGTGTACTATTAGAGCTACATATTGAACTTGAATATCCTGGAAGACAAAACGCAGCTCAGTTGACAATATGGAATAAAGCGCTGTGTTAATGCACTACCACACGAACGCAATGCGTGCCTATTTGTTCTACAGATGACAGGAATTTTTTCCTTCTGACAAATGATCAATAGGCTGTGAGCCAAGTTTTTAACCTCAGAAAAAGATCTGTTTCGTCGTATCAACGAGTGAGTCAAAGGGCCTCTGCTGGCACGACTTCTAGGTGACCCTTTAAATGGTCTTAATGACCCCCGACTTGAAAAAATTGACTGGAACGCTGCACTTCAATACCACCCAACTCGGTCCCTTCTGTTTTTGAGTAACACGTACCATAGGCAACCCAGTGTACGCTCATCGAGCGTCTAGTTACAAATTTGTTGTTGAATTTTTTTTCCAGGCGGGGAGGGGGGGGGGGGGGGGAGGGGAGGGGGGCCAGCTTTATATTAATCGTGCCATTTATAGATCAGATTATATCGCCAACAGCGTCTTCGCGTTTAAACTTTGAATACCATGGAAATATGACAAAAGCTAATACAACAACTTTTTCGTTGCTTTACAAAACATTGGTCAGACCACTTCTAGAGTATGCTGCTCCAGTCTGGAACCCATATCTTGTCAAAGATATCCATGCAATAGAGAGCGTGCAAAGACGCGCGTCAAGATTAGCTCTTAGGCAAAAAAGAGGTGATATGTCTTATGAAGAGCGTTGTGACTCGTTACATTGGCCATCTTTGTCCAGTCGTAGAACATATTCCTCTCTTGTTGAATGTTATAAGATCGTGTTTGGCTTATCACACTTGGATTTTGAGGAATTCTTTCAATTCGCAAAAGTCAAATCCACTAGGGCAAATCACTCGTATAAGCTTTATTGTAAATTATCTAGAATCAACTGTTTTAAATATTCTTTTTTTAACAATGTAATTAGTTACTGGAACAATTTACCTAGTAATGTTGTTGAAGCCGGTTCCCTTGAACTTTTTAAATGTAAACTCAAATCCTTTTTAAAGTCGTAATTTTTATTGTTTGTCTGTTGTTTTTAGGAGAGTTTTATTCATAGGGTTAACCTCTAGACTCTCCCTTTCAAATTCAATTCAATTCATGTATAGTTATTATGAGTTTGAATAAACATGTATGTTATGTTATGTTATGTTATGTTATGTTATGTTAAAAATGCGAGATAGTAGTCTTCCATGTAGTTCAAGTTGACGGCGACATGGTATGACTAGCAGTGAGCGAGGAGAAACTCCTTGCTGGTCAATTCCTTCGCGGAAAGCCAAAAGCTGTGCTTTTCACCTTGGGTTGTGTTATGGACTACACAAGGAGTTGGGAGGCCATACTGTGAGTAACGACAACTTTAATGCCCGTATGTAGTTCCTGTGACATTATTTAACATCTTCAGTTCAAAGTTCTTCCAAATGCACAAGACTGAGTAAACCAAGTAAAAAAAGAAAACTGAACGCTTCTTACGAAACTCTCATTAACGACTGCCCGCAAAAGCAAGGCATTTTAAAAGGGCGTTACTTTTAATGTAAAAAAAGTAAGGTGCAAGGGTGGGGGGGGGGGGGAAAGGCCATCTGGGCCCCTCCCCTGGATCCGCCACTCAATACGATTAACACAAGACTTGCAACTATTCACCAACACCAGATAGCTACGGGTAGGGGTAAATATTCTTTAGGACCAAATTTGTTAAAGGAATAGAGCGAGTTTCAAATGAGTGTCGTAAAACCAATAACAAAGTAATTACTTCGACCAATCACGGCAGGTGCAAACAGCGCAACGAACCAATCCAAATTCGTATTGCTCAAAGCGCGCGAAAAATTCGGTTACGTATGAACAGTTGACCCAGGCTGGTCGCGACCCCGGAATCAACTGTCTGGTTTTTGTAGTCTAATCAAGTGAACAGTTTGTTTCAGCCATTTTTAGATCTTCTCCAATTTCTTCAACCAGTGTGCATGTGTGTGAAATTCAAACGATGTCTATATCGAGCAGTGTATGTAACGCTTGATGCTGCTGGAAGAGCCGGCTCGAGTGCTCTTTGCAACTGACCAGGGGCACGTTTCTCGAAAGTCCCGTAAACTTTTTGGGCCCGAAAAGCAAAACTACGATCCACTTGTCTTGAAAAGCTTATCTGTTAAAGTGGTACTATGATCAAAAAATCATATCCTTTTTTTCTTCAGATTTTGAAAGCATGTTCGCTTAACACCTAACTGGCAAAATTTTGAGCTTTGAGTTTTATCCGAAGGCTGTTTATTTTGAGAGTAAGTTTTGGATTTCACGGTCCGCCATTACTCACGTTCAAAACTGACCGATTGGGCATCAGAGGGTTGGATCTAGAGAAAATGACGTCATTTACTCACTAGTTTAAAATTTCAGCGTGTAAACGCAATATCTTATATGTGCAAAACACGGGTTTAAAAGTCTGAAAGCCCGAAACTCGAGTCGAGTTCGACTCCGGCCGGATCAACACTCAGGATCCTAAAATAACGATAAGGAAAAATTGCCATCTTAATAATTACACCTGCAAATGCTTAGACCTTTCAAGTCCTCTCAGATAAGGACTTTAAACCAATATTGCTAAATAAATTAGTCATTATTATGCAAGTCCTAAAAAGCTAATTTTGATCAATAGAATAAAACAAGAAGGATAATTAAAAAAAAAAGGAATTGATGACTGGAAATAGATTATTATTATTATTATTATTATTATTATTATTATTATTATTATTATTAAAAACTGGACATGAAACAAACATTTATAAATAGTAATTAATTAATACGGAGAAACATAGTCATGTTTGAGTGCATTTTTTTAGACGGTTCATAGCGAATTTCCAATGGAATCAAAAGTATCTGCCAATAACAGACGGGCAAAATCTCCTTAAATTGGTTCTGAATGATTCAATCACAACTAGATCAGAAGAAGCAGTACGAGTATTATACCTATGTTCCTCAGAGTCAGAGTGAAAGTAGGAAACTTATTCCAAAATAGGAAATCATAAAAAAAGCAGGCAAGTAATAAATTTGACAATATCAGTAAACGTAAGGATGCATAATGAGAAGTAATGGGTTCCATTAAAGGAACATCATCATTAATTCGAAGGGCCTTGTTTCTTATTTTGTAATTTAACTACTGGAGAATAAGGTGCAATATAGGAGGAATGCTTCAACAGTATGCCCTACCCAATATTTAATTACTACTTTGCTTAATTAATTCATTAGAAGATGGTGACCGTCCCAACACTTGGATTTTTGGTTTGAAAAAAGAAAGAAAGGTCTATTAATAAATTATTTAACTCTTAAGACAAAGGAAATTAATATTTAACTTTCCTGTACGCCGTAACGGCAAAAGAATAACTGCTCGCTCTAAAAAAAAAAAGCCAAAACTTCAACCGTTAACCGTATAAGCCACTACCCCATTGAGACCCTCATATAATGCACTGATCCTAATTAGGGACTACTAGAGACAGAACCTGGTATACCTTTGGATTTTCAAATACTACTATCCGTAAATAGGAGCAAGACATTACTTTCTTTTGAAACAAAAAGACGTCTCCAGTAGTTTTCGAAACCAAAACCCGCCAAAGTGGCTTAAAGTTGACCGTTCTTCAAATGTCATGTGATTTTGATAGTGCACAAAAAGGAGTTCCTCCTTTCTCAACTCTTTCTACCTCTTTCGAAGAAAGAGGCCAAATACTATGAAAACAATCTGCTTGTACAACTGCTTTCCCTGTAAAATACAAGACAAATCATTGTACATTTTCAGTTCACCCCTAAAAACTGCTAGTAATAGCAGGAATGCATAATCCAGCGAAAGCTTCTAATATAATGCTATACTCAAAAAGGCATCTTTTTGACTATCATTAGTAAACGAAGTAAATTGCACTGAACTCGAATCAATCATTACCAGCATAAAATGAAATTTATCGAAACCAAAACATACCAAAGCGACTTAAGTTGACGGCTCCTCAAATGTCATATGATTTTGGTAGTGTGCAAGAAGAAGCTCCTCGCTGCTCAACTCCTCCTGGCAAAGCCAACAGCTGTGTTTTTCCCCCTGGTTCGAACGACGTTCTCGGGTAATGCAGGGGTGATGTATTTCTACTTCCAGTTCATTTGTACTTGCAGAACGTTTTTGACGTTTTTCATATTTTCTGACACTTTTTCTGCCGTGCAAAGAGCTTCTGCACTCCTTACGATCGTAACGTTTCTCTCCAGTATGTAATCTTTCATGTCTGGTTAAACTTCCTGCTTGGGTAAAACACTTGCCACAATGTTTGCATTCGTAGGGCTTCTCGCCAGTATGGACACTTTCATGTGTCCTTAAATTTCCTGTGTCGCTAAAATGTTTGCCACAATGTTTGCATTCGTAAGGCTTCTCTCCAGTATGGACTCTTTCATGTCTGGTTAAACTTCCTGCTTGGGTAAAACACTTGCCACAATGTTTGCATTCGTAAGGCTTCTCGCCAGTATGGACACTTTCATGTGTCCTTAAATTTCCTGTGTCGCTAAAATGTTTGCCACAATGTTTGCATTTGTAAGGCTTCTCTCCAGTATGGACTCTTTCATGTCTGGTTAAATTCCCTGCTACGCTAAAACACTTGCCACATTGTTTGCATTCGTAAGGCTTCTCTCCAGTATGGACTCTTTTATGTTGCCTTAAATTTCCTTTTCCGCTAAAACATTTGCCACATTGTTTGCATTCGTAAGCCTTCTCTCCAGTATGGACTCTTTCATGTCTTCTTAAACTTCCTGTTTCGCTAAAACATTTGCCACACTGTTTGCATTCGTAAGGCTTCTCTCCAGTATGGACTCTTTTATGTTGTCTTAAATTTCCTGCTTTTCTAAAACACTTGCCACATTGTTTGCATTCATAAGGCTTCTCTCCAGTATGGACTCTTTCATGTTCCCTTAAATGTCCTTTTGTGCTAAAACACTTGCCACATTGTTTGCATTCGTAAGGCTTCTCTCTAGTATGGACTCTTTCATGTCTTCTTAAACTTCCTGCTACGCTAAAACACTTGCCACATTGTTTGCATTCGTAAGGCTTCTCTCCAGTATGGACTCTTTCATGTTCTCTTAAATGTCCCTTGTCGCTAAAACATTTGCCACAGTGTTTGCATTCGTAAGGCGTCTCTCCAGTATGGACTCTCTCGTGAATCTTTAAAGTTCCTGCTTTGGCAAAACACTTTCCACAATGTTTGCATTCGTAAGGCTTCTCTCCAGTATGGACTCTTTCATGTCTTCTTAAATTTCTTGCTACGCTAAAACACTTGCCACAGTGTTTGCATTCGCAAGGCTTCTCTCCAGTATGGACTCTCTCATGTTGCCTTAAATTTCCTTTTTGGCTAAAACACTTGCCACAATGTTTGCATTCGTAAGCCTTCTCTGCATGATGGATTCTGTCATGTCTCCTTAAAAGTCCTGCTTGGCCAAAGAACTTGCAGCACCGCTTGCACTGATAACGCGTCTCTCCAACATTTGCATTTTCAAGTTTGCTTTGTTTTCCGCGTTTCGCAGGAAAGCTGATTTGTTTGTACTGAGAACTCCTGGTGGCTTGACGACTGCTCTCGCGCATAACTGATAATGACATCATTCTTGTGATCTCATCAGACACTAAACTAAAACGAAAGCGGAAAAAATATCAATACTATTTTTCGAAAGTTAAAACTTATTTTGGACACTCTGAACGAGACTGAAGTGGATTTACATGCACTTCTCGTAAAACTTCATTTCGTAACTGAAAAAACACTAATGATAATGGTGATAACATCATAACATCACCTTTATTTCACCTCGGATTTACAAGAGTAGCTGTATAGTTAATTTCTCTGAGAAAAAAAAAAAAAAAAAAAAAATCATATATTATATACAGTACATTAAAATACTATTTACATAAATAACAAGTACATTGATGTTCGAAAGAAATTTGGCATATTTTAGTTCTGAACTCGTTAAAGGACGTTAAGGACCTTAGGTCCTCTGTTAGTTTGTTCCACATGTTTGCAGAATGTATCTGAGGGAATGTAGACCAATTTAAGTGGTTGTGTTAACGTATGGGATAACAAGTTTCCTTAATCCTCGTAGGTTGCGTTCAGTATTCCTCATTTGAAAAAGACGACGTATGTACTTCGGCATCGTTTCAAACTGAATTGCTTTAAAAACTGTTTTCATCATGTCTTGGCACCTAATACCATACAGATCACTAGAATTAAGTTTGCTCAGTAGCTCCTGGTAATGCAGAGACTTCTCGTCCAGAACAATCCTGAGCGCCCTTTGGTTAAGATTCTCTAATTTATTTCTATTTCGAGCCCCGCAAAAGTGCCACACTGCTGAGCAATATCTAAAATATGGAACAATGAAGGCCTTATAAAGTTTACATTTTGTATCTGTCGGTACTATTTTTCGGAAACGGGAAATTACATTAATTTGTTTGTTCACCTTTGTACAAATGTTTTTTTACATGGCTGTTGAACTGCAGATTCTTATCAATGTTCACTCCTAAAAGGTCGATGTTGTCTTTGACCGGAATATTAGTGTCATTCACTGTAAGACTAAAGGTGTAGTGTGTATTCCCTAAAATCATTGCTTGATATTTATCAGGATTTGTAATCATACCATTCATACCAAACCATTGGTCAGCTTCGAGAAGTTGGCAATGGAGTTTCATTTCTAACTTCACTGGATCTTTATCCGAGGCATAAATTTGTTCATCGTCAGCATAAGCATTGATACAGACTCCGATTATAGATCGTTTGAGTTCCTCCACACGTTGATGTAGGTGTCCGCTTGTAAAGCCGACATAACCTGCATCACACAGATCACAATTAAGAAATATACAACGTTTTGCTGATTGACAATTGGAGGTTTAGGTTCCTTCAGTAGCTTTAAGCTCATCTTTGATCTTGCGGCTTGTAAAGACTGGATGTACTTCGGTATTTATAACAACAATAGTAACCTTTATTGACGTGTCATGTATATCTAGTTTACATAAGCTAGTAAACTAATTGGGGACACCTGTCTACAATATCTACAATATAAATTGTTAAGATACAGTGCAAAATTACAAGCTCTATAAATACAAATAGTATACAAATTTCTTATACTGGCTATATAGATTGCCAAAAATGACGATAAAAATAAAAAAACTGCCCCAACGCTTAAAACACTAAAACATTAAAAATATTTACGACACTGTCCTTACTCTAACCTTAAAATCAATAAAATCAATACACAGAATAGGGAGAAAATGAATTGTTCTGATCAACCCATCATCTCCCACGAAAGTTTCTAAATTAGTTTTCCTAATCTTGTTTTTAAACGCACCTAGTGAAATAGCATTCTTAACATCGTTCGTCAGTTTTGACCAAAGGAATGGAGCAGTATGTATTAGGCTATGTTTACCATATTTTATTTATCTTTCGGTTAAGATCACTAAGTTGCTCGCGCACAAGGGTAGTTTGTTTGCTGATGTCTGATCTCTGAAGTGCAGGGGTATTTTAACGGGAATTTCACCACCTTCATTTCGACGAAAAACCTGATGGTGTTTTGTATGAGGGGCTTTGGGTAATGCAAAGTGCGAGCGCCTAAAGGAGATCTTCACACGTTTACATTACCCAGAGTCCCTCATACAAAACACCATTAGGTTTTTCGTCGAAATGAAGGTGACGGGGAGCATACGCCCCCTACAACAAGCAGTTGAAATTCCCGTTAGAATACCCCTGTCCTTCAAAGAACAGAGATCAGCAAACAAACTACGCAAGCAACTTGTGATCTTAACCGAAAGATAAATACTGAAGTACATCCTGTCTTAACGAGCCGCAAGGTCATGGATGAGCTTATAGCTAAGGAACCTAAACCTCCAATTGTCAATCAGCAAAACGTTGTATATTTCTTTAAGTGTGATCTGTGTGATGCAGATTATGTCGGCTTTACAAACCGACACCTACATCAGCGTGTGGAGGAACAACAGGGAAACGAGTCACATGAAATCGCGAAGACGGTTAGGATCCTGAGGACGTGCTCGAACAAGTTCGATTGCTTGATTTTTGAAATGTTCTTTATTCGGGACCTTAGGCCAAAATTAAACGAACAGAGTGATTCCATCCGCGCAAAGCTGTTTGCTTAACACTTCTAATAGTTTTCATTCCCTCTTCACCTCTTATTTTCACTTCATTTTCGCATTCTGTTATTACTGGGTTGCCAGTATGGCAAACCCAGTCGGAATCTGCGTTTCATTTCGTCGTTTTTTCCGTGTCGGTAAAAAATAGTTGGTGGACACAGTGAAATGATAAACTTAACCTGCAATGGCGTCTAAAGTCATGTAAAGCGAATGGCGTTTTAGTGGATCTTTAAACAAAATATACCCTTATGGAGCACAATGGAAAGTCAGTTGGATAAACTAGGCAGGCGGTGAAAACACATACCTGGAATCGTAAAAGCGACGAGTAATGGACTTCGACAACAATCTATCGCCCGTCGAGCCGAAATCAAAGTGAGCTGATAATTTCCAAAATTTTATCACGAGTGTAGTTTGGCGAGTAAACATGCCGCGGTAACTTAATCACGGCGCCCGCTGAATTCCGGCCATGTCACTTTCGATTTTGCGATTAATTTGAACGTAGCAAAAATCTCCCAAAATGTTTGTCGCTCGATCGTAATCGTAATTATATTCTATATTCACGGTTCAAAAGTTATGTTGTTTTCATGTCGTAAAAATTTTATTCTCGATCGACCGTCCCGGAAACTTCCTTCTGCTCTTTCTAAACACCGTGTATCGATAGTTATTTACTTTTGCATCAATATTTGTTTTGCATAAAGCAAGCTAACAAAATCTGTACCTTGCTGAGTTCGCATTTGTTAGCGTTAATAGTATTTTCGGTCCGATGCTTCTGTTTTGAGGGGTATATTGTTTTGGTCTCCCATCCAGACACTAACCCCGTCGGAGAGGGGATAAACTTCAGTGAAGTTTGGTATTACAAAGCTGTCACATGCTCAGTAGGCACGCTTTAACTTGTGGTGAAAAGAAGTTGTGAGGGAACTTGAAAATTATCAACATGTCAGCCCAGAAGCCAATGTTTCTCGCTTCTCTTTTATTTGTTATTCTTTAGAGACTGGAATGCTGTAGTTCAATACCACACAATTCAGTGCCTTCTGATTTTCTGTAACACGTACCACAGGCAACCCAGTTTATGCTCCACGGAAGCATCTCGTTTTTATTGTTTCAGAAATTGTATATATGCGGAATTTTTTATCCATGAACTTGAACTTGAACTTGAAAATGACCGTGGAACGGTCGAGACGTCCTTCTTCTTACTTTTTATCGCTCGTTTTTATAACTAATAATTATTGTTTGTCTTATCAGCACAACATGAAAAATCTATGGTCTGCGATTTTAAATACTAGTAACTGCAAAAATAGTTACATAACCTCTATTTTGGAAAAGAATAAATCTTTTCATAACACCTCAAAGACATTGCTAACATTTTGCTAATTTTGGAAAGGCTATTAAAAAGGAAATTCCTCAAGGGAACCACACTCCCTCTTTTTACTTCAGGGGTAATTTCTCTATCACCTGTCACCTCAAATGAAATCTGGAGTTTTATTAGCAGTACGAATGTCAATAAATCTCCTGGCCTATACGGTCTAGCTACCAATATTCTAAAAACAATAAGGCATTTATTTATCAGAACCTCCTGGCATCATGCCTATGCAGATAATTGGAAGAGTCCGTACCCTTATCTCTATCACTGAGAATTCTATTAACTAAGCTCAATCATCAATGCATTCATGTAAGAGGTATTGTGCATCAATGGTAAGTCTTGTTTACCCTACAGAGAACAATTTGTATGTGCAAATGGTCAGAATTCAACTTGTGGTGTTCCACAAAGCTCTCTTTAGAACCCCTTCCAGTCTTACAAAATTAGGTGAGTGTACTAACGTTTCATATATTTAATGATGATACTACATGTAACCTTTACAGCTATACCTTTCCAGCACAAACTTAGATTCACCTTGAGGCAACCTTAAATCTGTCGCCAAATGTATGAAGTGTGTACCAGTTTAGGACTTAGCACCTCAAAAACTAATTTTATTCTGAATCACTCAGAAAACCAAAGCCTAATCAGTCTTTCACTGTTAAAGTTCATTATGAATACATTGAACAAGTTGATTCTGCTATATACAATGTACCTGGGTGTACACTTGATGCCAAACTAAGATAGGAAAATCATATTAATGAACTCTGTCTGAAGCTATCAAAGACTGTGGGTATCTTATCAAAAGTGAGACACTTTAATTTATATTCTTGTTACATGTGTATGCTTTATTGCTTGCTTATTTATCCTTTTCTATCGGTGATTTATGGTGTCGATGTTAGGAGCTACAATTATCCTTCACAGATCGTAAATCACATTCTGCATCTTTCTTCAAGTCTCTCAATCTACTGATACTTATATAATCTTGACAATATGATAAAATTACAGGTAGTCTCCTTCGTTTATCAGTGGTCCCACAGACTGTTTTAATGCCAAACTATTTTAATTTCACCTCTTCTGTTCATTTTTATCCCACAGGGCAGTCATCTTAAATGTCAATCTATATAAAAGTTTGGTCAATACTATCCAATATGGTCTATGCTGTTTGTAATTTATTGGCTTATGCGTTTGGAATTCTTTGCCCAGCTCTATTACTAAGTAAGAAACTATTTCTCTATTTCATAGGTGATAACACTATACAATTAAGAACTCTAATTGCTTAACTGTTATTCTTTTTAATTATCCAGCTTAGGGCATGTCATGAAGAATCCTAAATCACATTCTGCACCTTTCTTCAAGTCTTTCAATCTACCAATAATAAACCTTGCTAATATCATAAAATTACAGGTAGTCTCCTTTGTTTACCAATAGTCACACAGACTGTGTTAATGAATATTTTAATTTCACCTCTTCTGTTCATTCTTATCCCAAAGGGCAGTCATCTAATGTCAATCTTTATATAAATTTGGTTAATACTATCCAATAGTGTCTTAAGTATGTGCATTTGGAATCCTTAAATCTCAATTTCATAGGTGATAACAAATTACAGCAGGGCTTTCAATAAAAATGTGAGTAGGTGTCTACCCATACGAGAGTAGGCAGTTGTGGAAATAAGCTGGGGTGCCAAGCTCCTCCAGACAATTTTGAAATCAAAATGCTTGGAAATACAATTTCCAGCTTTCTGGCCATCAAAATTAGCAAAGGTAATGACAAAATATTTATGAGCAAAAGGAACACTATTTTTAATATTTACAAGACTTTTACTTCATTCAAAGGCAATGAAAGAGTTATTAAAATAAAGTGGAATTTATGAAAAAGCATTGACTTCTGCGATTAATATTCTTCAGTAAGAAAAAATACCACCGACAGTATTTATGAGAAAACAATATAGAAAGTAAACATTTAACCAAAATACAATGCTCCTGTTCTGGAACGTGATTGAAACAATTGTGACCCATCTTGGTTAAAAGCCGACATGAAAGCAAGGCTAACTTTTATTATGATACCAATGAAAATGGCAGAAAGCATTTTGATCACGAACACATGCAAGATGAAGAACATTCATGTGTGCTTTATACACAAATTCTCAAGAATTTTGAGCACTTTTTGCACTGCAGAGTGGTTAGGCTGTACACATTTTAAGAGGTTTGTTTCTGAAGTAGTTGTAGACCAAGTAGCCAGCAACCTGATGATCCACAGCCGCCGGAGCTCTGGCGGTTAAGCCGGCTCTTATTGAAAACCCTGGTAATACATTACAAGAATTCTACTTGCTTAACTGTTAGCCTTTTTAATTATCCAGCTTAGGCATGAAGAACTCCTGATGTTAAGTGAAAACTACACTTTGTTGGGATCATCCACTAGATTAGCCAGTACACTGCTATCTGAATGGTCTTGATCTAACTGATTCACAAGATTAATATACACCTGTAATATAAACTATTTCCTGTAATTATGATCTTGCCTGTTTGTCTGAATTTTTAGGCTATCAGTGAATGATAAAGGTAAATTGAGAATGTACAGTATCTGTACATGTACTCTATTTATATCTATGAGTTAAGTGAAATAAATTATTTTCTCTTTTGTAATTCACCATGAAATGTAACTTATATGACAGAGTACGTAACATATTTTGATTCTACATGACCTACGTGTAGACTCCTTCATCACTTAGGCTCTGTTTATATGGTCTACGTGACCTGAGAAAACCCTCCCCCAGAGTTTCCACTTGATTATTTCAAAAGTTCTATCAGCCACTTACATAAGGTGGGTGAGATAACGCGGGGAGATGAGTTGTTTCGCCTCAGCAGGTAGAGTAACCCTGCAAGGTGAGACAACTTTTTTCCAGTAAACATTTGCTCGACTTCCCAGGACGAGACTGAAAACCTTCAATGCACATGCACAATATTTTCCCTAAGCGCGTGGAGACCGATGAGAAAGAAAAATGGAAGAAGCAACAATTTGGGGCCTGTTTTATGGCGCTAGCAGGAAAACATGAAATAATAACCTTCATTTTCCGAGAAATGTGAGAAGGCCATTGTATTTTCCGAAGATTGTAATCAAGACACTCCCCCACTTTCAATACTCATTTTGACACTCTCAATAGCCCTCTTTAGCTTGTACGTTTTGTTTTCCCATTTCAGACCACGTGATGTTCTCAAGGGAATTTTCCTTTTGTTTTTTCATAAGTTATGCGTACATATTCACGTGCATAGGACGACATTAGAAAGAAAGTTTTCCCTAGAGTAACATCACGTGATCTGAAATGGGAAAACAAAATGTACAAGCTAAAGAGGTCTATTTATAAGGATTGTCGCACTTAATCAAATTAAGGCAAGAACGTGCACCAAGTTACATCACTATTACCAACACTCTGAGCCCTGGATTCTGTAGTTTAACCAGAAACAAATATATCATTGATGAAGATGCAGTAAACAACTATTCTTACCGTCTGTCACCGTCTGTGTGTTATAAAGATCGTCAGATCGACGTCAGAGCTCCGTCAGAGCAAGAAGTTTGGCATCATCGACCACCGACTGTGATGGCATGGCTAAGAACTGTATGTAATTAACATGTATTGTACCCACAAGTGCAGTGGACTCGACCTGAGGCCTTTGAAGGCGCGCAGTTGCGTAATTTTTACGGCAAAGAAGGAAATGCAATTAAAGCAAGGAATAAACGAATAGATGGCTAATAGACACTTTATAGGAAGTAAAATAAATCGAGTTTTTAGGATTGATTTGTATCGAGTCTACCCAGAGGAGAAATGAATAGTATCCCATAATGCATAACGATTCCTTTTATATTATCAACTGAAATCGTGACGCATGGCAGCCCAGTGCTCAACCAACTGAGCCACCGGTGCGCTGCTGGTGCTGGAGACTACCATGTTGTGTTTACAAACAGACCTTGGTGTCAAGGCTTTGGCTCTTCAGCATATATGTTATACCTTCACTGAGTGTCGGAAGAAAACAATTGGTGTCAAGTTGAATGATTTTACGTGTGCTACATTGAAATAGAGGGAAGCTCATGTGAGCTACATCGAGCTAATCAAAGAAAAGTGAGTTAAATCTGAAATCCGCGTTTGTGCGATCTCTTTCAAATGCAATGATCAAATCACAAGTGCCACTTCCGAGCTCATAAACTGGTGTATTTTGATAACTATACGTATGAGAAAATGAGGGTACTTATGGGTACTTCTCTGCCAAAATATCGTTTCACCATCGATCTGCATGAGTGAAGTCCATATTTGGAAAAAACACTTATCCACAGCTGTATAAATAACTTTATTCATGACCTCTCTTCGGGTCAGTGATCACATCAACGGTGAAAGAACCACATTTTGAATTATCAAAATATGAGTAGTCTTCCGTAAGTCTGATGAATAAATATCAGGAATTAAATACAAAGTGATGAAGTATTGACAGGCACAAATCACTCACAATTATAATCGACAAAACCTACGAAATAATCACGAAAGAAGATCGTGTATTTCATCAACCCAGGGCGCCATTTTGCTATTCCCGTTGGAACGAGACGGTGAAAAGACGTCTGGGATACTATTCATTCCTCCTCTGGAGTCTACCAGTATGTCACAATCGTTAACATGTAACAGAACGCTTAGCCTGCGTAGCTGGCAGTATCCTGGGCGCGCATTCTGCGTGCATTCTGCACGCAGCTTCGCAGCTTGCTTTTAGCGGCCAAAACTTTATTCCGCGTGCCCTCGATACCGCTACAAAACTTTATTCAACGCGCTTACAATACCGTCAGCTACGCAGGAAACAGAACGGAGCAGGAAACAGAACGCTTCTCTTAGATATCCGCTTTGGACGGAACTTTGTCCCAGGACAAAAAAAAATCATCATCAGTTATTTGTTTAAAAACCTTGGGAATCTTTAGAGATGCTAAAAAAGTTTTAAAATTGTTAGGAAAACGTTTTTAAAGATTACCCTGTCGGAATCCGATAAGTCAACTTCCTTCTTGATGAAGGGGGTAGTTTCCAAAAAAACTGTGGTGCTGCGTCAGTGGGGAAGTAGTATACAAAATTTTGGTTTTATCAACGGATTGATAATGTAAATTGACTACCGTACAGAGATTCTAAACTGAGCTTTTAGGATCTCTGTACGGTGGTTCAATTTACATTATCAACTCCGTTGATAAAACCAAAATTTTGTATACCTTCCTGATGTTTCTTTTGTATGGTCCCAACAGTAACAAAGTCTTCAATAACAAAATATAGCTTGTACCACTAAATTTGGCTTTAATGTGTTATAAATGGGTTGAAAATTGCGGAAATATGGTTCACAGTGAGGAAAATATAGGTTAAGTGTACTTGATACTTAACCCTTTCTTGTCTGAGAAAACTGCCCGCGAAATATTCCTTCGCGGAAAGCCAAAAGCTGTGCTTTTCACCTTGGGTTGTGTTATGGACTACACAAGGAGTTGGGACGCCATACTGTGTGACTAACGACAACTTTAATGCCCGTCTGTAGTTCCTGTGACATTATCTAACGTCTTCAGTTCAAAGCTCAGCCAAATGCAAAAGGAAAAAGTGAGACTGAGTAAAACCGAGTTAAAAAAAAAAGAAACTGAATGCTTCTTACGAAACTTTCATTAACGACTGCCCACAACGGCAAGACATTTTAAAAGGGCGTTACTTTTCATATAAAAAAGTAAGGTGGGGGGGGGGGGGGGGAAAGGCCCTCTGGGTCCCTCCCCTGGATGCGCCACTCAATACGATTTCCACAAGACTTGCAACTATTCACCTATACCAGATAGCTACGGGTAGGGGTAAATATTCTTTGGGACCAAACATGATTTGTTAGAGGAATAGAGCGAGTTTCAAATGAGTGTCGTAAAACCAATACATAAGTAATTACTTCGACCAATCACGGCAGGTGCAAACAGCGCAACGAACCAATCCAAATTCGTACGAATTCCATGCAACTTAGCGATTGGTTTTGGCTTTCCCTCTCATTGGTTGATCACCGGGTGCGAGACTTTTAAGCCAGTCACTGAGCGCAGCAATCGCAATCGTGAAATTACTTTCGACAGTCATTTGAAAAACTATCTCCTCTCTTAGCTATAATTGCAAGCTATAATTAAGAACGTTAGTGGTATAACAACAACAAAAGTCGCTTTGAAAATAGGAGTCTCAATTGGGTTGACCGTAAAAGGGCCAAAAATCTAAAGCCGTTAAGCATAAAAATGGAAAAAAAATTAACTGGTAATTGTAAACAATAGTTAACCGTTAAAAAAACCTAAGATTTTAAGTGTCACCATCCTCCAGGACGACCGAAGACCGGTTGCAACCGGGTGTCCTGTCAGGCGCGGTCACGGATAAACAGTTGACACAGGCTGGTCGCGATCCCGGAGTCAACTGTCTGGTTTTTGTAGTCTAATCAAGTGAACAGTTTGTTTCAGCCATTTTTAAATCTTTTCCAATTTCTTCAACCAGTGTGCATGTGTGTGAAAGTTAAACGATGTCTAAATCGAGCAGTGTATGTAAAGCTTGATGCTGCTGGAAGAGCTCGAGTGCTCTTTGCAACTGACCAGGGGCACGTTTCTCGAAAGTCCCGTAAAACTTTTTGGGCCCGAAAAGCAATTTGAAAAACTACGATCCACTTGTCTTGAAAAGCTTATCTGTTAACATGTTTTCGTTGTCAGAGAAAACAAGAATATTACAAAGTTTCGTGACTTAAAATATTTCCATTTTTTAAAATACAAGGCGTTTTGTGTCACCCTAAACACGCCCGAAAAGTTCAGGGACTTTCGAGAAACGGGCCCCAGGTATACCAAGCATTCATGCACCAGTGGCTCAGTAGGTTGCACAAGGATGCCATGCTAGAGGTCGTGAGTTCGACTCCGGCCGGATTAACACTCAGGGTCCTAAAATAACGATAAGGAGAAATTGCCCTCTTGATAATTACACCTTCAAATGGTTAAACCTTTAAAGTCTTCTCAGATAAGGACTTTAAACCGTTGGCCCCGTCTATTGATAAAAAAAGTAGTCATTATTATGTAAGTCCTAAAAAGCTAATTTTGATCAATACAATAAAACAAAAAGAATAACGAAAAATAACAAAGCAATTGATGATTGGAAATAGACAATAATAATAATAATTATTATTATTATTGAAAACTGGACATGGAACAAATATTTATAAATAGTAATTAATTAATAATGAGCAACATAGTCATGTTTGAGTGCATTTTTTTAGACGGTTTATAGCAAATTTCCAACGGAATGTCATTCCAAAAGTATCTGCCAATAACAGACGGGCAAAATCTCCTTAAATTGGTTCTGAATGATTCAATCACAACTAGATCAGAAGAAGCACTACGAGTACTATATCTATGTTGCTCAGAGTCAGAGTGAAAGTAGGAAATCTATTCCAATATAGGAAATCATAAAAAAAGCAGGCAAGTAATAAGTTTGACAATATCAGGGAATTTTAGTAAACGTAAGGATGCATAATGAGAAGTAATGGGTTCCATTAAAGGAACATCACCGTTAATTCGAAGGGCCTTATTTCTTATTTTGTAATTTACTTACTGGAGAATAAGGTGCAGTATAGGAGGAATGCTTCAACAGTATGCCCTACCCAATATTTAATTACTACTTTGTTTAATTAATCATTAGAATGTGGTCCCAACCCTTAAATTTTCGGTTTGAAAAAACAGAAAGAAAGAATTATTAATATTTAACTCTTAAGACAAAGGAAATTAATATTTAACTTTTCTGTAAGCCGTAACAGGAAAAGAATAACCGTTCGCTCTGAAAAAAATGCCAAAACTTCAACCGTTAACCGTATAAGCCACACTACCCTATTGAGACCCTCATATAATGCACTGATCCTAATTAGGGACTACTAGAGACAGAACCTGATATACCGTTTGTCAATTTGGATTTTCAAAGACTACTATCCGTAAATAGGAGCAAGACATTACTTTCTTTTGAAACAAAACAACGCCTCCAATAGTTTTCGAAACCAAAACCCGCCGCCAAACTGGCTTAAAGTTGACCGTTCTTCAAATGTCATATGATTTTGGTAGTGCACAAAAAGGAGTTCCTTCTTGCCCAACTCTTTCTACATCAAATACTATGAAAACAATCTGCTCGTCACTTGCTTTCCCTTTAAAATACAAGACAAATCATTGTACATATTCAGTTCATCCCTAAAAACTGCTAGTAATAGCAGGAATGCATAATCCAGCGAAAGCTACCAATATAATGCTAGACTCAAAAAGGCATATTTTTGTCTATCATTAGTAAACGAGGTAATTTTCAACTCCAATCAACTATTACCAGCATAAAATGAAATTTATCGAAACCAAAACATACCAAAGCGACTTAAGTTGACGGCTCCTCAAATGTCATATGATTTTGGTAGTGTGCAAGAAGAAGCTCCTCACTGCTCAACTCCTCCTGGCAAAGCCAACAGCTGTGTTTTTCCCCCTGGTCCGAACGACGTTCGCGGGTAATGCAGGGGTGATGTATTCCTACTTCCAGTTCATTTGTACTTGCAGAACGGTTTTGAGGTTTTTCATATTTTCTCATACTTTTTCTGCCGGGAAAAGGCCTTCTGCACACCTTACGTTCGTAACGTTGTTCTCCAGTATGTAATCTTTCATGTCTGGTTAAACCTCCTGCTTGGGTAAAACACTTGCAACAATGTTTGCATTCGCAAGGCTTCTCTCCAGTATGGACTCTTTCATGTTCCCTTAAATGTCCTGTGTCGCTAAAACATTTGCCACATTGTCTGCATTCGCAAGCCTTCTCTCCAGTATGGACTCTTTCATGTCTTCTTAAGCTTCCTGCTACGCTAAAATACTTGCCACATTGTTTGCATTCGTAAGGCTTCTCTCCAGTATGGACTCTTTCATGTCTTCTTAAACTTTCTTGTACGCTAAAATACTTGGCACATTGTTTGCATCCGTAAGGCTTCTCTCCAGTATGGACTCTCTCGTGCATCTTTAAAGTTCCTGCTTGGGTAAAACACTTGCCACAATGTTTGCATTCGTAAGGCTTCTCTCCAGTATGGACTCTTTCATGTTTCTTTAAAGTTCCTGCTTGGGTAAAACACTTGCGACAATGTTTGCATTCGTAAGGCTTCTCTCCAGTATGGACTCTTTCATGTTCCCTTAAATGTCCTCTTTGGCTAAAACATTTGCCACATCGTTTGCATTCGTAAGTCTTCTCTCCAGTATGGACTCTTTCATGTCTTCTTAAACTTTCTGCTACGCTAAAATACTTGCCACATTGTTTGCATTCGTAAGGCTTCTCTCCAGTATGGACTTTCTCGTGCATCTTTAAAGTTCCTGCTTGGGTAAAACACTTGCCACAATGTTTGCATTCGTAAGGCTTCTCTCCAGTATGCACTCTTTCATGTTTCTGTAAAGTTCCTGCTTGGGTAAAACACTTGCGACAATGTTTGCATTCGTAAGGCTTCTCTCCAGTATGGACTCTTTCATGTTCCCTTAAATGTCCTCTTTGGCAAAAACATTTGCCACATTGTTTGCATTCGTAAGCCTTCTCTCCAGTATGGACTCTTTCATGTCTTCTTAATTTTTCTGCTACGCTAAAACACTTGCCACATTGTTGCATTCGTAAGCCTTCTCTCCAGTATGGATTCTGTAATGTCTCCTTAAAAGTCCTGCTTGGCCAAACAACTTGCAGCACCGCTTGCACTGACACCGCGTCTCTCCAATATTCGCATTTTTAAGTTTGGTTTGTTTTCCGCGTTTTGCAGGAAAGCTGATTTGTTTGCACTGAGAACCCCTGTTGGCTTGACGACTATTATCGTGCATAACTGATAATGACATCATTCTTGAGATCTCATCAGACACTAAACTAAAACAAAGTGGAAAAAATGTCGATACTATTTTTGGAAAGTTAAAACTCTTTTTCGACACTCTGAATGAGACTGAAGTGGAATTACATGCACTTCTCGCAAAACTTCATTTCGTAACTGAAAAAACACTAATGATAATGATAATAATAGCAGTGATTTATTAGCAGAGTATCCAATAAAAAGGCTCTCACTATGATCAACTACATGCTACAAAGTTGCAGTAAGTGGCGAAATTTGAAACATTTCAATACTATTTCATAAATATTACAGTAAAAATATGTCTTAAAAAGAAATGAAATGATTGTAGTAACATGCCAATCACACAGAGCAGCGTTTAAGGAAAGGGGGGAGGGGGTGATGAAAGCTTAATTCCCAGATGAACATTAAAAGAATAGAAGAAATACGAGAGTTACATAGGAGAACTGTTAGCATATGGAACTGTTAGCATATGGAATTCCTTGGAATCTAATTTGAAACTTTCTAGCAACGAAATAATCTTTAAGAAGCGTTTAAGGAACAAACTGCTAAGGGATTTTTTAGGAAGTGATTGATATTGCGATAAGTAGTTATGTAATTGATAGTGATGATTGGTTATTTTAATCTTGTAAATAATTTAAATAATTATGTAAATTATTATTATATAATTATTATTGTTCCTGAAAAGCCCATTTGGGAAGGTTCAATAAAGTATGTACGTATGTATGAGAAGCAAACGAGGAGATTGTTCTGTGAAAGTTTTAGAATACCTTGACAAGTTGGACATAAAAGATAGTTTACAGTCCTCACAAAGTGACATGACATATTTTAATGCTTTCAATCATGGCACCAGCGCTGGATGAGTTGCTTAACTTGACCAAGCCAAATGAGTTCCAACTATTCAAAAAAAAGATCTCATAATTTGGAGAAGGAAACCCTTATCAGGTAATAACAGCCACGCCACCTGACGTCAAATTATGACTCGTATGGGAGTGTCGATCGATGAGAAGCTGCAGTCTGTCCTGTCAAAGAGATCAACACGGTGCAAATGCTTGGCGTAAAGCAGCTCCAGAAAGTAATTTACCTCGAGAATCAGAGGAACAATATCCACACAGAGGATTTTTCAGCGAAAACTACGACTAACCGCAAAGAACCTCTTTCTGATAAAGGCTACTAAAGAGGCAGAAAACAGTGCTTTTCTTTCTTCTGACAAACTTGCTATTAGAAACAAACCTCTAAGTGTTCATTCTCCTATCTTCTATTTAAAAAAAATAGGACTGGGTTGTCAAAGATTAGAAGAGAAAATCTAAATATTGCAATTAGTGTTTGTCTTAAGTTTTTATAAAACATTTAGTTATAAAAACGAGCGATAAAAAATAAGAAGAACGACGTTTCAACCGTTCCAAGGTCATTTTCAAATTCAAATTCATAGATAAAAAATTCCGCATATATACAATTTCTGAAACAATGGACTGAAAGGTAAAAAGCTAAGTATTTACATACGAACAATAAAAATAACAAAATGCGAAAATGAAGTGCAAATAAGAAATTGGAATCACTGTGTTTGTTTAATTTTGGCTTAAGGTCCCCAATAAAAAATATTTCAAAAATCAAGCAATCAAACTTGTTCGAGCAGTTGCTCAGGATCCTAAAGTTCTTTGCGATTCATGTGACTCGTTGTGACTCATGTTGTTCCCTTACATGGTTGCCGATTACCAATCGTTTGTGTTCCTCCACACGTTGATGCAGGTGTCGGCTTGTAAAGCCGACATAATTTGCATCACACATGAAGAATACTAAATCACATTCTGCACCTTTCTTCAACTCTTTCAATCTACCAGTAATTAATTATGATGATATCATGAAATTATAGATAGTCTCTTTTGTTTCCCAGTGGCCACACAGACTGTGTTGATGAATATTTTAATTTCACCTCTTTTGTTTATTCTTATCCCACAGGGCAGTCATCTAATGTCAATCTTTATATAACTTTGGTCAATACTATCCAATATTGTCTAAAGCTTGTGCGCTTGGAATTCTTTGCCCAGCTCTGTTACCATGTACTAAATAAAAATCCCTTTCTCTACTTCATAGGTGATAACAAAGTCACTATACAGCAGGGCTTTCAATAAAAAATTTGAGTAGGTGTCTACCCATATGAGAGTAGGCAGATGTGGAAATAAGCCGGGGGTGGCATACAACTCCAGAAAATTTTGCTTGGAAATACAATTTCTAGCTTTCTGGGCATCAAAATTAGCAAAGGTAATGACAAAATATTTATGAGCAAAAGGAACATTTTTAATATTTACAAGACTTTCACTTCATTCAAAGGCAATGAAAGAGTTATTAAAATAAAGTGGAATGAAAAGGCATTGACTTCTGCGATTAATATTCTTCAGTAAGAAAAAATACCACTGACAGTATTTATGAGAAAACAATATAGAAAGTAAAAATTTAACCAAAATACAATGTTCCTGTTCTGGAACGTGATTGACACAAGTGTGACCCATCTTTGTTAAAAGCCGACCTAAAAGCAAGCCTAACTTTTATTATGATACCACTGAAAATGGCAGAAAGCAGTCTTTGATCATGAACACACGCAAGATGAAGAACATACATGTGCGCTTTATACACAAATTCTCAAGAATTTTGAGCACTTTTTGCACCGCAGAGTGGTTAGGCTGTACACATTTTAAGAGGTTTGTTTCTGAAGTAGTTGTAGACCAAGTAGCCAGCAACTTGATGATCCACAGCCGCCGGAGCTCCGGCGGTTAAGCCGGCTCTTATTGAAAACCCTGGTAATACATTACAAGAATTCTACTTGCTTAACTGTTATTCTTTTTAATTATCCAGCTTAGGCATGAAGAACTCCTGATGTTAAGTGCAAATTACACTTTGTTGGGATCATCCACTAGATTAGCCAGTACACTGCTATCTGAATGGTCTTGATCTAACTGATTTACAAAATTAATGTACACCTGTAATATAAACTATTTCCTGTAGTTATGATCTTACCTGTTTGTCTGAATTTTTAGGCTATCAGTGAATGATAAAGGTAAATTCAGAATGTACAGTATGTACTGTATTTATATCTATGAGTTGAGAGAAATAAATTATTTTCTCTTTTCTAATTCACCATGAAATGTAACTTATATGTACGTAACATATTTTGATTTTACATGACCTACATGTAGACTCCTTCATCACTAAGGCTCTGTCTATATGGTCTACGTGACCTGAGAAAACTCTCCCCCAGAGTTTCCACTTGATTATTTCAAAAGTTCTATCAGCCACTTACATAAGGTGGGTGAGACAACGCGGGGAGATGCGTTGTTTCGCCTCGGCAGGTAGAGTAACCCTGGAAAGTTTTTTCCAGTAAACATTTGCTCGACTTCCCAGTACGAGCCTGAAAACCTTCAATGCACATGTGCAATATTTTCCCTCAGTAGGCTCTCAGTGGAGGCCGATGAGAAACCAAAATGGAAGAAGCAACAATTTTGGGCCTGTTTTATGTTGCTAGCAGGAAAACATGACAAATGTGAAAAGGCCATTGTTTTTTTTAAATGTGAAAAGGCCATTGTTTTTCAAGACACTCCCCCACTGACTGCTTTGTCACCCTCAATTTATAAGGGTTGTCACACTTAATCAAAGGCAAGAACGTGCAGCAAGGTACATCACTATTACCAACACTTTGAGCCCTGGATTATGTCGTTTAACGAGAAACTAATATATCATTGAAGGTGCATTAAAGAACTATTCTTACCGTCTGTCAAGATCGACGTCAGAGCAAGAAGTTTGGCATCATCGACCAGCGACTGTGATGTAATGGCTAAGTACTTGATGTAATTAACATGTATTGTACCCACAAGTGCAGTGGACTCGACCTGAGGCCTTTGAGGCGCGCAGTTGCGTAATTTTTACGGCAAAGAAGGAAATGCAATTAAAGCAAGGAATAAACGAGTAGATGACTAATGAACACTTTGTAGGAAGTAAAATAAATCGGGTTTTTAGGATTGATTTGTGTCGAGTCTACCCAGAGGAGGAATGAATAGTATCCCATGATGCATAACGATTCCTTTTCTATTATCAACTGAAATCGTGACGTAATCAATGTAGAGGTGAGCAGTGCTGGAGACTACCATATTGTGTTTACAAACAGACCTTGGTGTCAAGGCTTTGGCTCTTAAGCATATATGTTATACTCACTGTGTGTCGGAAGAAAAAAATTGGTGTCAAGTTAAATGATTTTACGTGTGCTACATTGTGGGAGGCGCGGTGGCCTCATGGTTAGTGCGCTCGACTCCGGATCGAGTGGCCGGGGTTGGGGGCCTGGCCGGGGACATTGTGTTCTTGGGCAAAACACTTTACTCTCACGGTGCCTCTCTCCACCCAGGTGTATAAATGGGTACCGGCGAATTCAATGCTGGGGGTAACCCTGCGATGGACTAGCATCCCATCCAGGGGGGAGTAGAAATACTCCTAGTCGCTTCATGCTACAGAAACCGGAGATAAGCGCCGGCCTGATGGGCCTCCTTGGCTCGAACGCAGACTTTACCTTTACATTGAAATGTAGGGAAGCTCATGTGAGCTACATCGAGCTAATCAAAGAAAAGTGAGTTAAATCTAAAATCCGCGTTTGTGCGATCGCTTTCAAATGCAATGATCAAATCACAAGTGTCACTTGCGAGCTCATAAACTGGTGTATTTTGATAAAATCTTCGACTCCGGAAGTATGAAAAAATGAGGGTACTTCTGGGTACTTCTCCGCCAAAAATATCGTTTCACCATCGGTCTGCATGAGAGAAGTTCATATTTGGAAAAAACTCTAATCCATAACTGTATAAATAACTTTATTCATGACCTCTGTCACGCTTAGCCTGCGTAACTGGCAGTATTCTAGACGCGCATTCTGCACGCAGCTGAGCCGCTTGCTTTTAGCGGCCAAAACTTTATTCCGCCCGCCCTCGATACCGCTACAAAACTTTATTCCGTGAGCTTACAATACCGCCAGACGGACGCTGGAAACAGAACGCTTCTCTTAGATATCCGCTTTGGACGGAACTTTGTCCGTGGACAAAAAAGGATAATCATCAGTTATTTGTTTAAAAACCCTGGGAAGCTTTAGGCAATATCGCGCACTACTTCACAATACTTCATTAATTTTGAAGCATCCTGGGGCACCCTTTCTACATAAATTGCTACAAAAGTATTGAAGGCAGTTATCCACTGGGTAATGGTCTGCACCTTTTTAGAGGACTGCACGGGCTCTAGATGGAGACGGTTCTGTGAGGAAATAGTATTCCCCGGCGAGAGTGATAGTGCGAACTTTTCAGTCGGGGGCCCAACGCCTAACAGCGCCCCAAAGTCTACATATTCGTTTTGCCAAATCTTGGCTTTGATCTTAGCACTCACGCGTGATCCCAGGGAAATGGCGATGCTGGTAAATAATTGGCGGGGCCCATCTTCGGTCCCAGACAAGGTGCAAGATTCAAGCGTACCTGAGACTCCCGTGAGCGCCGTTACCTCGTCGTCCACCGCCTGATCATTTGGGTGCACAATTGACGTGGAAGGAACTGGGGTTAACTCGTCATTGGTGCTGGAACGGCGATTCGCTAGGGCAGCATTCACGGCTTCAGTGACGGCCACAGAAATTGTAGTTGCCAGAGCCTCGACATTCACTTGCATAAGCCCAGAGTCGTTATTGGCTTGAGGAGTTGCAGATGAAGCCACGGAGGGCGTTGTAGGAGCCACTTCAGGGAGCTCAGAAGGACGTAACCGCTTTGAGCGACAAGAATTTGTACCCAAAGTGCGTTTCTTGGGAGGCATAGCTGATGATGAAAAAGGCTACCGGAAAGATAAACTAAGCTAATTAAAAGGGAAGCGTGACTGCAAGTGTTACCCACAATGATTAGAAGTCAATTAAGAATCAACAGATGGCCCGCATCTGGTTAAACTGATAAGCTGGGCTATCGGAAAAATGAATCGGAGCAGGAAATTCCTCAGAGGGGCGTATTGTAAAATAGCCTGAATAAAAAATGACAACAGCGAGAGCGTGTGTGCTAGCGCAAAAACGTAACAAAAAGCCGAGTTCCATAGCGGTGTGAGAAAAAACAGAAGCCGAGTGCATTGGACACACCTAACCTACTCGGTGGTCGAAAGGATTGTACACCCGTATGGCTTCTGTAATTAGCTCACAATAAAAAACAACCAAAGCCGGTATAACAAATAACATCGGACACACTGTGCCATCAGGCGGATATCCGCACATGATATAAGAAGTTGTGAACAGCGTGGAATGCTGCAGCCAAAAAGTC
>OX421445.1:58579135-58581635 GCA_949126865.1 Montipora capitata
GCACTTTCTCCAGTACCAGAGTACTGCTTATTCATCGCGTCCGATACATAATTCCACAACGCCACAGCGTCATTAGGCGCGACCTCCTCTACGACAGCCGTCACCCCTTCTCTGGCTTTCCTTCCGTAGTACCTCTTTGTCCTATCAGGGACTGTGCAATAATTATCTGGAGGGGGGGGGGGGGGGTTCTAAAATTAGCAAAGTATGCATTAAAATAAAGTTGCACCCCCCCCCCTGAATTAAAGTTAAAATAACTTCTTGTCCACCCCCGTCTAGAGGGAAGATTACTTTCAACCCCCCCTCCCCAACCTCCGATCCTCCCTACATCCCTCTTCACCTTTACACTACTTCTGGTATGTCTGCATCATCAATAAATAAAACCTGGAAGCTGCGCTCCACATAATCGTCGCCTGATGAACTACCTTCATACTCGGTTGACTCCTCCTCAGAATCACTTGAGGTATCATCATGAGAACTGGAGGGCATGTCTTCATCATCATCTTCGATGTCTTCATCAAATGTTCTTGCTACAGAACCATCTGCATGCTTAAGTATTCGCTCAACTAATTGTGCCTTGTTTCCAGATACCATTAGACCTTCTTGCCTTAGATAGAGCCGAAGTTGCTTGTTAGTCAGTCTTTCAACATCGTCTCTGCTCTCCCAAGAAATATCTTCTGGAATGGTGTTTCTTTCCAGATTTCTTTTGTCTGCTTTTAGAGCCAAGAATTCAAGGTGCTGATAAACTGTTCATTTTTAGTACAAGGTTTTGAAGCTGTTAATATTAATATTTCTTAAAAGATTCCAAAAATTGATTTTGATTAGCTTACGTGTAATATACATTATCTTGAGTCCATGGATTGAGATCAGACCTCTGAGTTTAACTTCTAACCCCCCCTACAAATGTTTAAGAAATTACATCTTACCCCCCCCCCCCCCTACCCTGCGCTTTGGTTTAAGTTCAGGCCCCCCCTATTAATCTTAGAACCCCCCTCCAGATAATTATTGCACACTGGTATCCTCACTCGTATCTGACCAGAGAGTGCGGCATTGCGAACGGACTGGACTTACATCTCTCGAGTGCAAAAACGAATTCATCTCTTGTAGCGAATTTTTTGGCGTCACATTAGAGGACTCATCAGGTTCGTAGAGGCTACCACCCGGTGTCACTGGGGCGTGGCCAACAGCACATGGAGTTCTCGTTCTAGGGGTGCTGCAAGCTACTGCCTCACGCCTTTCACTTTTAGGCTGAAAATAAAATACACTATATTTGTGCAAACGATTTGTGGCTATTTCGTAGTTCTAGCTTTACAGCTCCAGACCAGAAAAGATAGTATTGATGCATTATTGTGGGTGGTCGAGAAAGGGCTAAACCCTGATATGGGCTCAACTAAGGCGTACCTAAATCTGCATAGTAATGAAGCTGTTCACCTACCGATATTTCTTGCCTTTCTCCCTTTTCGCTTTCTTTGGATTCAATTTGTCTCTACAAGCTCGACAGATAGCTGTGGAAAAAAATTCCCATTTACCTATGTTTTTACTTTTGTATTGTGTCCTGATAAAATGTTCATTTTTTTTTGTGACGGGGTGGGGTGGGTTTGTTGATAGGGCGGGCAGCGCTAACTACATCCATTCACCTTTATCACTCGGCGGCCATTTTGGAGTCCGTGGGGAATAAAGGCTTTGTCTTTGCATTGTCTTTGCCCGTCCAGCCTCACATTGAATGAGAGGTTCGACGAGCAAAATCTTTTGTTTGGACATTGAGTGATATGGGTCTATTAGCCTCTAACGGATAGAGTATGCTAAAATTGTTCACCTACTTGCAGTTCCTTCATTAAAGGCCTAAAAAAACTCAAACAACCCCACAGCGAAAAGCTGTCGAAACTGAGCATATTTTACCTTTTTCGAGCAATAAAAATATGTAAAGCCACGCCTTAAAGGAATCCGAATAATGGGATAATAAAACTTTTTCGAGCAGCCAACTTTGAAGCTAAAGTAGGGTGGGAAAATGTATCACGCTCATTTCATCGAGTCTGATATACCTACTTCTATAAATATGTGTATATCAAACATGTTTCTCTCAAGAAAACTGTTCAGATTCACATTTTTACAAGTTTACTTACCGGAACCAACAGGAACAAATCTTCCAGTTAGCCGCATGATTTCTCTGGAGACATGTTTGTTTACCCCAGGATCACCTACAAGTAGTTTATTTTCCGCGCGTCGAGGTGTGTGCAGCTAGCGGTACAGGTACTCGACATTTCTCTGAACCGCGACGCCATCCAATTCCTAGAGACGATCTGTGGTGAGGACAAATGCTCATATCCGCCAAATGTTTTGGATGGAGAAAAGATCGCAGCTCGGGCCAGTATCAGGTCTATCTCCGTATGCACGTCGCTAAATCTCATAGCACGCTTGTGGTTGGTGATATCACGCGAGCATGTGGACAAGGAAATGGTGATTTCTGATACATATCTAGGATCTGCCCCGCATGATCCACCAA
>OX421445.1:58586635-58609135 GCA_949126865.1 Montipora capitata
TAATGCAACTTGAGCTTGAAGCAGTGGGGCCAGGATTTAATTGCACATCTCCGCTCAGAACTAGTCGCAGACGGTGGAAACAACTAACTGAGTTAGGATAATAACTAACTCTCGTGAAGAGAAACTTGTGCTTACGAGGCGTGCTGATAACAAGATGGCGCCGTAAACCCTTCCATGATGACAAAGGAAGAAGAAAAGTTGGCGAATATTCTGCAACGCAAATGCCTTCATGACCAGAACTGAAAGAACCGTGGTAACTTGAAAATGGATGACTTTTGACATTGCAATACACACTATAAAACCCAAATAGAAAGAATAAGACGGAGCACAGAAAAACGTGGCCGCCAGCCATGGCGAGAACCGTGGAATGTAATTAATATACAGTACTTACAACAATAAAATTAGAGAGATATTTGAGTTACTGTATATTGTGTTTTGTGGTAACACATACCACAGTAGTTGTTGTGGTTGTTGTTGTTGAAAAGGAATCAGATAGAGTCATTGTGGGTTCAGATAGACTGATAGAGCCATTGTGGGTCTATCATTGGGTAGTGAAACTGGATCATTTGTGCACAATAAAATGTTAGAGTATGAAGCAGAATGCCTTTTGTCTTGCTGGATGTATGATTACATTCCTCTCTCAGTATCTTTACACACAGTGCAAAATTTAGGCTGGATTTTTGCTGGTGCGATGCATGCAAAAGTGAAATCAGTATTTTCCAAGCACATGCAGGTGAATGGTTTCATTATCATGATTCTCATGTCTCCCCACCCTCATCCCAGCAAGGCTCTACAAGGTGATCGACAAAGCTGGAGAAAAAAATTACAGTTACCAGCCAGCTGCAGGAAAAATACTGAAAAAATATTTTCAACGATGGACCACTACCAAACTCCAAGTAAAAGGGAAAAATCAAGTAGCATTGGAGTCAAATTTATACTTAGTTTCAAAACTTTTTTGCGATCCTCTCTTAAAATTAAGACTTATTTTCTTTATTTTATTGCCTCGCTCATGTAAAAGTAACTAGTGTTGTAAAATATGAGAATGGAGGGCAGGTAAGTGACTTATCCAAGTTGCCGAATGAGTGGGATGCGGGCATGAAAAGAACTTAAGCTTATGTCTCACTTTCAAATGATTCCAATGAAACAAACAGACGATTTCCTCATTCAACAGGAGCAACATAAGCCATCTTCGCAGAAGGAATTATCATTCTGCCCTCGGAAAGATGTTTACCCGGCGTTTTCCTTCTCAGTGCACAGTTTTCCCCCCAGAGGTTTACCAACGCAGAGACCATCGCGGCTAATAACATTACGAACTTCGTCCTTTTGCTCTAGCGCTCGAATGCAAGGTAAAATTCTCCTGGTTTGAACTATAGTTTTTTGGTTTGAAAAGACACATGGAAGATTAGTCTTTCAGGAAGCTCTCTTCAAAATTTAAACCTTATCAAAGTAGTGTTGTCCTTATCATCGCAAAATGAAAACAAACACACAGAATTTAAATTGCCGCCATTTTGCCGCGCTGTTGTTCCTATTGCAAATTTAATTGGTACCAGTCCCTCGCGCGTGGAAACGATTCGCGCGTGGGTCAAGCCTGCGCACTCATTTTGCCGCGGTGTCCCTGCCAGGTGGTTCACTGGCGAAAAATGTCTGCGCATGAGTCGCGCGATATGGCACGTGACGCGTTTCCGGGACTATCATTGGCTCTCGTGAAAAAAGCACTCCCGAGAAGAACAGAAAAATGGCTGCCGGTTGAGAATCGGTAGCTTGTTGGTTTCCGTTCTTTTTAGAGCGATCAAGGCTAGTTTTAACGCCAGTTTCAAGTGGAATGTATTCTTAGAGAACGTCTATGTTGTGTAAATCGTTTGAAAGTTCAATCCAATCAGCATCCTCGGAAAATTTGCTACTGGAAAATTTTATTTCATGGGAAAAGAGCTGCGAAACAGGTGAGTTTTTTGCGCAATTTTTAATGTGGAAAGTTTGTTGCCACCGGGTACAAAAAGTTACTGTAATGTGCAGAAAGGAGGATTCCTAAGGTTTCCGTTCATGTATGAATTAGCTTGTACCAGGTGGCAGGGAAATGGCAATATTGTTCAACGTGAAGGTTATTTTTTTCTGCGTCACACCTTACGATCGTCACCTCTACATGAATGATCAATGATTCGATCAGATATGAATTTGATTTTGAATGTGATTGTCTCATTGGGAACGTAACCCTAGTATCAAATATTTTAAATAGCTGCTTTTAAGGTCATTTATATTCCCTTTTCTGGTGAATGTCTAAGTTATTATACTTTTTAGCAGTCACAACTCAACGATCCTTGCGTTCAAGTAGTTACCAAGTTATGGATTTGCAATTAATTTGAATTTAAAATCAAAATCAAAATCCATGTTAGTTAAAATAATTTTTGGAAGAACAGAAGTGTAGGTACAGATGTATATAGGTATCTGTAGATTCAGGTTTTTTGAGACTATTGTTTTCTGGAAGCATTAATGATGTAATTTTGGTTTTAGGGGACTGTCATGTGTTGTTGGATCAAGGAAATTCTGTTTTGAGTCAAGTATGGTTGACAGTGGATAGTTGTTCCTGAAAAGGCTGAAAGGAAGCTTTATTGCCTTGGACTTTTTTTGGTTACACCCCACATGTTTGTTCTTTTCTTAGATGGCAAAATTTATTAATATATTATGTGATTTGGAGCTGCAGCTAGAAACAGTGTCCCATGCATAAGGTCTCATTGGGGTTGATGGCAGTAAAATAATTTTGGTAAAAAATATGTTTAAAGTTTTTATCATAACTTCTCATCTTGGTTCTGCTGGACTTCAAACATGCTCTACCATTTTGCACAAGGAACTTGTCAATCAACCGTTACCTTTTGGTGTATTTCCAATATGATATTTTGGATAGCAATTGATATATTTTTCTTATCCCTTATGTGTAGATATCCTATGTCTGTCACATAGTTAGTTTTAAGCTTTTATTTCCTGTAGTGTATCTTTATTATAGTTAGCACATGACCCCCCAAGCATGTGTTATTGCTTTAATATTGATTGTGTTTGAATAAAGGATATTGTTGTCTTGTCTTGTAGATAATGCAAAACAGCCTCAGTTGTATTTGCATTATTTCTGAATGTTACTTTTAAAGGGCAAACCATTAAAAAGTGTACAAAGTTTGCAGGAGTTCAGGAAAAATATTCAAAATATTCATTGATTTGAAGTTCCTGAAGCAGGTAAATCTTGAAGAGTGTACGCAACCATATTTGGAATATACGGCATTTCTTTTTGGGAATGTTCAAGTCCACAGAATTCATTTTCTTTATGTTGAGAAGTACTGACTGTTGACTCCATGGGGTTCCCCATTGACGAGTAAAATCGTCTGGTGTTAGACAGAGCAAAATACTCTGGGTTTAGACAGAGTAAAATACCAAGTATGGCCGGTTTAGGGGTGAAAGGGTTAAACTTTGACTTTCTTTCTTCATTTGAACCAAAACAAAGTGACTAATCATCACCTCCACCATTGCTATACAACGGCTTTGGCTTTTAGAACAAAGTATCAAAGGTGAAGCTGGTGGCTCAAGGAGTAAACTTTGCAAAAAAGTTAGCTTAAAAATACTTTTATGGTATTTGAGTATAATTGTAGAACAAATTTGCATCATATCATTGAAGTCATTAAATCAATGAGAATCCAAACATGAGGATACAGTTTGCTCAGGAGGGGTCTTCTTTTTTTAAAATTAACCCTTAAAGGTAACAGAATCTTGTTTTGTGGATGTAGGCTAAAGAAATCTGACTCCTTAGAGGAACCAGTTCTAAATTGACAAATTACTGGCATTTTATAATTCATGAGTAAAAGCTATTTGCTCGCTTACCAAATTTTTCTACAGTTCCATTCATTTTTCAGATTGATAGCCTTAAATGTACTGCAACAACTCTTCCAGCTGTTTGGTCTCAAGAACCCCTGTCATTTTCATAAGGGAATTCCCCTTGGGGGAGTTCGTTCACTTCACCACCATTGTTTAACACTATCCAGGGACTAAAGCAAGGACAAATTGATTATAGCTTAATAAATTGGACCACTTGTTTACTTCTTAATGCACTTACTGCATTCAACTTTAGTTTATTCGTCCTTTGAAATGGTAGGAATGATTACTATTATTTACAGCAATTGCTAAAAATTCATTGCATCTAATGTTTAAATATTTTTTTACATATGAGTCTTAAGTATTTATGAGTCAATGAGTTAGTGCAGTTACCCTAGCCCATAACATGAAAGCTAAAATTTCAGAGAGTGCTTAGGCCTAATCACTGAAATGAGAGCTTAGGCTTGATCAATAAATTATTGCTATATTGACTGTGAGTCTCATTGACTCATGCCTCATTGACTCATTGACTAATTGACTTATAAATCATGGGACCTCTTTACATATGGAAAGGTAACAGGAGTTATTTCTGTGAAGTCTTATCCAGAAAACTGCAACATGGGATTAGCATGCCCCTTTCAAATGTAGCTTTGTATGCTTTTACTCAATGTCTTTGAACGATTACTACAGAAATATGAAGTTATGGTTTTTTAAAAGTTAAATCTAATGCAAGGGGATTAAAATTATTGAAGCAGCTGTGTTGCAACCAGAGTCCGCAAAGAGAGGTTAAATAATTTGTTGTACTGGAAGTACTTAGTAGGGCAGCGTGAAATTTGTGAAAAGTTTTGGAGAGTGGCACTGAATCACCTTTAACAAGTTTTCTAAACTTTGAAGATACCTAATTTTATATCCTCCTGCTGTTTTATTGCTAGAAGATAAAATAAATTCCTGATTAAGTATTTTTGTTGTCAATGAGGTGAAAGCATATTATTAGCAGTAGTAATATTTTGTTACAGTAAAATTCTCCCTGCTAGTAAGCTGGATTTTTGAATCAAATTCTCAACTTAGAATATTTATTTTTGAACGACTGAAATACATTTCTAAATTTTCCCCTCGGTCTTAATAAATTTTCCTCTATGGACCACTTGAATGGCAATTTTAACAACTTAATTTTGAAAAAAAAAAGCGAAAATTTTAACATTTTCTGTTACATGCGGGCCCTCGCGGAAACATCGTGTAACTATTAAGTTGGAAGAGAAACCATTTGCAAATTTAGTGGTATCTTTTTTGTTCCACTTTTTAAAAGATAAACGCATGTATTGAAATCAAGATGGTAGTCCATTAGCTGGTAAGCTCCACAAACGAATTTCCACTCGAACACTGTCTCAGCTACCGAGATTCGCGTTGGCCTTGAAATTTTTAAAGAAATTTCCCTCGTAGCACTGTTGGCTTAAAAGAGAATCTCGCTGGCATAGAAACGCACTATGCAGTCTACATTCGTTCGTTTTACTGTCCTGAAAAGGGGTCTTTTTTGTCGACGGAGATCTAATAAAATTGATCTATTACACACCGAATGGCAGCCATGTTTGATTTGAGGTATTGAAGTCACATGACAAGGCCTTGACCAATCAGACATTTTTCGCCAGTGAAGCCAGGTGGGGGGCCGTGTCGCTTGTCTGAATTTTAAAAGGTCTCGTGTTGGTGTTCTGTCAATGTTTCACGTTGCTGTGACCGTTGCTGTCGGAAATTTAAAGAAGGGACGTCGTTTGTTCCGATTTCACTTTAAGTGTTGCCGCTACTTTTTAGGCCATGTCGCTTGTAGGAATTTACTCTGGCAGAGCTTCAACAAAGTACAAGTGCCGGATCTTGGGAGATCTAACCAGCAAATAATAATTAGAGTAAAAACAAAATAATTATGCGAGGCTGCTTGTACGGCTGTGAGGATACATATATTTTTTGTTTGACCAATAGTTCGTCAGGCACGGCCTGACTTCTTCCGGCAGGGAGTAAAGTGATTTGCCGTACTTTACAATTTTTTGAAATTCAAATATAAGATTACAGATAATGTATATAGTATTTGAATCAACCAGATTTATAGCTGTGACAACCTGAGTAAATCATGGATGTGAAATCAATAGTGTTTTGAATTTGTAATGAGAGACGTTCGTGTTGATATTTTTAGCCACAAATTGATAGAATTCAAGAGTGTTAAAAATGGTCATAGAATTTATCGGCCGGCCAAACTCAAAGCCCCGATTAAAAAATAGCCTTTCTTTTTTCTGGAGAAGACCTTTGGAGGGAATCGATCTCCTTCCGGGCATGAAATTAGTTGTTTAAAAATTGTCGCTGAAATACCTTTCCAAAATTCCCTTATTTGCTCGGGTATTCGGAAACGCTTCTAAAATAGTATACTTTTATCCAGATGACAGTTAAAGGGCATAGTAATTTACATTTAACCTCAAACAGCACAGATTCTTCGTTGCGCTGGCAAGGGGAGCATATTAGTTAGGCCCTCGAATTTAAGCGAATTTCGAGCCCAAACACCCGGGTATGAACTTAACGTTATTTCTGGCGTATAAATAATTTTTTTGATAAATGAAAGCCACCATGATTACTCACTGATATTGGGGTAAAACTGGACAAAATATAAGCGAAATCGATTTTTCAACTTGTCACTGCCGCGCCTGACGCGGTGATAAGAAAAATTTCCTCTTAAACCGTTGGCCCCGTCTCATAAATATTGCTAAATAAATTAGTCATTATTATGCAAGTCCTAAAAAGCTAATTTTAATCAATACAATAAAACAAAAAGGATAACGAAAAAAACAAAGGAATTGATGACTGGAAATAGATAATTATTATTATTATTATTGAAAACTGGACATGCAACAAATATTTATAAATAGCAATTAATTAATACTGAGCAACATAGTATGTTTGAGTACCTTTTTGAACAAATTTTTAGACGGTTTACAGCGAATTTCCAGTGGAATGCCATTCCAAAAGTATCTGCCAATAACAGACGGGCAAAAGCTCCTTAAATTAGTTCTGGATGATTCAATCACAACTAGATCAGAAGAAGCACTACGAGTACTATATCTATGTTGCTCAGAGTCAGAGTGAAAGTAGGAAACTTATTCCAATATAGGAAATCATAAAAAAAGCAGGCAAGTAATAAGTTTGACAATATCAGGGAATTTCAGTAAACGTAAGGATGCATAATGAGAAGTAAAATGGGTTCCATTAAAGGAACAACATCAATAATTCGAAGGGCCTTGTTTCTTATTTTGTAATTTAACTACTGGAGAATAAGGTGCATTGTTATACCTCCCAACTCAAATACGTTTCATGATTGGAGGAGAACGTGTCACGTGCCATTGGTCAAAACTCAATGACGCCCTAGGGCGAACAAAACTCAATGTGACGCCCTAGGGAAACAACACCTTGAACTTTAGACTTGCACGTGATCAGGTCGTGCATCTTGAAACCGCGGCAAATTTGTATGCCAGCCGCGTCAAGCAAATAATTTTAGGGACTTTAAGATGTGCGACGCGACGGTAACGAAAACGTCATTTAAAATTGCAAGTTCAGGTTTATTAATCTTTTTCGTCGTTATGTCGGCTTGTCTAACTTCTAAAAACTAGTGTAACTCCCCAGGAACTGAATTAGGAGGTGCGGTATTGAATATACGACAGAAAATTCAAATTCTTTGCCTTTTGTTCACGTTCTCCGTAAAACTTAAGAATTGGTCATTTCACGTCGTAGATTTGCCGAAAACGTGAAACAAATGTACAAAAATGAAAAATGCACGTGCAGAGCGTGCAAAGCTATTGTTTTTGCTCATTAAATATGCAAAATTTGTGACGTTTTCGTTGCCGTCGCGTCCTAGATCTTAAACTCCCTTTTTACGCAGTCATGACAGCTAAACGATTTCAAACTCTATATTTTGAGTTGGGAGGTATAACAAAACACTTAATGACTGGCCCCTCGGGAAACAGTGAGTTTTGTTTCCCCTCGAGTCTCAATGTTCCCCTCGGCTTCCACTCGGGGAACATTGAGGTCTCGGGGAAACAAAACTCACTGTTTCCCTTGGGACCAGTCATTAAGTGCTTAATATAGGAGGCATGCTTCAACAGTATGCCCTACCTAATATTTAATTACTACTTTGCTTAATTAATTCATTAGAAGACGGTCCCAGCCTTGAATTTTCGGTTTGAAAAAAAGAAAGAAAGAAAGGTCTATTAATATTTAACTCTTAAGACAAAGGAAATTAATATTCAACTTTTCTGTAAGCCGTAACGGGAAAAGAGTAACCGTTCGCTCTCAAAAAGAGCCAAAAGTTCAACCGTTAACCGTATAAGCCACACTACCCAAGTGAGACCCTCATATAATGCACTGATCCTAATTAGGGACTACCAGAGACAGAACCTGGTATACAATTTGTCACTTTGGATTTTCAACTACTACTATCCGTAAATAGGAGCAAGACATTACTTTCTTTTGAAAAAAAAAGACGCCTCCAATATTTTTCGAAACCAAAACCCGCCAAAGTGGCTTAAAGTTGACCGTTCTTCAAATGTCATATGATTTTGATAGTGCACAAAAAAGAGTCCCTCCTTTCACAACTCTTTCTACGTCTTTCGAAGAAAGAGGGCAGACATCATACAATGAAAACAATCTGCTCGTACAATTGCTTTCCCTGTAAAATACAAGACAAATCATTGTACAATTTCTTCAGTTCACCCCTAAAAACTGCTAGTAATAGCAGGAACTCATAATCGAGCAAAAGCTACCAATATAATGCTAGACTCAAAAAGGCACATTTTTGTCTATCATTAGTAAACGAGGTAATTTTCAACTCCAATCAATTATTACCGGCATAAAATGAAATTTATCGAAACCAAAAGATACCAAAGCGACTTAAGTTGACGGCTCCTCAAATGTCATATGATTTTGGTAGTGTGCAAGAAGAAGCTCCTCGCTGTTCAACTCCTCCTGGCAAAGCCAACAGCTGTGTTTTTCCCCCTGGTTCGAACGACGTTCTCGGTTAATGCAGGGGTGATGTATTTCCACTTCCAGTTCATTTGCACTTGCAGAACGGTTTTGAGGTTTTTCATATTTTCTGATACTTTTTCTGCCGCGAAAAGGCCTTCTCCACTCCTTACGTTTGTAACGTTTCTCTCCAGTATGTAATCTTTCATGTCTGGTTACACTTCCCGCTTGGGTAAAACACTTGCCACATTGTTTGCATGCATAAGGCATCTCTCCAGTATGGACTCTTTCATGTCTTCTTAAATTTCCTGCTAAGCTAAAACACTTGCCACATTGTTTGCATTCATATGGCTTCTCTCCAGTATGGACTCTTTCATGTTCCCTTAAATTTCTTTTTACGCTAAAACACTTGCCACATTGTTTGCATTCGTAAGGCTTCTCTCCAGTATGGACTCTTTCATGTCTTCTTAAACGTCCTGCTACGCTAAAACACTTGCCACATTGTTTGCATTCGTAAGCCTTCTCTCCAGTATGGACTCTTTCGTGTTGAGTTAAATTTCCTACTACGCTAAAACACTTGCCACATTGTTTGCATTCGTAAGCCTTCTCTCCAGTATGGACTCTTTCGTGTTGCCTTAAATTTCCTACTACGCTAAAACACTTGCCACATTGTTTGCATTCGTAAGGCTTCTCTCCAGTATGGACTCTTTCATGTTCCCTTAAATGTCCTCTTTGGCTGAAACACTTGCCACATTGTTTGCATTCGTAAGCCTTCTCTCCAGTATGGACTCTTTCATGTTTTCTTAAATTTCCTGCTCCGCTAAAACACTTGCCACATTGTTTGCATTCGTAAGGCTTCTCTCCAGTATGGATTCTTTCATGTCTTCTTAAACTTCCTGCTACGCTAAAACACTTACCACATTGTTTGCATTCGTAAGCCTTCTCTCCAGTATGGATTCTGTAATGTCTCCTTAAAAGTCCTGCTTGGCCAAAAAACTTGCAGCACCGCTTGCACTGATACCGCGTCTCTCCAATATTCGCATTTTTAAGTTTGGTTTGTTTTCCGCGTTTTGCAGGAAAGCTGATTTGTTTGCACTGAGAACCCCTGTTGGCTTGACGACTATTCTCGCGCGTAACTGATAATGACATCATTCTTGTGATCTCATCAGACACTAAACTTAAACGAAAGCGGAAAAAATATCATTAATATTTTTGGAAAGTTAAAACTCTTTTTCGACACTCTGAACGAGACTGAAGTGGATTTACATGCACTTCTCCCAAAACTTCATTTCGTAACTGAAAAAACACTTATGATAATGGTGATAACATCATAACATCACCTTTATTTCACCTCGGATTTACAAGAGTAGCTGTATAGCTAATTTCATCGAGGAAAAAAAATAAATAAATAAAATCATATATTATATACTGTACATTAAAATACTATTTTAATTTACATAAATAACAACTACATTGATGTTCGAAAGAAATTTGGCATATTTTAGTTCTGAACTCGTTCAAGGACGTTCATGACCTCAGGTCCTGTGTTAGTTTGTTCCACATGTTTGCAGAAATGTATCTGAGGGAATGTAGACCAATTTAAGTGGTTGTGTTAACGTATGGGATAACAAGTTTCCTTGATCCTCGTAGGTTGCGTTCAGTATTCCTCATTTGAAAAAGACCACGTATGTACTTCGGCATCGTTTCAAACTGAATTGCTTTAAAAACTGTTTTCATCATGGTCCTGAGCGCCCTTTTGTTAAGATTCTCTAATTTATTCCTATTTCGAGCCCCGCAAAAAAGTCACACTGCTGAGCAATATCTAAAATATGGAACAATGAAGGCCTTATAAAGTTTACATTTTGTATCTGTCGGTACTATGTTTCGGAAAGGGGAAATTACATTAATTTGATTGTTGACCTTTGTACAAATGTTTTTTTACATGGCTGTTGAACTGGAGATTCTTATCAATGTTCACTCCTAAAAGGTCGATGTTGTCTTTGACCGGAATAATAGTGTCATTCACTGTAAGACTAAAGGTGTAGTTTGTATTCCCTAAAATCATTGCTTGATATTTATCAGGATTTGTAATCATACCATTCATACCAAACCATTGGTCAGCTTCGAGAAGTTGGCAATGAAGTTTCATTTCTAACTTCACTGGATCTTTATCCGAGGCATAAATTTGTTCATCGTCGGCATAAGCATTGATACAGACTCCTTTCAGGAAGTAAAAGAGATCATTCATAAATACATTAAAGAAAAGGGGTCCAAGGACGGATCCCTAAGGTACCCCTTTTATGACCGGCAGCCAAGAAGAAAACTTATCGCCTACTTTAACTCTCTGTGATCTTCCAGACAAGTAGTTTCGCAACAGAGCAACGCCGTTTTCGGCCACTCCGTACGCATTCAAGTTAGCTGGCAGCAACTCGTGTGGTACACTGTACACAATCAAAGGCCTTGGAAAAATCTAAAGATATCACAGCAACCATTTCTTTATTATCTAAGCCAGCCCTCCAATCTTCTGTTACGCATCAGTGTACTCTCACAGCTATAATTCTTGCGATATGCAGAAATGAAGTCAGACAGTATATTTTTGTGATAATAGCAGTGATTTATCAGTAGATTTATTAGCCGCGAGAGTATCCAATAAAAAGGCTCTCACTCTGATCAAGTACATGCTACAAAGTTGCAGTAAGTGGCGAAATTTGAAACATTTCAATACTATTTCATAAATATTACAGTAAAAATATGTCTTAAAAAGAAATGAAATGATTGTAGGAACATGCCAATCACACAGAGCAAGGGGAGGAGGTGATGAAAGCTTAATTCCCAGATGAACATTAAAACTATAGAAGAAATACGAGAGTTACATAGGAGAAGCAAACGAGGAGATTATTCTGTGAAAGTTTTAGAATACCTTGACCAGTTGGACATAAAAGACAGTTTACAGTCCTCACAAGGTGAAATGATATATTTTAATGCTTTCAATCATGGCACCAGCGCCAAAGCAAATGAGTTCCAACTATTAAAAAAAAAAAGATCTCATACTTTGGAGAAGGAACCCTTATCAGGTAATGACAGCCAGGACAGCTGACCTCAAATTATGACTCGTATGGGAGTGTCGATCGATGACAAGCTGCAGTCTGTACTGTCAAAGAGATCAACATGCTGCAAATGCTTGGTCTGCGATCTTAAATACTAGTAACTGCAAAAATAGTTACATAACCTCTATTTTGCAAAAAGAATAAATCTTTTCATAACACCTCAAAGGCATTGCTAACATTTTAAAGTCTTTTGCTAATTTTGGAAAGGCTATTAAAAAGGAAATTCCTCAAGGGAACTGCACCCCCTCTTTCTACTTCAGGGGTAATTTCTCTATCACCTGTCACCTCAAATGAAATCTGGAGTTTTATTAGCAGTACGAATGCCAATAAATCTCCTGGCCTATACGGGTCTACCTGTCAATATTCTAAAAGCAATTAGGAATTATTTATCAGAACCTTTGGCATCATTGCCAATACAGATATTTGGAAGGGTCCAAGATTCCCTACCCACTTCTTTGCACTATGTGTACCCTCATCTCTATCACTGAGAATTCTATTAACTAAGCTCAATCATCAATGCATACATGTAAGAGGTATTGTGCATCAAATGGCAAGTCTTGTTTACCCTACAGAGAACAATTTGTATGCGCAAATGGTCAGAATTCAACTTGTGGTGTTCCACAAGGCTCTCTTTAGGACCCCTTCCAGTCTTACAAAATTAGGTGAGTGTACAAACATTTCACATATGTGATGATGATACTAACCTTTACAGCTATACCTTCCCTTGAGGCAACCTTAAATCTGTCGCCAAATGTATGAAGTGTACCAGCTTAGGACTTAGCACCTCAAAAACTAATTTTATTCTCTTTCACTCAGAAAACCAAAGCCTAATCAGTCTTTCAGTGTTAAACTTCATTATGAATACAACGAACAAGTTGATTCTGCTATATACCTGGGTATAATATTTGATGCCAAATTAAGATATGGAATCATATTAATGAACTCTGTCTAAAGAGCTATCGAAGACTGTGGGTATCTTATCAAAAGTGAGACACTTTTATATTCTTGTTACATGTGTATGCTTTATTGCTTGCTTATTTATCCTTTTCTATCGGTAATTTATGGTGTCCATGTTAGGAGCATCTTAAATGTCAATCTTTATATAACTTTTGTCAACACTATCCAATATGGCTTATGCTATTGTTTATTGGCTCATGGGTTTGGAATTCTTTGCCCAGCTCTGTTACTAAGTAAGAATCTATTTCTCTATTTCATAGGTGATAACACTATAGATACAATTAAGAACTCTAATTGCTTAACTGTTATTCTTTTTAATTATCCAGCTTAGGGCATGTCATATGAAGAATCCTAAATCACATTCTGCACCTTTCTTCAAGTCTTTCAATCTACCAGTAATTAATCTTGATGATATCACAAAATTACAGGTAGTTGCCTTTGTTTACCAGTGGTCACACATACTGTGTTAATGAATCTTTTAATTTCACCTCTTCTGTTCATTCTTATCCCAAAGGGCAGTCATCTAATGTCAATCTTTATTTAACTTTGGTTAACTTTTGGTTCACAGTTAAATACCCAATATTGTGTTAAGCTTGTGCATTTGTAATTCTTTGCCCAGTTCTGTTACCATGTACTAAATAAAAATCCCTTTCTCTATTTCATAGGTGATAACACTATACAGCAGGGCTTTCAATAAAAATTTGAGTAGGTGTCTACCCACATGAGAGTAGGCAGCTGTGGAAATAAGCCGGGGGTGCCATGCTCCTCCAGAGAATTTTGAAATCAAGAAGCTTGGAAATACAATTTTCAGCTTTCTGGGCATCAAAATTAGCAAAGGTAATGACAAAATATTTATGAGCAAAATGAACATGATTTTTTACATTTACAAGACTTTCACTTCATTCAAAGGCAATGAAAGAGTTATTAAAATAAAGTGGAATGAAAAAGCATTGACTTCTGCGATTAATATACTTCAGAAAGCAAAAATACCACAGTATTTATGAGAAAACAATAAAGAAAGTAAAACTTGAACCAAAATACAATGTACCTGTTCTGGAATGTGATTGCAAACAATTGTGACCCATCTTTGTTAAAAACCGATATGAAAACAAGACTAACTTTTATCATGATACCACTGAAAATGGCAGAAAGCAATTTGATCCCGAACACACGCAAGATGAAGAACATACATGTACGCTTTATACACAAATTCTCAAGAATTTTTAGCACTTTTTGCACTGCGGAGTGGTTAGGCTGTACACATTTTAAGAGGTTTGTTTTGAGAAGTTGTGGCCAAAGTAGCCAGCAACTTGATGATCCACAGCCGCCGGAGCTCTGGCGGTTAAGCCGGCTCTTATTGAAAACCCTGGTAATACATTACAAGAATTCTACTTGCTTAACTGTTATTCTTTTTAATTATCCAGCTTAGGCATGAAGAACTCCTGATGTTAAGTGAAAATTACACTTTGTTGGAATCATCCACTAAATTAGCCAGTACACTGCTATCTGAATGGTCTTGATCTAACTGATTCACAAGATTAATATACACCTGAAATATAAACTATTTCCTGTAATTATGATCTTGCCTGTTTGTCTGAATTTTTAGGCTATCAGTGAATGATAAAGGTAAATTGAGAATGTACAGTACCCGTACTGGTGAAATGTGGGTATTTGACTCGAGCTGCATCACGCAGCCACAGAGTCAAATATCGTACATTATAATAATGTACTCTATTTATATCTATGAGTTGAGTGAAATAAATTATTTTCTCTTTTGTAATTCACCATGAAATGTAACTTATATGACAGAGTACGTAACATATTTTGATTTTACATGACTAATGTGTAGACTCCTTCATCACTTGGGCTCTGTTTATATGGTCTACGTGACCTGAGACCTGAGACACTTACATAAGGTGGCTGAGATAACGCGGGGAGATGAGTTGTTTCGCCTCAGCAGGTAGAGTAACCCTGCAAGGTGAGACAACTTTTTTCCAGTAAACATTTGCTCGACTTCCCAGGACGAGACTGAAAACCTTCAATGCACATGCACAATATTTTCCCCAAGCGCGTGGAGACCGATGAGAAAGAAAAATGGAAGAAGCAACAATTTGGGGCCTGTTTTATGGCGCTAGCAGGAAAACATGAAATAATAACCTTAATTTTCCGAGAAATGTGAGAAGGCCATTGTATTTTCCAAAGATTGTAATCAAGACACTCCCCCACTTTCAATACTCATTTTGACACTCTCAATAGACCTCTTTAGCTTGTACGTTTTGTTTTCCCATTTCAGACCACGTGATGTTCTCAAGGGAATTTTCCTTTTGTTTTTTCATAAGTTATGCGTACATATTCACGTGCATAGGACGACATTTGAAAGACAGTTTTCCCTAGAGTAACATCACGTGATCTGAAATGGGAAAACAAAATGTACAAGCTAAAGAGGTCTATTTATAAGGATTGTCGCACTTAATCAAATTAAGGCAAGAACGTGCACCAAGTTACATCACTATTACCAACACTCTGAGCCCTGGATTCTGTAGTTTAACCAGAAACTAATATATCATTGATGAAGATGCAGTAAACAACTATTCTTACCGTCTGTCACCGTCTGTGTGTTATAAAGATCGTCAGATCGACGTCAGAGCTCCGTCAGAGCAAGAAGTTTGGCATCATCGACCAGCGACTGTGATGGCACGGCTAAGAACTGTATGTAATTAACATGTATTGTACCCACAAGTGCAGTGGACTCGACCTGAGGCCTTTGAAGGCGCGCAGTTGCGTAATTTTTACGGCAAAGAAGGAAATGCAATTAAAGCAAGGAATAAACGAATAGATGGCTAATAGACACTTTATAGGAAGTAAAATAAATCGAGTTTTTAGGCTTGATTTGTATCGAGTCTACCCAGAGGAGAAATGAATAGCATCCCATAATGCATAACGATTCCTTTTATATTATCAACTGAAATCGTGACGCATGGCAGCCCAGTGCTCAACCAACTGAGCCACTGGTGCTGGAGACTACCATGTTGTGTTTACAAACAGACCTTGGCGTCAAGGCTTTGGCTCTTAAGCATATATGTTATACCTTCACTGCGTGTTGGAAGAAAAAAATTGGTGTCAAGTTGAATGATTTTACGTGTGCTACATTGAAATAGAGGGAAGCTCATGTGAGCTACATCGAGCTAATCAAAGAAGAGTGAGTTAAATCTGAAATCCGCGTTTGTGCGATCTCTTTCAAATGCAATGATCAAATCACAAGTGCCACTTCCGAGCTCATAAACTGGTGTATTTAGATAACTACGTATGAGAAAATGAGGGTACTTATGGGTGCTTCTCTGCCAAAATATCGTTTCACCATCGATCTCCATGAGTGAAGTCCATATTTGGAAAAAACTCTTATCCAAAACTGTATAAATAACTTTATTCATGACCTCTCTTCGGGTCAGTGATCACATTGTGAAACAACCACATTTTGAATAGGCCATTTTACAGTTTTTTGCTCAGCGACCTAGCCAATGAATGGCTGCGAGGCTGCCGGTGACCTTGCATTGATACAAACCTCACTGCTTTTATCATGTAAATTGTGTTGTTGTGATTCTAATTAGTCCGTATTAACATTACAAAAGCACGGAGGTTTGTATCAAAGCAGGGTCACCGGCAGCCTCGCTGGCCAGGTAACTTAGCTACAACTGTAAAATGGTCTATTATCAAAATATGAGTAGTCTTCCGTAAGTCTGATGAATAAATATCAGGAATTAAATACAAAGTGATGAAGTATTGACAGGCACAAATCACTCATAATTATTATCGACAAAACCTACGAAATAATCACGAAAGAAGATCGTGTATTTCATCAACCCAGGGCGCCATTTTGCTATTCCCGTTGGAACATGTAACAGAACGCTTAGCCTGCGGAACTGGTAGTATTCTAGGCGCGCATTCTGCGTGCATTCTGCATGCATCTTCGCCGCTCGCTTTTAGCGGCCAAAACTTTATTCCGCGCGCCCTCGATACCGCTACAAAACTTTATTCAACGCGCTTACAATACCGTCAGCTACGCAGGAAACAGAACGGAGCAGGAAACAGAACGCTTCTCTTAGATATCCGCTTTGGACGGAACTTTGTCCCACGACAAAAAAAACTCATCATCAGTTATTTGTTTAAAAACCTTGGGAATCTTTAGAGATGCTAAGAAAGTTTTAAAATTGTTAGCAAAACGTTTTAAAAGATTACCCTGTCGGAATCCGATAAGTCAACTTCCTTCTTGATGAAGGGGGTAGTTTCCAAAAAACCTGTGGTGCTGCGTCAGTGGGGAAGTAGTATACAAAATTTTGGTTTTATCAACGGATTGATAATGTAAATTGACCGCCATACAGAGATTCTAAACTGAGCTTTTAGGATCTCTGTACGGTGGTTCAATTTACATTATCAACTCCGTTGATAAAACCAAAATTTTGTATACCTTCCAGATGTTTCTTTTTTATGGCCCCAACAGTAACAAAGTCTTCAATAACAAAATATAGCTTGTACCACTAAATACGTGCTGTAATGTGTTATAAATGGGTTGAAAATTGCGGAAATATGGTTCACAGTGAGGAAAATATAGGTTAAGTGTACTTGATACTTAACCCTTTCTTGTCTGAGAAAACTGCCCGGGAAATATTCCTTCGCGGAAAGCCAAAAGCTGTGCTTTTACCCTTTGGTTGTGTTATGGACTACACAAGGAGTTGGGAAGCCATACTGTGACTAACGACAACTTTAATGCCCGTATGTAGTTCCTGTGACATTATCTAACGTCTTCAGTTCAAAGGTCAACCAAATGCAAAAGGAAAAAGCGAGACTGAGTAAAACCGAGTTACAAAAAAAATAGAAACTGAATGCTTCTTACTAAACTTTCATTAACGACTGCCCACAACAGCAAGACATTTTAAAAGGGCGTTACTTTTAATATAAAAAGGTCAAGGTGGGGGGGGGGGGGGGGGGAATTCTGGGCCCCTCCCCTGGATGCGCCACTGAATACGATTTCCACAAGACTTGCAACTATTCACCTACACCAGATAGCTACGGGTAGGGGTAAATATTCTTTTGGACCAAATTTGTTAGAGGAATAGAGTGAGTTTCAAATGAGTGTCGTAAAACCAATACATAAGTAATTACTTCGACCAATCACGGCAGGTGCAAACAGCCCAACGAACCAATCCAAATTCGTACCAATTCCATGTAACTTGCTCAAAGCGCGGGAAAAATCGCGCGTGCAAGTAGCGATTGGTCTTGGCTTTCCCTCTCATTGGTTGATAAACCGGCGCGAGACTTTTAAGCCAGTTACTGAGCGTAGCAATCGCAATCGTGAAATTACTTTCGACAGTCATTTGAAAAACTATCTCCTCTCTTAGCTATAATTGCAAGCTATAATTAAGAACGTTAATGGTATAATAACAACAAAAGTCGCTTTGAAAATAGGAGTCTCAATTGGGTTGACCGAATGCCGTAAAACGGCCAAAAAATTTAAACCCGTTAAGCATAAAAATGAAAAAAAAATTAACTGTTGATTGTAAAGAAGATTTAACTGTAAAAAACCTAAGATTTTAACTGTCACCATCCTCCAGGACGACCGAAGACCGGTTGCAACCGGGTGTCCTGTAGGGCGCGGTTACGGATAAACAGTTGACCCAGGCTGGTCGCGACCCCGGAGTCAACTGTCTGGTTTTTGTAGCCTAATCAAGTGAACAATTTGTTTCAGCCATTTTTAGATCTTTTCCAATTTCTTCAACCAGTGTGCATGTGTGTCAAAGTCAAACGATGTCTATATCGAGCAGTGTATGTAAAGCTTGATGCTGCTAGAAGAGCTCGAGTGCTCTTTGCAACTGACCAGGGGCACGTTTCTCGAAAGTCCCGTAAACTTTTCGGGCCCGAAAAGCAATTTGAAAAACTACGATCCACTTATCTTGAAAAGCTTATCTGTTAACATGTTTTCGTTGTCAGAGAGAACAAGACTATTGCAAAGTTTCGTGACTTGAAATATTTCCATTTTTAAGATACAAGGCGTTTTGTGTCACCCTAAACACAGCACAGGGATGCCATGCTAGAGGTTGTGAGTTCGACTCCGGCCGGATCAACACTCAGGGTCCTAAAATAACGATAAGGAGAAATTTGCCATCTTAATAATTACACCTGCAAATGCTTAGACCTTTCAAGTCCTCTCAGATAAGGACTTTAAACCGTTGGCCCCGTCTCATAAATATTGCTAAATAAATTAGTCACAAGTCCTCAAAAGCTAATTTTGATCAATAGAATAAAACAAAAAGGATAATTTAAAAAAAAAGGAATTGATGACTGGAAATAGATTATTATTATTATTATTATTATTATTATTATTATTATTATTATTATTATTATTATTATTATTATTATTATTATTATTATTAAGAAGTGGACATGAAACAAATATTTATAAATAGTAATCAATTAATACTGAGCAACATTTTTTGGACGGTTCATAGCGAATTTCCAATGGAATGTCATTCCAAAAGTATCTGCCAATAACAGACGGGCAAAATCTCCTTAAATTGGTTCTGAATGATTCAATCACAACTAGATCAGAAGAAGCACTATGAGTACTATATCTATGTTTCTCAGAGTCAGGGTGAAAGTAGGAACTTATTGCCATACAAGTAATCATAAAAAAGCAGCCAAGTAATAAGTTTATTTTGTAATTTAACTACTGGAGAATAAGGTGCAATATAAGAGGAATGCTTCAACAGTATGCCCTACCCAATATTTAATTACTACTTTGCTTAATTAATTCGTTAGAAGATGGTGACCGTCCCAACCCTTGAATTTTCGGTTTGAAAAAAGAAAGGTCTATTAATATTTAACTCTTAAGACAAAGGAAATTAATATTTAACTTTTCTGTAAGCCGTAACGAGAAAATAATAACCGTTCGCTCTAAAAAAAGCCAAAACTTCAACCGTTAACCGTATAAGCCGCTACCCCATTGAGACCCTCATATAATGCACTGATCCTAATTAGGGACTACTAGAGACAGAACCTATACCGTTTGTCACTTTGGATTTTCAAATACTACTATCCGTAAATAGGAGCAAGACATTACTTTCTTTTGAAACACAAAGGCGCCTCCAATAGTTTTCGAAACCAAAACCCGCCGCCAAAGTGGCTTAAGGTTGACCGTTCTTCAAATGTCATATGATGTTGATAGTGCACAAAAAGTAGTTCCTCCTTTCTCAACTCTTTCTACGTCTTTCGAAGAAAGAGACCAGATATCATAAAATGAAAACAATCTGCTCGTACACTTGCTTTCCCTGTGAAATACAAGACAAATCATTGCACATTTTCAGTTCACCCCTAAAAACTGCTAGTAATAGCAGGAATGCATAATCGAGCGAAAGATACCAATATAATGCTAGACTCAAAAAGGCATCTTTTTGTCTATCATTAGTAAACGAGGTAATTTTCAACTCCAATCATGCAATTATTACCAGCATAAACCAAAACATACCAAAGCGACTTAAGATGACGGCTCCTCAAATGTCATATGATTTTGGTAGTGTGCAAGAAGAAGCTCCTCACTGTTCAACTCCTCCTGGCAAAGCCAACAGCTGTGTTTCTCCCCCTGGTTCGAACGACTTTCTCGGTTAATGCAGGGGTTACGTATTTCTACTTCCAGTTCATTTGTACTTGCAGAACGGTTTTGAGGTTTTTCATATTTTTTGACACTTTTTCTGCCGGGAAAAGGCCTTCTGCACTCCTTACGTTCGGAACGTTTCTCTCCAGTATGTAATCTTTCATGTCTGGTTAAACTTCCTGCTTGGGTAAAACACTTGCCACAATGTTTGCATTCGTAAGGCTTCTCTCCAGTATGGACTCTTTCATGTTCCCTTAAAGTTCCTGTTTCGCTAAAACATTTGCCACAATGTTTGCATTCGTAAGGTTTCTCTCCAGTATGGACTCTTTCATGTTGCCTTAAATTTCCTACTACGCTAAAACATTTGCCACATTGTTTGCATTCGTAAGGCTTCTCTCCAGTATGGACTCTATTATGTATCTTTAACCTTCCTGCTTGCGTAAAACACTTGTCACAATGTTTGCATTGGTAAGGCGTCTCTCCAGTATGGACTCTTTCATGTTCCCTTAAATGTCCTTTTCCGCTCAAACACTTGCCACAATGTTTGCATTCGTAAGGCTTTTCTCCAGTATGGACTCTTTCATGTTGCCTTAAATGTCCTGTGTCGCTAAAACATTTGCCACATTGTTTGCATTCGTAAGGCTTCTCTCCAGTATGGAGTCTTTCATGTCTTCTTAAACTGCCTGCTACTCTAAAACACTTGCCACATTGTTTGCATTCGTAAGGCTTCTCTCCAGTATGGACTCTTTCATGTTCCCTTAAAGGTCCTCTTTGGCTAAAACACTTGCCACATTGTTTGCATTCGTAAGGCTTCTCTCCAGTATGGAGTCTTTCATGTCTTCTTAAACTGCCTGCTACGCTAAAACACTTGCCACATTGTTTGCATTCGTAAGGCTTCTCTCCAGTATGGACTCTTTCATGTTCCCTTAAAGGTCCTCTTTGGCTAAAACACTTGCCACATTGTTTGCATTCGTAAGGCTTCTCTCCAGTATGGACTCTTTCATGTTCCCTTAAATGTCCTCTTTGGCTAAAACACTTGCCACATTGTTTGCATTCGTAAGGCTTCTCTCCAGTATGGACTCTTTCATGTTCCCTTAAATGTCCTCTTTGGCTAAAACACTTGCCACATTGTTTGCATTCGTAAGGCTTCTCTCCAGTATGGACTCTTTCATGTTCCCTTAAATATTCTTTTGCGCTAAAACACTTGCCACATTGTTTGCATTCATAAGGCTTCTCTCCAGTATGGACTCTTTCATGTTTTCTTAAATTTCCTACTACGCTAAAACACTTGCCACATTGTTTGCATTCGTAAGGCTTCTCTCCAGTATGGAGTCTTTCATGTCTTCTTAAACTGCCTGCTACGCTAAAACACTTGCCACATTGTTTGCATTCGTAAGGCTTCTCTCCAGTATGGACTCTTTCATGTTCCCTTAAAGGTCCTCTTTGGCTAAAACACTTGCCACATTGTTTGCATTCGTAAGGCTTCTCTCCAGTATGGACTCTTTCATGTTCCCTTAAATGTCTTCTTTGGCTAAAACACTTGCCACATTGTTTGCATTCGTAAGCCTTCTCTCCAGTATGGACTCTTTCATGTTCCCTTAAATATTCTTTTGCGCTAAAACACTTGCCACATTGTTTGCATTCATAAGGCTTCTCTCCAGTATGGACTCTTTCATGTTTTCTTAAATTTCCTACTACGCTAAAACACTTGCCACATTGTTTGCATTCGTAAGGCTTCTCTCCAGTATGGACTCTTTCATGTTTTCTTAAACTTCCTGCTACGCTAAAACACTTGCCACATTGTTTGCATTCATAAGGCTTCTCTCCAGTATGGACTCTTTCATGTTCCCTTAAATATTCTTTTGCGCTAAAACACTTGCCACATTGTTTGCATTCATAAGGCTTCTCTCCAGTATGGACTCTTTCATGTTTTCTTAAATTTCCTAC
>OX421445.1:58626635-58629135 GCA_949126865.1 Montipora capitata
CCCTCGAATTTAAGCGAATTTCGAGCCCAAACACCCGGGTATGAACTTAACGTTATTTCTGGCGTATAAATAATTTTTTTGATAAATGAAAGCCACCACGATTACTCACTAATATTGGGGTAAAACTGGACAAAATATAAGCGAAATCGATTTTTCAACTTGTGCCGCGCCTGACGCGGTGATAAGAAAAATTTCTTAAACCGTTGGCCCCGTCTCATAAATATTGCTAAATAAATTAGTCATTATTATGCAAGTCCTAAAAAGCTTATTTTAATCAATACAATGAAACAAAAAGGATAAACGAAAAAAAACAAAGGAATTGATGACTGGAAATAGATAATAATTATTATTATTGAAAACTGGACACGCAACAAATATTTATAAATAGTAATTAATTAATACTGAGCAACATAGTATGTTTGAGTACCTTTTTGAACAAATTTTTAGACGGTTTACAGCGAATTTCCAGTGGAATGTTATTCCAAAAGTACCTGCCAATAACAGACGGACAAAATCTTCTTAAATAATTTCTAAATGATTCAATCACAACTAGATCAGAAGAAGCACTACGAGTACTATATCTATGTTGCTCAGAGTCAGAGTGAAAGTAGGAAACTCATTCCCATACAAGTAATCATAAAAAAAGCAGGCAAGTAATAAGTTTGACAATATCAGGGAATTTCAGTAAACGTAAGGATGCATAATGAGAAGTAATGGGTTCCATTAAAGGAACATCATCAATAATTCGAAGGGACTTATTTCTTATTTTGTAATTTAACTACTGGAGAATAAGGTGCAATATAGGAGGAATGCTTCAACAGTATGCCTTACCCAATATTTAATTACTACTTTGCTTAATTGATTCATTAGAAGATGGTCCCAACCCTTGAATTTTCGGTTTGAAAAAAGAAATAAAGTTTTATTAATATTTAACTCTTAAGACAAAGGAAATTAATATTTAACTTTTCTGTCAGCCGTAACGGGAAAAGAATAACCGTTCGCTCTAAAAAAAAAAAAGCCAAAACTTCAACCGTTAACCGTATAAGCCACTACCCCATTGAGACCCTCATATAATGCAGTGATCCTAATTAGGGGACTACTAGAGACAGAACCTGGTATACCGTTTGTCACTTTGGATTTTCAAATACTACTATCCGTAAATAGGAACAAGACATTACATTCTTTTGAGACAAAAAGACACCTCCAATAGTTTTCGAAACCAAAACCTGCCGCCAAAGTGGCTTAAAGTTGACCGTTTTTCAAATGTCATATGATTTTGATAGAGCACAAAAAGGAGTTCCTCCTTTCTCAACTCTTTCTACGTCTTTCGAAGAAAGAGACCAGATATCATACAATGAAAACAATCTGCTCGTACACTTGCTTTCCCTGTGAAATACAAGACAAATCATTGTACATTTTCAGTTCACCCCTAAAAACTGCTAGTAATAGCAGGAATGCATAATCGAGCGAAAGCGTCTAACATAATGCTAGACTCAAAAAGGCATCTTTTCGTCTATCATTAGTAAACGAGGTAATTTTCATCTCCAATCAATTATTACCAGCATAAAATGAAATTTATCGAAACCAAAACATACCAAAGCGACTTAAGTTGACGGCTCCTCGAATGTCATATGATTTTGGTAGTGTGCAAGAAGAAGCTCCTCGCTGTTCAACTCCTCCTGGCAAAGCCAACAGCTGTGTTTTTTCCCCTGGTTCGAACGACTTTCTCGGTTAATGCAGGGGTTATGTATTTCTACTTCCAGTTCATTTGTACTTGCAGAACGTTTTTGAAGTTTTTCATATTTCTTGACACTTTTTCTGCCGCGAAAAGGCCTTCTGCACTCCTTACGTTCGTAACGTTTCTCTCCAGTATGTAATCTTTCATGTCTGGTTAAACTTCCTGCTTGGGTAAAACACTTGCCACAATGTTTGCATTCGTAAGGCTTCTCTCCAGTATGGACTCTTTCATGTTTCTTTAAATTTCCTGCTAGGGTAAAACACTTGCCACAATGTTTGCATTCGTAAGGCTTCTCTCCAGTATGGACTCTTTCATGTTCCCTTAAATGTCCTGTGTTGCTAAAAGATTTGCCACATTGTTTGCATTCGTAAGGCTTCTCTCCAGTATGGACTCTTTCATGTTCCCTTAAATGTCCTGCTACGCTAAAACACTTACCACAATGTTTGCATTCGTAAGGCTTCTCTCCAGTATGGACTCTTTCATGTCTTCTTAAACTTCCTGCTACGCTAAAACACTTGCCACATTGTTTGCATTCGTAAGGCTTCTCTCCAGTATGGACTCTTTCATGTCTTCTTAAACTTTCTGCTACGCTAAAACACTTGCCACATTGTTTGCATTCGTAAGGCTTCTCTCCAGTATGGACTCTTTCATGTCTTCTTAAACTTCCTGCTACGCTAAAACACTTGCCACATTGTTTGCATTCGTAAGCCTTCTCTCCATGATGGATTCTGTAATGTCTCCTTAAAAGTCCTGCTTTGCCAA
>OX421445.1:58644135-58649135 GCA_949126865.1 Montipora capitata
GCTTGTACCACTGAATATGTGCTGAAATGTGTTATAAATGGGCTGAAAATTGCGCAAATATGGTTCACAGTGAAATCCGGGTTACGTGTACTTGAAACTTAACGCTTTGTTGACTGAGAAAATTTCCCGCGAAATATTTTTTCCAAACTATTCACTTAAAATATTATTTCTCGCTTAGTGTTGCATCTTTTATGTTCAAATAAATGCTTAAATTAAAGCTCATTTAACGATCTTTCAGTAGACATGTCTTTGCAATTTAATATTCTCTGTAAAAAATTGCATATAACAAGCGCAAAGATTGACATCACTCACGCACCAAACGAAAGGCGCATTTACCTCTTCGTTGCATTCTCGTGCAAAACACAGGAATTTTTATTAACATAAGAGATCAATTTTTCCTTTGTTTAGAAATCACCCTTTCTAATTTCAGAGAGATCGACCCCTCCGCAAATATTTTACGAATTTTTATGGACGCGGTGACAAATTGTTTATGCACTAGCCGATTGAAACCCCCACCACGCGGACTTGGGACAGATAGGGGAATAATAGGGGCATATAAGCACTTTTGATCAGAGATCTGTCCCCCGGGGGTGGTAGGTAAGATGTGTTTTGCTTCTTTATATGTCCCCACCTCGGGGAATCAGGGAGATTTGACTGCGGTTGAAAAAGACTGGTACCGAAGTTCAGTTTCTGCCTTTACCAGTGCCAGATCTAAAGCGACCTTGGGGATCTAAGGAATGTAAGAATTGCAATGGGTTTTGCACGGGGCACTTTATGTGTCTGGAAAAGGTTTTAGCCACAGACAGCAGCGATTTACCCGCAGCTCATACTTACCCTCCTAGTAAAAGCTCAAAATCTCAAAAGGAGAGCCCAGATTTGAACTCAGAAGATGTAGAAGAGCTTGCAAAGCAAACCCTTCTGAGTACTGAAGACGTTGAAATGTGGGTAACACATCCTGATTCTGTAAAGAAGCGACGACAAGCTGGAGCTCGTAAAGCTGCTGCTACAAGAAAACAGACGTCAGCCAGACAGACGTCCAGTGATAAGATAGCCACCGCTGGGAATGAGTTCTGGTATCTTTGTGGTTGCTTGTGATAATCCTGGCTGCCCTATAGAGTGGTTCCATTTCGAATGAGTGGGACTTGTGGATGCACCAAGTGGAAAGTGGCTTTGCACTGTATGTGCTGTTTAACATTTTCAAAGTTGTCACTGTTCAGAACTGCTCTGTTGCAATGTGAAATTCATATTCTTGCAAAATTTAATAATCCGCCGCAAGTTTTGTTCAGATGTATTAAAAGAAGACTATTGCCTTATTAAAGTATATTTTTTTCCTGATCAATTCAGTGTGAACGGTTTCTTTTTGTCTTGTTTTGTTTGTTTGTTTATTTGTTTTTTTTTTCTAATCCCTCACCAATTTGTTCCCAGGGGGAGGGGAATTTGATATCAAGATTTTCCCCAGAGGCTAGAGGTTTTGGTATGATTTGATCAGAGCCTTTGTCAAATCCGCCTATCTGTCCCGGGTCTAGGGGGATGGAGGTTTCAATTGACTAGTGCATTAATCTCATTACGACCAGAATTGGGCAACTTGACGCGACGCCACATCTGATAAATATTTTTTCACAAAATGCCATTGAATAAAAAAGTATCACATCAGAAGAGAAGAACATCATTCCAAAAGCTTATTCAACAGAGAGTAGGTTCTCGAGGTAATTTTGAGAGTGGAAAAGACGTTTTGGACCGAAGGTTTGATAACACCACATGGAACTGACTCACAACAAAGTGAGACACCAAACTTTACTTGACATGAATATCCTTTAAAATTGCCATATTTTGACATAAAAACCATCCGGATGTCTTCGCTTGGCTCTGAAGAAGCTCTCTGTGTAACCTTTTCAACGATTTCTCCTATTAAAATTCCCTGTTTTTCATCCTCCTCGGTGAATGCCATAAATTTAGGTCTCTCTCGAGGCCAATCTTCTGCACACCAGAGAATGATGTCATTTTCACAAAAATCATTTTCAAATGATGTTATTTTCAAAATACTGGCCAGTGATTGGCTAGTTATAGATACTTTCGTTCTGCTAAGTTTGAGATCGACCGGATATAACGTAATTTTCTTACAATTTTCCGGAATACCGGTCGTGAGCTACCGGTGGATCGTGACTCTTGAATGATGTTGCAGCTTCAAATATGTAACCAATTGAAATCACCGATTTGTTAGATATTCGGGAAATAGATACCTACTTAATTGGCCACTCCCCAGAGGTACCCACCTTGTAAAATACCCTTCAAACCGAGAGATAAACTTAAGGAAAAACTTGACACAGTATTACACAGATGGACCAACAAAATGGGTTAGTTCCTTAGTAGTGGCGCGAAGGCCAAGTACATGGGAAGGTGCGGTTATGCATGGATCCGAGGGATCTAAATAAAGCAATTCAGAGAGAGAAATATATAGATTTAGCCAAGCCTCCCAGGTTATTTATTCTTACAATAAGTTAACCTGGCCTGAGCCTGCGATCCAATCAAAACCCAGTGCCTGGTCAGCGGTCATCTTCAAAAAAAACAGTTGACCTCAATGAACTCTAAACTTGAGGCCACGATATAGTCACGTGATATTGGTCATATTAGTATGGTGCGCATAGATGGGGTTACGATATTTTCTTACCAAGGGTGCTCCGCGCGCGCCTTCGGCTCTACTACCCTATGACCACAGTGAAAGAGATTGCAGGTGAACTGATTTAAGACAAGTTATTCAGTGTTGTGATGCTACTTCAAGGTTTTGGCACACCCAGCTTGATGAGTCGAGTACTCAGCTGTTGGTCGACATCAGTATAGTATCACAGGATGCCATTTGGTATCAACTCAACTCCTGAGATTTTTCAAAAGAGAATGCCTTACGCCTTTGAAGACCTAAAGGGAGTAAAGACCATTGCAGATGATATTCTTGCTTGGGAAGAAAATGAGAAAGAGCACACCACCGCAGAACAAGTAAAAAAAGGTGGGATTAAAGCTCAACTTCGATCAACCGCAAGAAGATGAAGATTATGACAGCTGAAGTTCCATATATTGGTCATGTACTGACAGCAAATGGATTGAAACCAATTCCCAGCAAGATCTGTGCAATAGAACAAATGTCATCTCCAACAGACAAGTCAGCATTGTTAAGATTTCTTGGAATGGTGAATTTCATGGTAAGTTCATATTTAACTTAGCTAACGTAAACCAGCACTGAGAGAGCTACTACATAAGGAAGTAGGATGGAACTGGTCAGAAAGACACGAGGAAGCACTTCAAATGCAAGCCATTACAGGAAAGATGCCACATTTCAGTATTATGATGTTCACAAACCCATCATGGTTTAATTAGTAGATGCATCCATCATCTTTTGGTAGTAGGTCACTCACCTCTGCTAAAAAACATTATGTTATGCAAAAATTTAAAAAAATCTCTCGGTAGTTTTTTTTGGGTGCACCAAATTTCATCACTATATATGCTTATGGCGAGAGAGTAAAAGTACGACCAGACGACAAGCCACAAGAAGTTTTGTTCCGAAAAACGTTTTTCTAAGCACCTCAACGGTTGCAACGGATGATGTTTAAAAAGCTTCAGTGATATGTCCTGAAAGTTGAAAATTGTCCTGGTAAGAACCTGCACATTGCTGACACTCTTAGCCGCTTTCCAGAAGGGGAGACTGAAAACACTAGTATGAAAATTCTTGTAACAATCTGTAGGTGTCTCTAGAATGCTACAAAACTTTAACTAGAGCGATTCTAGAATGCTATAGAACTTTACAATTAGACTATTTTAATTTCTATTTAATCACGCACTATATAGAGCTCTTCTAACTAGCGCAATTCTAGAATGCTATAGAAATCTTGTCGAAACGTTAAGTCTTACGTGTGTGTAAGACGGAATACATCCTTTTCACTCGTTTGGGGTTTGGACTTTATTCCGTCAATCTCCGTGGTTTTGGCGGCCACACTCTGGGTGAAAATGACACTTTCTTACACGCCATCCATTTGTCACTTTATTCCGTTTAGCTTCTGCAAAACCGGGTCTTCCTATCCTATGTTGCTTGTCTGAAGTGCTGTAGTCTTTCCTCAATGACTAGCATATTTTCAGGGGTAAATACTTACTTTCAGGGATAAATACTTCAATTCATCCACTGAGTCAGAAGTGCATAAAGGTGCAGGTCTTAACATTAGAAAGTTCTGATACGACTCCACACAATCCTGCTTCAGACTCTGTTCCCATAACCTTACCGTGGTCCTATTAATTAAAGTTGTCGGATATCACAAACATCATGGTTAGTACATCTACAACTGCTTCGAACAACATACAAATGGTTGTTCTCTGAAAACTGACTTACAAATATAATTATACGCTTGAACCCCTTAAGATTACAGGTAAAACTGTAAAGCCTGGTTTACACTGCGACATAACCATAATAACCATAAACATAAGCATAAGCATGACGACGTTCACACATGTTGCATAAGCATAAGAGAAGTGACATACGAAAGTGCAGTTAGTTCCAGAATTTTATTTCTGGCGATTTGTAGCAAAGGCAGGGATAATTGCGAACCGCCTCAGCAAATTTTTCGTGAAAAAAAACAGTACCTTCGAACGCCATCTTAGACAATAGTAACCTGAATATCCGTTGGCATCAAACGTAGCTGACACTTCGGTCTAATGCTCATGTTTATGTTGCACCCGGTTTACACAGTTATAAACGTGACGTAAGCATAAGCATAACCACAAGCATAATAAAATGGAAACGATTCCTTTTTCTTATGCTTATGTCACTCCCGGTTTTCGCAGCTTTTGCTTATGCTTACGTCACGCTGTAAACCAGGCTTAAAGTTCGCCAAATGACAAAACAACATAGCGGGCAAACTCTCATGGTAAAGACTTGTTTCCATATCTAAAAAAAAAAAAAAAACCTTGGACGTAAGGGGCCTGGAACAACAAAGCTGAAACAACCCAAACCCATACCA
>OX421445.1:58654135-58656635 GCA_949126865.1 Montipora capitata
ACGAAACAAGCAGTGGCGCGAGATTCAAAATGTAAGTGCGTAGCCCCTCTCCCTACCCAACCCCCAATACTGTAAACACGAATTGGGTGGGGGAGGGGAAACTGCACTCGATTTTTAAAATATGGCACTGCTTTTGGAAGTCATGGTGAAGTCATTGATAGTTTATGAGTTTTTCATGACTGCCCCGAGGAATTTTGTCCACGATTGTAGATCAAATGGAATCATCCGGTTGGTCGCCAAAGAGGCAGGCACGTAGAGATCGCCTGAAACCATTCATAAAATTTTCGCGTCGCTTGCGTATTTTCTAATTGCCTTGACAAAATAAAATTATTAGATGGCTCGTGTTGATGTAGTACTTGTGCAAGCAATAATCCGTTTTCGTTTCGTTTTAAAACGCATACATTTCGATGCGTTTACTGAGGCCTTCTGCCCACACTAAAACGCTGAGCGTAATCATCGAAACCGCATTGATTTGAAAACGCCCTCGAAAGTGGATACAAATGAGAACGATGAGAACGCATACATATTGTTTTAGTGTGGACACACCACGTGAGTTGTTGGTATTACTGTTCTAAAAGCATGGCTAATGAAAACATGGGTTAGTCCATGTTACAAGCAAATATTTGGTATCTTGTTTGGAGCTTAACCTTGCCATATTCAACCTTATCTTGGTTTTTCATAGAAGAAAATACGTTGTTTTCAAGATCTTCGCATTTATAGTGCTAGAGAAGGAACACAATATAGAAAAGATTTTGGAACAAAACAAGCGCTCCAATGCGAAGTTGTTTGCTCGACTGGCGGGAAATGGGGTCTTTCTGCAGGTACCGGAAAGCATTGTGTTTTTAGCCACTTGGGATTAGTCTTTATTAGGAGTTATTTTGTTTTCTGTCTTTTGCTTCTTTTCCTTTACGCAATTTCTGCTCCGGTACTTGAAGAAGCTACCGGGAAATGCCGAGAATATCGCAGTCGTATCTCTTTCTTCAACTTACGACACAGCATGACATCAAGCGTTTGCGAGCGTTTAGTGTGGACCGTTGAAAACGCTGCGAAAACGATAGTGCGAACGCGGATCGATCGATGCGTTTTCGATGACACCGAAACCGGATACTTTTGAGGTGGACGGGGCCTAATCAAAGGTCTCTTAGTGAAATTCACATGTAAATTTCTTTTTTACTTTTTTACGCCATATACATAGACATTACACATAATAGTTATTGTACATAAATTAGGGATTTTTTTCAATTTCATCCTTTGATTTCCGGCTTTTCTGTTCCTTTGTTTCTCCTTCTAAAGTTAGTGTGTCTTGAATTATATCAGTTTCTGCTGCTAAATCCACTGTCACTTTACTGATAAAGTATGTTGTCTTGTTTTAATTTATCAGGTAAGTTGGTTGGAAAAGCATAACCCAACCAATACACAATATGTTAGAGCATTTAACGCAGAACTGAGTCAAGAGAACGAAAGACTTGATATACATGAGAATATTAGCTGTCGCTGAAAGTATTTATCGTCCGACGAGAACGAGTCCAAGTGAATCACTGGCCCTACAAATTCTACAGCATCTGCGATGGTTTTAACCTTTCATGTCATGAAGACTGCAAATCATCTTTAAAGGAAATGCGCTTTCAGCGTTTATTTAATGCGGTGATTATTTATGAGGTCACCTGCTAAAATTATCGCTAAGGGCTTCATTAGCATACTGGGTGTTTCTACGACGATCTACGCACACCAAAACATTAACATCTATTTCAGGCGAGCTGTTATATTGATTTCATAAGCTTTTACTTAATGTATCTTGTCGTTCGCTTTGTTCGAAAGGCATAAAAATTAATTAACGGCAAACTAAATTAAAAACGGCTAAGGATATCGTCCGCTGGCGAATTTTATCCACTGATCCTTTCGCTTGACTTCGAGTCCTTGAAATCAAGCGAATTCGAGGTAAGTTAAATTTAGTTGGCAAGAAGATTAAATATTAAAATTGTTAAATAAGGATGGCACGCTTTCGAGGTCTTGGCACCTACTGATGATTTCAGTCAAATTCAGTCAATTGTTTTCCATGGCGAATTCAACATACTTAAACTGCGAAATGCTTTTGAAAATACATCAACATTGAGTTGCCTCGTAAACATAATGATTGGAGGTTTCAAAACATCTAATGTAACGTTGAATCGTGCAACAGAAAATTTATAACAGTTGCTGATTTAAGTAATGTTGACAAAGTATCATGACAGTCATCTATGTGTTAGATATCAAGGATATTAAGTGTTTTAGGTTGAGAATCACTAGCTCACTACAAAATTGTTGCGCGTGCGCCACTCGGAAAGAAGGGCCTCTATTGGGCAAGACTAACTTTATCTTTATTTATTTCTTTTCAGCTTTAATTCCATGCAAGAATATAACAAAACATAATAATTAAACTGTAAGTGATACATGGACATTTCACTGTAATTTTTTCGGTGCTCTGAGGAATTCTATTGGCGACATCTGATGATTTGAAAGA
>OX421445.1:58661635-58686635 GCA_949126865.1 Montipora capitata
AAATTTATTTCCCAGCCAGGAATTCCGCGCGCTTTCAAATCCCTCGATCCAAAACGACCGAACAAAAGCGATAAAACCGGGAGAAAACAGGTTTTTTCCGCAAGCGCAATCACTCTGACCAGCCGTGTATGTTTGTGACTACTCTCTGGGAGAGGGAAGGGGTTCTTTTATTTTTTTTTATTTTTATTTTATTTTATATTTTTTAGTCGTCCTCAGTCTTCAGAGTTTCTACAGCCAGCTCGGGTTGAAATGCTAGAAAAAGTCAGTAATTCCCAGGCAAAACCTCTATCAATAACAAAATTTCCCAGCCAGCTCATCGAAACACCTGTATTTTTGCCAGCCAGCAAGATTCCTCTGGGGAACAGATAATGTGAGGAACAGATTCGTTGGGTGCCCCTGATGCAAGGCGCTAATTAGTCAAGTATGGCTTGGGGGTCACTTAGTCTCTCCCTCATAGGATCGAAAGTAGCAAGGGCCCCTAAATGATTTTTTTTTTTACCTTACATGAAATGCGGGAAAAAAAGAATACAATCGTTTTTGTTTTTGTTTTTGTTTTTTTTTTCAGTCGTGGTGCTACTAGCAAGTCAAAGAGTACGTCAGATCAAATCAAATCAAATCGTTTATTAAAATCACAACTGGCAGCTATTGGCTGAATTACTTGTGTTACTTTACTCTCACGGTGCCTCTCTCCACCCAGGTGGATAAATGGGTACCGGCGAATTTATTGCTGGGGGTAACCCTGCGATGGACTGGCATCCCATTCAGGGGGGGAGAAGAAATACTCCTAGCCGCTTCATGCTACGGAAACCAGGGGTAGTCTCCGGCGTGTTGGGCCACTGGCTCGTAATTAAAGAAGACTTTACCTTTTTTTATAGAAAACATTCGTTCGTTTCTTAAGTGTTTTTGCGCGCAGGCAGCAGGGTATAGCTAAATTATGCTAATTTATGCTTACCATTACTCTCTTTGATTTGAGTGAATAGAGTTACGCATAACGCCTGGTTTTCACTAGAGACGCAAGCACAAGTATAACCAGCTTATGCTAGTGAAAACGAACGTCGAAATAAACACCAAAATCAACAACGGCATCTGCCATTTTGTTCAAATGCCCAGATAAAGGGAATCTGGAACGAGTGCTTTAATGGGCCAGGCGTTGCAAATTTCCTTGTGCTTATGCTGCGTTTCGTTTTCACACGACGCAAGCGAACGCAAGCATAAGCGCACGCACAAGGAAAAGGAAAAATTTGGATCCTTGTGCTTGTGCTTATGCTTTCATCAACCCCGTTTTCACAGTGAAATAAGCGCTCTTATGCTTGTGTTCGCGTCGTTAAGCTTAGTTCCCACTGGCGACATAAGGATCATAAGCATAATCATAATCATAAACATAAACATAAGCTTCTTATGTTCTAGTGGGGACGCCCGCTCTAAAAACGTAAAAAGCGTATTCTAATGCGTGTTTCCGTTGTTTACACTGAGTACTGGTCCTAGACTTTAATTGGCCAAAACACAATGACCCCGTTTCGTCATTATGTTTCTCATTATGTCGTTATGAATTTCGCGTTCCCACTGCAAAGAAAAGCGACATAGTCATAGTCAAAGCCATAATCATAATCATAAGAAAATGGTCGATCATTTTCTCATGATTATGATTGTGTCGATCATAAGGGCGCCTATGATTATGTTTCTGGACGTTCCCACTAAGACATAAGCGACATAACAGCGTTATGTTCGTGCTTATGATTATGATTATGATCGTTATGTCGTTAGTGGGAACTAGGCTTTAGTGAAAACCAGGCTTAACTCTTCTCGCCTATCGAAAAGCGTTGTCAAATTTGCATCTTCGAGCGATTTCCCTTATGATGCTTCTGGATGTATAATCCTTAAACCTCGCTTTTGAACCCTCTCGATTTGATATCAGACAAATGGACTGTGACTCACTGCCTTGTCGCAAGGTATCTGAATGTAGCTGGGTTCGAACCAAAACCAGATCCCAAACAATTTTTTTATGTACATTTTGCCAATGCGCATGCGTTCTCTCATCGTATGATTTGTAGTGTGCTTCCCACATGGAATTCCAAAACAAGCGTTTGGCAGTTTCACAAATGGCTTTTCGGGTCCGGAAAGTTTTCGGGACTTTCGAGAAATGCGACCCAGGCTTAAACCGTCTGCACGCATCCCTTCAAAAGTCGATTTGAAATTTCCATTTCTATGAAATTTCTGGCAACAAAGTGTAATATTTGCATTTTTTAGCATTACCAGGGAGTTTTTATCGCCTAATGGGTCTATCTAATGAGAAATAAAAAATATTAACAATTGCAGATCGACTTCCAGTGTTTATTCTACCGTCTCAAGAGGAGCTTAAGCCGACTCAGGAATTCTCAGCTGGACGTCGGCTGAAAGGTGTTTCGTATTCAGAAAAGTGTTTAAGCATTCAGGATCGATCAGATTGTACTGTGAACGTACGTTAAGCAGAAAAAAGTAGTTAATTTTTATTGAATGACCATATTTAGGGGCGAGACGAATTTTGTGGGGAGCACAAATCTATTTCAGTTCGTTTGCGCGCATCGACAGTGGCGGTTAGTGCTGGGACACGGAACCATTTTTCGTTCTATAGGATTTATGGATTAACTCTCTCACCCGGGGAAAAATGGTACAGGTCGCCGTCGTCTCTCGCCGACCAGCACTACTTCGACGCTCCTCGCCGCTGGTGAGCGAGAAGACCTCTGGCATCCAGGGTAAAATGTTAGCCAATTTGTCGAAGGAAAGTTTTTTCAGCTCTTTCGAAGAGAGATTTGTCGCCTTCAAGTCGGTGATTTTTTGCGGGAAAATGGTGATCACGTTCCGAAATTCGGCGGGTCTAATCTGCAGATCGCAGGTCGCAGGTCACAGGTTGCAGTCATTGTTTCACCAATACAGAAAGTATCCTAAACATTCTTAAAAGCTAACCTTAGGCCTAAAAACTGATGTTTAGGCCTAATTAGGCCTAAGGTTAGCTTTTAAGAATGTTTAGGATACTTTCTGTATTGGTGAAACAATGACCTGCAACCTGCAGATTAGACTCGCCGTCCGAAATTCTGGTAAAAACGTGGACGAAGCTTACGGAATAACTTTGGTTGGCCTCTGTGGGGGGATTAATTGAGCAGTTGAGATTTCTGTATTCAGATGTTTTCAAACGAGTTATGGAAGCAGTAAACAATGTTGACGTAGGGGAATTCGGTGCTGGAAGCCTTCCCGGTATACAGGCTCACGCTCAAACGTTGAGGTAAAATAATTGCTGTTAGGTTCAATTTCATGATATCAGGATATCATGATAGCAGGAAATTGATAGGTCTGTGATTAATATTGAATGTGCCTCCCTGTGACATGCTGGGAAATCAATTAGCCCGGAATGAAATTTTAAACAGCTACAATTGGGCATTCTAAATTTCCCAGTTCCTCAGTTATCGAGTTCCATAGGTATAAAACTTAAACATGGTTTGCTTTAAAATCAGAAAAGAACCAATTCACCGTTGCTGTTGAGAAAAGTGTATGCCAGGCAAAACAAGTAGCATCTCGGCAGCCTGAAAGTTAAGAAATAATTTGCCTGTGTTTAAATTAACAAATACACCAATACATCACTTCTAACGTTTCATGTTTAACCGGAGAATTAGGGAAGCAGATGTTCGAATGTGTAACAGCCGTTCAGTTTTATTCCTCAGTTATCGAGTTCCATAAGTATAAAACTTAAAAATGGATTGCTTTAAAATCAGAAAAGAATCAATTCACCGTTGCTGTTGAGAAAAGTGTATGCCAGGCAAAACAAGTAGCATCTCGGCAGCCTGAAAGTTAAGAAATAATTTGCCAGTGTTTAAATTAACAAATACATCACTAACGCGTTTCATGTTTAACCGGAGAATTAGGGAAGCAGATGTTCGAAGGTGTAATAGCTGTTGAGTTTTATTCCTCAGTTATCGAGTTCCATAAGTATAAAACTTAAAAATGGTTTGCTTTAAAATCAGAAAAGAACCAATTCACCGTTGCTGTTGAGAAAAGTGTATGCCAGGCAAAACAAGTTGCATCTCGGTAGCCTGAAAGTTAACTGACAAAATAATTTGCCCGTGTTTAAATTAACAAATACAGTCAACTCCCGCCTTGCGGACACCTCGCTATTACCGGGACACCCCGCTATTACGGACAGCAGCTAAATCCCCGGCGAAAGTTACAGACGTTTGACTGAAATTAACTCCCGCTATTACGGACTTACGGACACTTTATTCGGTCCCACCGTCACAATTTTATTGTTTTCTCTCTCATTATAGCGGACATCGAGCAGCATCTTGGAATATTTCCATACATATCAAGTTCATTTTTTCGGCTTTTTTGATTCATAGAGGGGAGTTTAAGGTTGCTAATGAATTAAGTCTCCTCGGCGACAAAGTGGAGGAAGTTGCAATTCAAAGGAGAAGTACACAGAGCCGATTGGAATGATCTTTTAAGGCAAGTGTAGATTACTGTACTTCAATACAGTAGGAAACCAAAACGACGTATGAGTGGGCCTTGCTGCAACATACGATGATTGTTTTTTTACGTACTTAGTACTGTACACAAAGGGTAAGTAACTCCTGCTCTGTTAAGTTCTGTTCTGTTTGTAAATAAAGTTCTGACGCTCTTTACGTGCTACGGGTCTGAAAAAGGTACTGGAGTTAATGAAAATGAACACACATGTGACCCCCTTCTGTAAATATGGTTTAAAATAAAAATCTTCTCGCACCCCGCTATTACGGACTCTCACTATTACGGACACCAAATCGTGGTCCCGAGGGTGTTCGCTATAACGGGAGTTGACTGTATACCAATACCCCGGGACCAATACATCACTAACGTTTCATGTTTAACTGGAGAATTAGGGAAGCAGATGTTCGAAGGTGTAATAGCCGTTCAGTTTTATTCCTCAGTTATCGAGTTCCATAAGTATAAAACTTAAAAATGGATTGCTTTAAAATCAGAAAAGAACCAATTCACCGTTGCTGTTGAGAAAAGTGTATGCCGGTGAAAACAAGTTTCATCTCGGTAGCCTGAAAGTTAAGATATAATTTGCCTGTGTTTAAATTAATTTGAAATAAAGAGAATAAAGAAATAATTTTCCTTTTTTAATTGCATGATGCTGGCCGTTGTAAACCGTGTTTTATAAAATATTTCAGATTGATTTATTGTGCCTCTGGACTATTTTGACACGTCACTCAAAATTAATTTAAAGTAATTTGAGATATTTAAACTCTGTTAAAACTTTATGACGAAGTCGGCCCAACAAATGTGTCGACATTAACACCTCTCTCTCCCTTTGTCTCTCGCACTGCCTTTTTAGAGTGAGTCTTGTTACAACTCCCACTGAGATTTTGGTAATTTTTTTTACCTAAACAGCGGGGACCCACATTCCTGACCCAAGTTAAGCTCCTCATAGTCGGAATGAAAAATATATTGTTGGTTTATTTGACAAAACTGTCAAGTTGCCAGTGAAATATGTAGAACCAAAACAGACATGCCGATTGGGTGAGTTTAAGCACTTATACCTCAATTTCTGCCATATTTATGTAGTTTTTGCCTAGAAGCTCAAACTTGCTCACTGATGCTACCACGAAGGTTATATGGTAAAATATCTCGATTAAAACAAGGCCTAAAAGATGCTTATTCCTCATTTACACATTACATTCACTTATTAGTTTTTTTTGCAGCATTTGGTTAATTGACATCATAGAAATAAAGTACATTTAGCAGCTGTTTTCACAGAATTTCAACTGCGAAATTTTCTTAATTCGCTGATAAGACGTTTTCCAGTTTTCCCAAATGTTTTACCCTTAAAGTTCCCATTTTTTTTTCATTGACGACTCATTTGTAGTCGGAACTATTTTAATTTCAAATTTCTGGAAAATCTAATGACGGGGTTGCGAGAAATTTGGTAAAACATCCAGCAACTGTTGGTCACAAAGTTTTGAGCGAATGCGCATGCGCAACATAGTGGTACATGACGTTTACGTAATGAAAGCGAAGTTACACCGTATTTCCAAGACGATCGCGAGGAGGAGAAAAAAGGATCTCACCATACTCACGATGGTTGTTTTGTTTTTTTGTTGTTGTTTTTTTTTATCCGCGCCGGCCTTCAGTAAATAGCTGATCACGGAAAAACTGTGTTCAAAATTATGTTTACATAATTCACGGTACAGTTTTTCATGCCTTGTGAATTATTCTAACTAACCCGGTGGTTTTTAGAAGGTGAGTTCCCGGCGTTATTTCGTTGAATTTTGTTCTGCCAGCCTTGGCTTAAGGCTGGGGTACACCCGAAAGCCGTTTTTCACGCCGCTTAAAATCGGTTTAATGGAAATATCTCGTTCGCGTTTCAGGCAATACAAAAACCCTATGCTCATAACACAAATCGATGTTTTGGGGTGATTTTTAGGTATATTTGGGAGGAGATAGTTTTTCTCAGAAGAGTAGTAAAATTTGGAGAAATAAGAAATAGTTCAGATTTGATGTAGTTTAAAAATGATATATGGACACCCAAACAGTCTCCTACCAACCTGGTGTGCTCTTGGGTTGGGGGCAACTGTTTGCTGGACAGGTGCTGTAAAAATAATATTCCTTCTTTTATCCCTTCTTTAAACCTCTTAAAATGCCATTCAAATTCACTTGTACCCCCACATAAAGAAACGATTCCCGCTGAATAACTTGTCTTTTGGAAAGAACATCTGATATACATCGATCTAAACGTTGTTGAGGTGAATGCACGCAAACTTTCAGTTTAAAAACCTTCTTGTCTCATGTTTCAAATTTATGTATCTTAAGAACTTGACAAACGATATCAGGCGACATTATCTTAGACCGATGAAAGTAATTTTAATTTTAAAGCAGTATTTAAAAAGGAATAAATGTAAGCCAAAGGAGATGTTCGCGCTCAAATTTGGTTAATTCAGGAACTTCAAGAATAGACTGTGTGCATTCTAAAATCGTATAAGCGAAAACTTACAAATAAAACTAAAGAGCAATGCAATTGGTACAAATTTTGGTGTTCCTATAAAGATTTGCGGCATTAAAAAAGGTATAAATTGTACTTTCTTCTTTCCAGGGATCAAGGATCTTCACTGGCGTTAAAGGGATATAGTTGGCCAAGAAAAAAAAAAAGAATTTTTATATGGAAACACAAACGTGCCACGAGTATAATTCAACATCAAATTCCAGTGCTAATGCAGTTAGGGAATGGTACTTGGTTCTGAGAGGCCTGGTGGGTGTCATCATTTTGGCGGGAAACGGTGTGGTTATTTACCTTATAGTCAGGTGTCATGTGCTTCATACAAATTCTAATTGGTTCATTCTTTCCCTTTCAATAGCTGATTTTCTTGTTGGTCTAATTCTAATTCCGATTTACACGTCTTGTGCGCTTTGGATTTCATGCAATAAACCGGTCTTAAACATGAGCTCAGATCTGTTATTATACGTTTCTTTAGTAAACATGTGTGCAATGACAGGTGACCGGTACCTCTTCATTGTGAAGCCGCTGACATACTTCCAAACCATGACGGAAACTCGCGTGTTTGTGTTGGTTGCTGCCGCCTGGCTGATACCTTTACTTTTTTCGCTGATTCCTTTGGCATGGATTTTCTTCGAATCGTTGGAAAACAAAGAAAGGGCCGTATCAATTTATGGAACTTTTCAAATAATAGGCTTCAATATTGTCCCATGTGCAATGATGTTAATAATTTACGGCCATATTCTTCTTATTTCTCGCAAACACTCCCGACAGATGCTCGCTACGACCGTGGAACAACGCACAGGGAACCCAAGGACGCTGAATCTGCAGCAAAGAAATCATGAATCACCCGCTACGAGAGTCTTTGGTCTGGTTGTGATATTTTTCATGTTCTGTTGGATCCTTTCAGGCTATAGACATCTTTGTCGTTATTTTAAATTGCGTTGTTGCATTTCCCCCGGAACAGTCATCGCATCACGTCTTCTCGTGCTTCTGAATTCGGCCATAAATCCGTTGATTTATGCGTTTCTAAAGAAGGATATCAAGAGAGAAATAACAAAGAGAATGTGCAAAGAAAGAAGATGCAACAATGACATTATTCTTCCCTTAGTAAAAATTAAGAGAAACGCAACGGATGATATAGTTACGTAAAGGTAAAGGTACACCTTATTTAACCTTACTTAACGTTCCTTTACTCTCTAGAGAGTATTCTCCCAGGAAGCCGACGGTGCGCTCATTTTACCCCCCTCTTTTCCATCAGTGCTCCGTTTCAAGGGTATTTAAAGCTACTTAGGCTACACTGAAAGGAAAGAAGCCGAAACAAGGATGAGAGATCCGGGGATCGCACTCGGGACCTTATGCACAAAGGCCGCGCACTAACCGACTGTGCCTTCCTTGCTCCTTAATGACCATGATTAACATGAAAATGATTATCTAGGATGCCAACTTCATGAAATAGCTTTTAATTGAATGCTTTATTCGTAACAAGGCAACGTTTTGTTAAAGGAGTCAATACAAATAATGAAAATTATAACGTTTTATCAAAGTCACAAGCTTATGTGGTCAAACTCGACAGCACCTAATACACGTTTAATACGTCTGAAATGTTGCCGGGAGACATCAATCATCTTAGTATGCGCGCCGGACTTTGTTACCGACTCGTGGAGACAAAATTTATGTATTTCTTACCAACAGCCCACATTAATGGTCATGGTGTTCCCGTCTAGTAAACTTGCAAAGCCCAGAAGAAAATATGTGTCTTTCAGAGTCATCAGAAAACATCGAAAGCTTAACTTACAGCGTAAGCTGGAGACATTCAATTGAACCACTGTCAACTCCAGAGCAAGTTTTGATGACGAGATAAGTCGGCTTAGACAATCATTCTCTGACGCTGGATAATGTACGAGGAAAATTGCATCAGCGCTCCCTAATTCAAGATATCTTTTTGAGACCTTCCGTACATGACACCTTTAATCATGTTTGTTTGTTTTCTTGTTTATTTATTGAAGAAGGTTAATATATATTGGTATCTATACAGATGAAGTGGACCTGCTGGAATTTTACACTTACACTGCAAGGTTTAGACCACAACAAGTAACAGTGTGTGGGTTCTTTAAGTCCCACAGAATTATTTAGTAACAAATGCTATGAGACGGGACCTACAGCTTATAGTCCTTGTCAGAGAAGAGTTGAAAGTCTTACTATGTTGTAGATGAATTAAAAAGGAAGCTTTTTCTCCCTAGTTACTTAAAATTGTAGGGAAGTGTGAGTAGTGGGCAAAGCAGCTAAGGCTTTCGTGTTGGCCACTACCATACATAAATCCTTTATTTGTTAACGCAGGTCAAATTATGGCAGCATAACGCTGATGTGGACCAGCAATAAACATAAATCTAACTAATTAAAATACATTCGAGTTAAAACTAAAGTCCTCAATATATAACCTAAAACTACTAAAATATTTAAAATTACTCGAATCTTTGTTAGAAACAAAGGCAGAATCATTAAAAGATATGTTCCCCACAGTAACAGAGAGAGAACGAAGTTTACCCTTAAATTCATGATAATCCTCAATATTTTTAACCCACAGATAGCGGAGGAAAATTCACTGCAATAACTTGAAATAGGAAAAAAGAAAAAGGGAACTCTGAACATACTATAGGTTTAACAAGTCTCAACATTGTTAGGTGTTACATGTTGCGTCTCGTTTGCACACCCTGTTGCATGGCAGACCGGTTGTTGCACGAAGTTTGAAACTGGTCAAACTTTTGAACCAACCACTCCCAACATTTCTTTTGTTCCGTGATCGCCGAGGCGTAGTGCAAGAATGCTGGATCCGTTTGCACAGCGCTCCCAACATTGTTGAGGCCACACACGCTCAATACATATGGTCTCCATGGAGACCGCAACGCACTGACATGTTAAAAACAAGATGGCAGCCCAATTTTGTAAGTTTACAAGGTCTTATGGGTCGTATCCTACCCATAATACACTGCACGTCCTTACACTGTTGGGAGCTGTTGCGTCCGTTTGAACACCACTTTCAGCACCATCCAATATCTGCAGAACCAACAAATCCCGGAGTTGTTGCGTCAGTTTGCACGGGACTTTAGAAACGCTCGATATCGACGTTAAGGACGTTCGCGCCAATTGTTTCTGCGCATCCTTACTGCGCACGCAAATGCACACGCCACGTCATACACGAGCGCGCGCGCTAAGTACTAAAATAAGAAATGATAGGGCAAAAGGCCATTGCTATAGCTTTGCCTTGATTTAACGGTCTTGGACATTCGGTGACCCCTATTTTTCTTTCCAGAAACGGATTTTATTTTCAATTATCTCCACGTTGTCCAAAAATGAACAAAAAATCAACGTGGGAAGTTAAAAAAATTTCAAGATTTCTGCTCACGGGACATCGAATCCTGCCATCTTGCGGCTGCAAGGCGCGTGAAACTGTGGTCGCTAAACGCGAACTTGATCTTTAAGGAACCTCACCAGTTGACTAAATTCACTTAATAAGTCCACTTAAACAATATTTGGCAGAGAAGATTTCACTTCAAAGATTTAATTGCAATATATTTGGGTTTACAGACACTGGCCTCATTCGCTAACGAAGCCCGATTTTGTCACATTTTGGGTGTTTTTCCGGGCATGTTCTCTCCAAAACGAAGTCGGTGACCCCCCATTTTTATTACATTTCTGACATAACTAATTCATCATCTTACAGTGGTAAAAGTTTCAGAAAAAAGTCAATGTTGAAAATTTTTCGCGCGAACGTCCTTAAGAGAAAGTAAGTTTGTAATATTCACTCCCGTGACTTTAGGATTTCCTCTATCAACCCGTAAATTCCCAGACCTAAACAAGAAATTGCAAAGCATGACCTTCACTACAGGGAAGCTGTCGTATGGAATAATTTCCCTGCAGATGAAAGCCTCGATTACTTCAAATCGTATAACTTAGTAATTACCAGTAGTATCCACTTTTATCAATAACTACTACTTGTAAGAAACTAGCTTCTTTAGTTTAGTTAGTTTTTAAGTGGTATTGTAAATAGTAAGTAAATAAATAGGTAAATAATAACTGACATTGTAAGTAGCTTTTAATCATAGATAAATAGCTCTTTTCAGTGATGTTTTTCTGTGTTCACGGCTCACTGGAAGACACCTTTAATCTTATAATGAATTAGTCCTGTTCCGGGACTCCCTCTTACCCCGCCCTGAAAATGGGGCCCATTTTCAGGGCGGGGTAAGAGGGAGTCCCGGAACAGGACTAATAATGAATGTGATACCGTAGTTAAGTAAAGATATGATGTTGATGATTAAGTCTTTAATTTCTCGAGGGTAGCACTTAATAGGCAAAGGCTAATGAACTTGTGGCCCTTGATCTCACCAGACCTCAACGATGGAAACCGTCTCCATATCCTGCTCTTTTCGAATTGTGTTTGGCATCTTTAACTTTCCACAAAATTTAAAAAGAAGGGTTGTGAGACAGGGCCTACGGTTTATAGCCCTTATCTGAGAAGACTTGAAAGTCTAACCATTTGCGGATGTAATTACAAAGGCAGCCCTTTCTCCTCAGTTATTTTAAGACCCTGAGTGTTAGTCCGGCGGGAGTTGAACTCACGACTGTCCCGCACGGAAGTCCGATGCTCAGACTGCTAAGCCAACTCACTTTGAGCGAACAACTATAGTAACCCATGCACTTTGCAGGAGTAATCATTTTCTCAGACCTGGTCATTCAAAGTATGGCGCACGTCTCTAAGTTTTCACTCAAGTTTAATTTATGCCTATTTGGTGTAAAAAGAGAGACTGTGGTTTGACTGGCTTAAAGGGAAGCCTGTCCTAAATAGCAAATATATAGAGCGTTTTTACTCACTCACGTTACCAGCAGCCATATTGGATTACTTGCATGAAACAAAAGAAAATGTTTGCATAAAAATAGAGTTCAATTCCCGGAGGATTAGTTCGGTACACCGTCATGGCTGCCATTTCTTTGTTTTGGAATACCAACATGGCCGCCGTGACGTCATGTGAAAACGTTCTATAGTCTGAACACAGAAACCATATCAAAGTAGTCCTGGGAAGGCCGGACTGCTATTGGTTTTCGACATCCTGAGCGGAGGTCATACTTCGTCCATTGGACTAGTTTTTAAAGTTCCCCTGTGACCAAAAAATCAATTCTTATATTTCTTTGGATTTCAAAACTTTGTTAACTAAACACCAAGCGACCAAAGTTTTAAGCCTTGATTTCAAAAAGACATCTGCTCATTTTAACTGGAATTTATTTATTTAATGGTCCGCCATTGCTAACTTTAAGATCCTGAGAGAGCTGGATCGAGGAGAAAATGATGTCAAAGATTCACTAGTTTAAGAACGCACGCCGCACAATTAATATGCAGCACGGGAGTTTTGGGCTTTCAGCTTTTTAAACTCGCGTTTTGCATATGTAATAAGCTGCATTCACACGCTGAAATTTTGAGCTATTTTGAGCCATTTCCGAGTTGCTGCATGCCTCAACTTCAAAGCGAGTCCTGGTCCGCAACCATTCAAATGGTAATGGTGCGTATTCTTATGCAAATCAAACTCATTTCCCTTACAATAGTTGAGCACCAAGACTCACTTCGAAACCGAGACAAACAGCAACGTTTGAAGATAACATGTTATCTTCAAACGTGAAAAGATCACTGTTGCTATGGTTACATATAAATATCGCGCCTCTCGATGCCTTTCGTGAAATGATTTAGTATTTCATGGGTGTTTATATAATAAACAGATTATTACATGGCCGCTTGGAGATACGAAATTTCTCTTCTCGTGTTGAATATTTTCAACACTCGAAGAGAAATTTCGTATCTCCGCGTGGCCATGTAATATCCCCTATGTCCTTATACTAGTCATCCTCACTAGCCTCGTTCGCACGAACAAAATTCAGAAGAATTTTTGCTCCAAAGACAAAAGATGAATAATTTCTTGGCCGCCATTTATGAATACGGTATGTAATCGAGGAGATTCATTTTTCGAAGGTGACACGGGAATACTCGGAAACAATCCGAATGCTGCTTTGCATGAGTCGGACCTTTCGATTACTAGTTTGGATGCTCTGCCACCGAGCTATAGGAGACTCGTTGGTACTTAGCCATGAAACCAGCTAAATAGGCCATTTCCGAGTTCATGTCAGCCCCCTCTTCAAAGCGAGTCTATAGCTAAGTGCGAAGTTTTTCTTACGACAATTAGTTTCCATTCATTCGTAAAGTAGAACTAAACTCGCTTTGAAGAGGAGGCAGACATGAACTCGGAAATGGCCTATTGTCCCGCCCATTTCGCGGGAGGTCGTATGTTCGACCCCTGAAAAGGAGCAGTCGAATTTTTACCGATTATTCCCACGTCACCATCGTCCGGCCTTCTCAGGGTAAATGGATCACTCTGACTGGCTGGTTTTCAGCCGGGATTTTACAGTACGGACCATTACCATGGAAACGGCTCTTTTTCCGTAGTCTTTCTCCCTCCCGGGAAATTCAAGTTGCGAGAAAAGTGTTCCACCAGCCAACGTTTCTCTGCAGACGCCGGCACGATCGTGCCACAGCAACCTACTGAGTTTCGTGGAACATGGACCGTTGTAACAGTTGTCGTTGCATTCTGGCGTTTAAAATCGCCTTCATTAATTAAAGCGGCTTTCCCCGACCTTCCTTTAAGCAGCTGTCCTGTATGTGAAACCGGTGGATGGAAGGTTTGTTTTTTAATCGGTTCTGGCTTTGATTTTGAATTGGCGCGAATGAATTAAGTTCGACGTTTGAAACCACTCCCGTGCTATGGTCGTGCCACTGCCGGGTCAAATTCACTTAAGTTCGACACGCCAGTAACGCGACGTTTGAAACTGGCCTCAAATGTCCAAAGAGCCGGACTCTGTAGCCTTCATTTTGTTGTGGCATTCTAAAGAAACACCCAGTGAGGGAAAAGAATCGAGACCTGTGGAAGAGGATGGCTCCCTAAATTTATTTTCATCAAATACAAGGATATAAAAGGGTTGTAGAAATCATAGTTGGTCCTGTGCAAATCGATCGCGAGTTGTTTTTCGTGAAGAGGGAAAACCGAAATGCCCGTAGAAAAACCTCCTGAAGCAGAAATAGAAATTACAAACCGATGCATATGGCGTGCTGTCCTGATACCTGTAATTAAATACCCTTTAAAAACCTTCGTTGACGATAAAATTATCGACCAATCTTAGAATCTGAACAATGATACACAGGGATCTGAAATTTCTCAAGGGACGTTCTCAGAGTACGGGCTGAATCCAAAACTGTCATCTGCCGGGGTAGTTTAAAAATCCAACGATTCTTCCAAGTTCCCACGAATACCGGTAACAGCTGAATGGATCACAGAATGTAGCACTGTCAATTTTCACTGGTGATCTATTGTCCCGTAACAATTGCTAATACAATTCCTATAACAAAAATTACTTGGAATTCTATAGGATTCTTCCCCCCAACAACGAAGCCAAGGATGAAAGCGAAGGGTTTTAATTTTCTGGTTTCACAAAATGTGAAGATTCCATTTGAACAAAATTAAGCTTAAGTTTTGTTATTTGAATTTTTATCCCGTTTTACCTATTTATCGCGTCCTGCTTTTTACACGGTTCTATTCTAGTCAAACGAATGAAGCTTCATCGATTTAAACTTTAGAAACAATGAAACACTTAAAGTATTTTACGGTCATTGAATTACCAAAGGTATAATAATATGAAAATACACCTGGCTCTTAAGAAGTCATGCAACGGAAAAGGCGTTTTCTTTTTAACGTAGTCGGTATTTCTGGGTTGCACGGCTGCACCAAAACCACGCAAGCTGAGCATCCTATATTTTTTTAGGATTATGCACTTCAGTTTTCAATCGCGTGCTAATGGAATAAACCTAGTACATAGAAATCGAATAAAGCAGTAATAACACCAGATTTGTTGTGAGAGAATAAATAATTAATGAAATGGAAATTCGAACCAGATAATCATCCATTTCATTTTACAAATTAACCTAAGTAATCAGCCAAACGCTTTTGTGCTAGATCGGGAAGGAAATCCCAAGTCTGTCGAAACGCCCGTTAAGCTAAAATTATAGTCATTCGTGTTATCCTAAAAATGAAAATCTTGAAAACTTATAAAAATATTTAAGCAACAGAGAACGTTTTCGGTGTTTCCATAGCCTCATCTAAACACGAGGGGGAGTTGGGAGAATTCGAGACAGTTTGCGTCTCGGGTTTGCATAATTGTCTCGAATTCTCCCAACTTCCCCAAACACGGAAGAAAGTCCTCTATTGCTTTTATAAAATATTTCCCAACGATAATTCGACAAATGAAGGAAAATTCTGGATTTTTTACTTCTTGATTGAAACAGATTTTCTTGATACATGCTCATATTTCCTACCAGCCAATCAAAACGCGCGTCTTACAACACATAACCAATCAAAATTCGTGTGATGTCACACCCGTGTTTCCATACTCTCATCTAAACTCACGAGAGTGCGCGTACTATCCTAATTATTTTATAAATGGCAGAAGAACTCTTGTTGTCATGGAAACAGAGTCACCAAAATCAATGGGTCACCTCGCAGCTCTTACAAGGTCTCACCTGATTGGAGACCACCCTAACCCTTAACAAAAGAACAAATAACAGAAACAATGGACCCTAGGCCTAAAACAAAAGGGTTAGGTTTTAGGCCTAGGGTCCATTGTTTCTGTTATTTGTTCTTTTGTTAAGGGTTAGGGTGGTCTCCAATCAGGTGAGACCTTGTAAGAGCTGCGAGGCTACCGAAATCAATAGTTGCCACTACCAAATTTATTAACCGTCAAAAAAATGAAAGCCCAAAATGTTTGGTAGCATTTAGTTTATCCGGCTTTTATTTTAATAAAGTTTTAATTATGTTTCCTTTAAAGAGAATATGTTTTTCCCATCTCTTGTCGGCTAAATAATGTTTATCTTTCCCTGCGTCGATACTTGAGTTTTAATTTTCCATATTACATATTTTGTAAATTTTATTAAGTTAAACATGTTTAACTTAACCGTCGCTTGCGATCGTAACTTACCACAGACAAACAAAGAGATACTTAAACCAACATTTGGGTCAAATGTAGGTCCGAAATTTGACGCGTTTTGCCAAAATATTGACGAAACTTGTTTAACTCAGTTATTAGCTACAGCTGTCGTATAATCTTATAACAAGGGAATTTTTACGGTTGTATGAAAAGCACAAGGATGCCAGTTGTCGTTAGCCGCAAACACGTAGCCTGCGTGGCAGGCTACAAACACGAACATCGTATCACTCTCCAAAATCGTTCTGCGAGAGGGAATCGAAATGGCCAACAATTATGTTTTGGAAATTGTCAGAGAATAAATATTGAAATATACGCCGTTTCCTTCTCATTCCTGTCAATGCTTCGGCAAAGAGTATACTAAACAAAGTCTTGAAAATTACGGTTACTGTTTGTCTCTCTGTTGAACTATCCACAAATTTATATTCGCTTTCGCCATTTCTGTTTGAAATATTGTCCATCAAGAAAATAGCAATAAGTACCTTCCTGTACATGAGCCAAAAACGAAAAGCTTTGCGCATGGAGCTGCCATTTTGAGTTGGTTAATTAGATTATGAGTGATTCTCGCAAAAAAAGATTATTCTTTTTGGTGCGTTTCAGGCAAAATTATGGAACTAAAATGGTTTGCTAGTCAATCTAAAATAAAAAAAACCCCAATAGCTGCTCCGTATATAAGCAACGTTGACTTTGTTGAATTTCTAAATGATCATCTCCTCTTTTTGCAGCTGGCCTTTTACCGAAGGAAAATGAAGAACCCTTTACAAAGATGGCATATGTAGGGTCCAGCAACAGTGATGAGACGGGCAATTCAATTCTACCGTGCTAGGATTTCATAGCTTTGGTAAAAACCAACCATACGCTGGAACTGAAATACACTAACAGTCTTCTGTCGGGAAAAAATTTGGCCGTTTTTGAGGATGTTTTGTGTGACGCCGTTGACAGCTGAAAACCTTTTCGTTAATTTTTAATCCATTTCTAGAAGAATAAAATGTACGCAACACATCATTTAAGTGTTTGGAGGAACCGTTGCCAAAACGGGAAATTGTTTGTTGGTTTATCGATCTCTTTATGTAACGTAACTTGTCAATTTTAATTTCGAATCCTCTCACGTCATCAACTGTACTTAAGCAAAAAATGCTTCTTCAACTAATTCTCCTGTATAATGTTAAGAGAACTGAACTTCACAACGCCTTGTAGCACTGCCAACTGGATGCTTCCTGTTCAATGTGTCTTTTTAGAATGATAAATTATTCTAATTTGCGAGGTTATGATTCCTAGGCTGCAAGATTTTAATTCCACTGCGAATAAATAACGGTTGTTTGCTCAACTGTACTTCATTTTTAAGATCTCATGCTCGTCCTTTGTAAAATTACACGCTGAGTGTCTATGCTCGGTAAAGGTTTAAAAGCACGTTTTCCAACGCTCCTCATTGTGTGAATGTCTCAGACGAGCACTGCTTCGATTCATCACTTGAAAATGTGCCCACCATGTAACAAATTCACCTGCAAATGTGGGTACGTTCTCTTCAAACACAGAGAATACTCTAAGCAAAAAGGAGGCAAATCGCCTCGGTAAATCAACACTCCATGCACAATCCGTTAACACTTTTCCTGTGCATGTTAATGCCCTGATGCCCGGCGTCGCTCTTCCAGGTCGAATTAAATTACTGAAACTATATCTGGTGTTTTGGCGTGCTGGCGAGCTTTTCCTTATTACTGAGGCAGGTTGCTGGATAACGTGCATTGTCAACATGTGACTCGATCTTGTGGCCAGGTGCTCTTGCTTTGCAGCAGTAAAGCTGGCTACCTTTTAGAATATGTCAATCGCATGCATTAGGATGCTACGAGAAAGGAAAGAGTCCACTTTGAGTTTTAAACGTCAGCGTGCAAAAAGATCTAGAGTTCTCCCAGAAATTGAAATATAACTTCGTCCGACGATGTCATGTGTGATTTGCGCAAAATCTTCGGCGAAGGTTTTGCGCAAATCCTATGCTATATTATGTGGGCTGAAGCTCTTTTTCCTTGTTGAAAGAGCTGTTTTTAGACGCCAACATTTGACGAGTGTTGCATTCAAAATAAAAGAAAAGGTTTTGTAGGATAAAATATAGGGCCATGAAAGTCTAGCGTAAAAAAAACAAAATTAGCGTGCCTGGATTGATTGATCAGTTCGAAAAAAAGGGCTTAAGTCGGACCATGTGATTCTTACTTTTTTGTTTTTTTTCTTATGTTGACAATCAATAATATTTAAAAGCTCATACTCTTGATTTCAGACAGCGCGGGTGACACGCTTGGGATCCATACTTAACGAAATGATTCCGCGGAGACAAAATATGACAAAAAAAGATAACGACGCCCGCTTTTTAGTTTTTAATACAATTCGAACGATTACACGGAAATGTTACTCACTGTGCTTAACAGTTTCTTCGCCAGATCGTTTCTCGTTCTGATTCCTGGCCCCCAGTTCTTACAGCCCTCTATACACAGAAATATTAAAATGAGCAAAGGCATTTGTTATAATTTATTACGACATTTCTCAGCTTAAATTCTGTTAGTTTCATAATTGTTTCAGGACAATTGTTTCGCAAGTTCGCAGCTTAGCATACAAAAAGCGTGTACCTAAAACCACCTGTCCCGTAATTCCCAACTCCCTACAACTGAGTCTTCTAAAGGAAAATCTTGTTCTTCGGTAAAAACTTGAGAATTCTTTAAATTATTGTCTTTAGTAAACGGTCTATAAATAACAATATAATCTATTCTTGTAAAATAAATCCGACTATGCTTGTGTTAAACTTTTTCATTTTCTTAACCAACTTAATTAATTGGTGTACTAGTAATAATATCTCACTAACTTTCTTTGAATATCAAAAGTTACTTTTCCATATCGTTTTACATAAATACAATGTTTTTATATAGATATATCAGCTCTGTTTAATGAAGAATAATTTTTTAAAGTCTTGTCACAACTTGGCAAATACAAAGTCATTTATTTCTGGTTCTCGCTTATTTCTCAACTTTAATTGTCATTAAGAAGTACGTTGTGAATGACACCAACCGGAAGGCCTACGTCTTTCGCAAAGGGTCTGAATTATGCCAACGGAAACTTGTTTCAGTAAACAATTGTTTACGCAACGAGATACAGTCAATAAAATACTTGCTCTCTTTGCGATTCTATGAGGTTCTTAAAAGGCATGTTTTCCCTCATTTGCTCTGCCACAGGGTCAGCAGGAAGCCGTCCGCCGCCCTTTCCGTTTTGCTGTTCCGGCCGATGGTGCGGCGCGGTATTCGATTTCTCAAGGTAGTATGCATGGTGAATACGAATGTGCGTGCGTAAGTTGCTGGAACTGATGAATTTCCAATTGCAGATGTTGCATTTGTAAGGTTTCTCCCCCGTGTGCGTGAGAATGTGCGACTGCAAATTTCCAGAGGTGGTGAACGCCTTGGAGCACTGCTTACACTTGTAAGGTCGTTCACCTGTGTGAATGCGAACGTGCCTTCGCAGATCACTGGAGCTCACGAACGCTTTGGGGCAGTATTGGCACTTGTGAGGCTTCTCCCCTGTATGCGTCAAAATATGGCGCTGCAAGTTAGTGAGCTGTGCAAATCCACGGCAGCAGATGTTGCAAGTATAGGGCTTCTCTCCCGTGTGAATACGGTTGTGGATTTTTAGATGTGCGGCCAGGGCGAAAGCTTTGGGACATTTTTGACATTTGTATGGCTTCTGACCAGTGTGGATAAGAATATGCCGTTGGAAATTCCACGAGCGTGTAAACACCTTACTGCAGTGTTGGCAAGTGTATGGCTTATCGCTTCCATTGGTATCCGAATCTTTGTCTTCTTTTATTGACGGAAAATCTGCCAGTCGCTGTGTCTCGTGACCGCAATCTTCTCTGCTCCACCCGTTTACCTTCTTTTCCGTCTCTTTGTGAAAGTCATTTTGACCGTTCACTTCCCTGCTTGCTGAGATGACAAGCGGTTGGCTTTGGGCAATAACCAGAGGCTGGACAAATGGCGAAGCCAATCGATACAGCTCGGCTTGTGAAGAAGCAACTGTCGGTGGAGTGTCTTCCGTATGATCTGCAATTACATAAAATGACAATTTCAATGCATGGATCTCCTCAAGGCAAATACGTCATTCGCACCCTGAGGAAAGAAGAGAGATTGGGCTTTGCGGCATTCTTTAAGAAAACCGCAACAAACAACATGCCTTTAATGCGGGGTAATCTATTTCATCATTATTCATACGCAAAGTATTGAGGCTGGCAGTGTGCTTGTAGTTGGCAACACAGCCAAAACGTTTGTAATGCCGAGTGGAAGCAACAGTGAGATTAATTCGGATTTTCAAACTAATTCTTGCTTACTGTAAACAGCCTTTGCTTGTTTTAGCACCTCTCTGACGATATACAAACAAGGTTAATTACACTTTTGTCGGTTGAATCTGTTTTTCTCGGCTAAATTGTATAAACCTAAATATCTCATTAACAAGCCTGTTAAATTACGGATGATAAAATGAAAATCTTAATGAGGTTTTTGAGCGTTCAGAGCCATTTCCAAATGAAGATTAGAAATTAGGGCGGGCAACATGCGCGCTCGTTAATTTTAGGAAAGATACTCTTTTTGAACATAAAGTGTTTAATTAGCATAAACACAACTGCAAAAAGCTATTTTACCAAAGCTATTTTACCAAAGTCACCACGGAATTCTTTCTTAATGTATTTCAAACATTTTGTTAAACGGAAGGACTTTCTGACTAACCAAAACCATTTTAGTCGAAAAAGTAAAGAAGCCGACCTATTTGTTTACAGTGACTATTGCAAGGACGATCTGAAAGTGTAAAGTTGGCGAACAACATGAGCGAACAAAGCTCATCCGGTTAGCTGAACTATGTATTGTAATACAGTTAAATGTAGCAAAAAACAGCGCAGCCGCAAAATTGCACACAGAATAATCTTAACCAATGAAACAGAATTACTTTTGTGCGAAAAACGCTGTCGTTGATTTATTTCAACACCATTAACGGTGAAAGAAAAATCTCATAGTCGTAGTTATTTGTACACCACGAATTAATGATTTATAGCAAGCAAGGAGCAAGCTGGTAATCGCAAAACAGCACTAATTAAAAGTCTAACTTCCTTAGGGATCCTGTTTTTCAAAGATATGTATAACGCACAAGACGTTTTGGCGAAACTCGAATAATCCGATAAATTTAATCCCTTTGGTTAAATAAATTCATTCGGGGCCACATTTGTACAATTGTTGTCAGTGATTTGGCATTGATGCTTTTTAAAAGACCTTTCTGGTAGTTTACAGGTAGCGATGTTCGCTTGTATTTAAATCCCTCAACAAAGGAAAAACAACTTTGATAAAAGCTGGATAATTATCTAAGGCATTTTTGTTCGGCTCGGTTTTTTTTTTGGAGTCGATACTGACTCGTTTGAGATTTAGTGAATTGAGAAATTTTTTAGATGACAGCTCAAAGTCATAAGTAGTTACGACTACTAAGGAGTCACTCTCCATGCCGTGAAATGACCAATTAAAAGACGATTTTAATCGCTTTTGTACTGTGAAGATTTCTGCCCTTTTCGAACTTTAAATTCTGGTTTTAAGAAAAGTTTGCTTAGCTACCTTCAAACATCACAGACAGCACTCCCGTCCAATGAAATAAAAAGAGGGGAAAAAGTTTTTGCCAAGTCGTACGCAATAATGTTTGTACGCAAAAAAACCCAACTTACCAAAGTACGTTACGTTGTTCTTCTTGTATTCTTTTTTCTTGATCAGAAATGAGCGGGGCATTCTTCAATGCGGTTCAGATGGCAGACTAACAGCTGAATGAATTCCAGTCCGAAAGCAAGGTTGAAGCTTGGTGTATGATGGGTCCTCGATCGATCACCACTTTTGCCTTGAATAGACTGAAGTCTGAATATTGCGCGGCTTAATATAGCTACTGAGCCGACAGGCCAGGTGTAGGGACGATTTTACAGCGGTGCGGTGTAAACAATTCCCCACTTGCCAGCCCAAAGCAAACTTTCATACACGGAGCAGGACTGAATGCCCCTTGATCGTATCAAGACAAAAGGATAACATAATATCTGCCACCGAAAACAACAAACCGTCCTCCGTCATTCGAATGGCTGGCTATTAATTTATTTAAGACCCGCCCCGACCCCATCAGGAATTCAATGCTTTGCAGGTTGCGTAAAGCTAGAAAATGGCCAAAAGGCAAATTCTACTCGACAATGGGCCGCTGTTAGCCAATGTGGAGTGGTATAGTTCATTGCGCATGCATGATAGAGTAGTTTGTTGAACACTTGCGAGACTTGTTCGCTGCTAGTGGCGCGGGTGTCCCGGCCAATCACGGCTCGCGGTGCTAAATAACTTTAGCATTACCACAACTGCGCGAGAACAATTCTACCGATTAGAATTTGACGCAAGGAGAAGGGCGCGAATTGCGCAAGGCAGGCGAATGAATCTCGCTTCATTAATCCTGGCAGCGCGGTATTAATTCCTCTGCTGGCGGCAAAGTTACTTGTTTTTTACAGAAACGTGCGCTTAACACCTCTGAAAAGAGTTCTAAGTTGTTCGCTCTTAGATCCAAGCGATGTTCTTTTGTGCCCCGTGCTATGAAATTTTAATTTGATATTATATGGAAGTATGTTATTTGTCACGAGGCCATGCCTTGTCAATTATTCATACAATAGATGAACTGCCTTTGTCACTGGCCGGCCGAGAAATCATGGATTATATTCCTTTAAACTTCACCAGCCGTTTTCATTTCGAAAACACACATCTCGAATTACACGTGACCGATCTTTTGAGCAATATGTTTGATTTCGTGGTGCCGAGCGCGCCGCGCTCAAAGTTAGTGCGAACGATTTCACAAGTCAAATAAGATAGACACTTTGTTCGTATGAGCTAATTACTTGTAAGAACATGCCTTTGTTTGATTTTGGCCATTGCTGGAGATGTGCCCTTAGCAACGCCACCCGTCATATTCGCCTTTAGCACTTGTTCGTTTGGCCAGGGCACGTGCAGGGAAGAACAGGTGCAAAACCACCACCCTGCTCCCGTGAACAAAGACGAATGGACCATCGAACGAAATGAGTAATATTTTGTCTCGGTCAGTCATTTAAATAATATAAACAAAACAAGGGACACGGTACATTAAGCCAGAATTCTGTGACCATTTCAGCTCTTATTCCTACTGAGTCGTGCAGATGAACACGTCAAGATCGAGACGGCAACCTGCTCTAAGTTCGACCCTGCGAAGGCATGGATAATTCTTGTCAAAATATCATAAAACGTAAATTAAACAGCACAGTGATTTTCTGTATCAACCAGTTCTTTCAAGATGATTTACTTTCTATTCATTCAGTGGTTAAACAAAAGAAAACTTTTCTTTTTTAGAAAAAAATCGAAACAAATGTGAAGTTTGGATTTTTTTTCTTACAGCGCCATAGATGGGGCCTTTAAGCTCTCAGCGAGCTTTGGATTAGAGTAACTTATTACCAAGGTTAACTAAAGGATTCTATCAAAGACACTTGCGAATAATGGAAGTTAGGTTAAAAGTCAGTTGAAACCCAGGCAATTAGAGAAATTCCACCATACGGTTGCTTTGAGAAGAAATTCAATAAAAATATTGACTCGTACTGCGCCTTTCAATAGATAATAGATCTCGATACAGAAATTAAAATGATAAAGAGCATGCATTTTTACACATTCGCATAAATTACTTTCACATGAGTGTGCCTAGGAATGCATTTGAAAACTTGATTTTGGGTGTAGATTCGTGCATTCGAAAAACCGATTTTAATCATTTACGCATTTTAGGCCGTGTTCTCGGATCGCGATCTCGTGCTGCAGGAAATATGTATGCAATTAGAAGGACTCATGGATCGTTGTCGGTGAGAATTCCCATGTTGAGGCAAGCAGAAAAAATGGCAAATAAAAGTCCTACTTACACAAGGAGAGATTCTGAAGTTAGCTTAATTTTGATGCATATTGCAGAATTGGCCACTTGCTTAAAAGAGTCATCAACTTTCGATTTAAGAACTGTTAACTCGGAGATACTTTACGACGAGATGTTGCGTCAATGGAAGAAGAAACTGTATTTGGGGATTTAAATGAGGAAAAATGCCAGATATAGCAAAATTGACCATTGCGGGACAAACTGCGGCAGTGTTTGGAGATACTACCAGTTCTCTAGCAGGTGTGAAAACAGACGGCATTGTTGAAGAAAACATTCAGTAAATCAGCCAAATCGGGAGTTATGCCAAGACATAAGCGCCACGGGTAAGACAGAAAACTGAATTCCTTTTACATGAGCGGTGTGGCGCGATTTAAAATGAGCTCGCGAAACGAAGAAGAAAAACAACAACACATGAACATTGTCAAGCTCAGGAAGTTCCTTTGTTTCGACACATGGCTTCCAAGTGGCTCGTGTCGTAAATTATCCACATTATTAACTCAAGGAGGGCGGAACTAAAAGGCTTGGATCCTTAAGTTCAGCCGCAATTAAATTGTTTACTTTAGCTGTTAAATATCTTCATAAGAAAAATAAGCTAAAGGGGATTTAAATTAGTGAACTATTCTTGTAAAAACTCGGAAACTTACGAGAAGATACATTCCAAAACCCTCTTTAAACGAAATCTGTCGACCACTAAACTGTCCCACAAGTTAGGGTCGAACCGTCGGGGAATAGCCCTGCATTGGCTATCATTGTGTTCATTGCGGCTGAAAAAAGTGCAAATTTTCTTTATTGAGGTTTCAGTTTATGGAAGATATTTGATTTTTAGAATTATCTGTGCTTCCTCTAATTGTATAATTTGACAAAAAGGTAGAAGGGTAACAAACAGCCTGCACTCATGTTCATTCAAAGAGATTTGAGGTTTTGAAGAATTTGAGGCCGAAATCATACTTCTTTGGTAAATTTATT
>OX421445.1:58691635-58701635 GCA_949126865.1 Montipora capitata
CTCTCGGCTACTCTCATCGAATTTGAACGTGCTCAAGTTTTTCATGAGAGTTGGCGAGAGTTTTGTCTTGTTTGGCCGCGCACGAGAGTTTGAGCGAGAGTTTTTTCCGGTCAGCAATTACTGTTTTTTTCTTTCCAGCGGGCTCAGATGAAAAAAATAATAATAATGTCGCGTCGGACACGGGGACCAAGGACAAAGCCAAGTGGAGTCACGAAGAAAGTTTTGCACTAATTGACTTATTAGAGGCAAGACCTTGCCTCTGGGATGTTTCCACCAAAGACTATCACAATAAGGAGGTAACAGCCAAAAAAACACAAGCATTAGAAATAAACATGCAAAGGCTTCCGCACAAACTTCCTTTTAGCAGTCTGGCTAGCCGAATACACCGGCTGGCTAGTCGCCATGTTTACGTCAGAAAGGGGTTTTCCCAGCGTCTTTCTTTTTTACGCGTGAAACTCTCGACAAACTCTCGTCAACTCTCGCTTTCGTTTGGCAAAGGGCTTAAAGGTTTTAAGGTTTCATAACCAGTCCCTCGATTAACTAGAGCGACTTTCAATCGAGCGTCGTCAAACCAAAACCAAAGTAATTACTTTGGCAAATCAAAAAGGACGGAGACAATCCAGTAAACCAATCAAAACTCGAAGTAATTACACGTAGCCGACACAAAGCGCGGGAAAATGTGCACGCGCGAGCCACGATTGGTTTTGGTTTCACTTCTGATTGGTTGAAAAAGTGGCGCGAGAACTTTGAACCAATCACTGAGTGAACACTCAATTGAAAACCGCGCTCTATCAGATGTCTCTTTCCTTTTTGCTTTCGCTGGGCTGACAAGTATGGGAAAAGGGACCTCTGTCATGGGTCGAAATTCAGTTTGATCCAACCGCCGTCCACAACCTTGGACGGCACTATTCAAACCGTAAAGATTCGCTGAGTAACCGCCGCGCATGTTTACCACAGCGAGTTTCGACCCATGGCAAAGGTGTCTTTTTCCGTACTCGTCAGACCAGCCCACGCAAAAAGAAGAGACCTCCGCTAACAGGGAAGTCCTAGCTTTGCGTGGTTGTGATAAATACAGCTACAAAAGCTCACATCGTTGGCTCCGTGTGAGTTTCAGTTTTCGTGAAAACCTATTTACACTTAGTTTTTTTTTTTTTTTTTTGTGATGGCGACAAGTTCAACAAATAGTTCAGTGCCATAAAAATCAAAACTGAAGTCAGTACATTCCTTCGCCACTCTTAAAGCGCAAATTAGCCTTATCAGAAGACCACAATATTCAAAGCGTCGCTTTCAATAACTTTGCAAATTAAGATTTCATTTGTAAGTGGCAAATGCAGTTCGTGCATCAGCCCTGTTCCCTGATTTAACAAGGTTCGAGGCAAGCAGTTAGTAGGGAATTTAAGATAGGTACGATTTCGGGGAGACGCAACAAATCTGATGGAAATAAAAGTTAAATACTCAATGCCAAACCATCCAGTTCTACGTCGTCAACGGAACCCAAACAACCCCACAATGCCTTACTAGTACCAGTCTTCCCAAAGGTTTTGGAGTGCACAACAACGCCGCGCGCAAATCATTCGTAGCATGAGAGTGACTGAATGTGCGAGAAAATGTGCGCGCGTTACGTGATGGTATTTCGCTCATCATTGGTTGTAAAGGTGGTGCGAAAATTTAAACCAGCCACTAAGTGAAAAAAACGTAATTACGCTCGACCGAAAACCGTTTTATGAATGAAAAAAAAAAAAAAAAACTCGTACTGGGATTCGCCATGCAAAAGGAAGCTGAAGAGTAAACGTTATTGTTCGAGCGCGCGCATCGAACAGGAGCAGTTACGTCTCAAAATTCACGTCACAAACAAAAAGCATAGTAGAAAGGTTTTGCAGAAAGAAATTTCAACTGCCGCAAATATGGGAAGCTGTGGTTCCACAATTTGTACAGATACAAAGCAGAAGAAAACGGAGGAAAGTGAAAAAGTTAAAGTGCACAGGAGACGAAACAAGGTGACATTCAAACCAGACAATGGATGTGCACCGCGAGTGTCCAACAACGTTGAAATACTCGACTGCAACTCAAGGAACAATTCGCTTTCAGATAAGTCTTCATCGTCGAGTCCACTAAAGAGTGGCAAGGATATCGACTTCAAGCGTAGTTCATTCCAATCTTCGGCAATCAGCGGTACGGACACTGAGGTATGCAAGGCGACCAATCTTGACAAATTCTTTTCTGTTCGTGAAAAGCAGCCGAAAGTTAGGGACGATAACGAGGCCGAGAGCAAGCTTGATCAGATAGAAAGCAGCAATGCACCAAGGAAGAAGCAGAGTGAAGGAAGGTCGGTGCCCCATTTTAGTTACACCGTGCCCCCACCACGCCCTTCGCCATGGAAGGAAGTATATTTGACTTTCATAAAGCCAAAGGAGGAAAGAGCGGAACAAAACATGAAGTCGAAAACGAAACAGAGGTGTGTGAAAAAGAAGCAAGTGGACAGAGAGAAAGCCCAGAAGATCAGAGTTTTGACGAAACTGCTCGCTAAGAAGATCGACTCGACCAGGAAGAAGGCAAGTTCCACAAGACACTGCAACAGTCCAGCGGATCAGGACATTCTGTTTGAGCCTGCAACCGCAACATTATTCTGGTTTAGAAGAAGCAGTTCAACCAGCGTCACATCTGCAAGTACATCATCTTCGGCTTCACAAAGTAGCAGTGATTTTAGCTCTTATAACGATGACAGTTCAGAAGAACCATCCATTGATGGTTTGTGCTACAAGGGCTACGATGACTCATCTGTCATAGCCGCTCAAGGGGATTTAATTCGCACTTTGAAAAGCTTGGGTTGCAAAAAGGACGTACGCCAGGCGCGCGGGCTCTTTGTACGAAAACGAAACAAAGTTTCTCCCATGTGAGGAGAATGAGAGCAATCAGTTTGGCCGAGGAACACTGCGGTCGACGTGTAAACCGGAGAAGAAGTATGAATCCAGAGAGCAGGTTCTGCTTTCTCCATTTTTGTCTTAGCATATACGATTTCCTCGTTTCCTCACCCAACAAGCGAGCTGGTACTTGAACAGAGGTATTATAGAACCAAAGAAACCTGACGCAACTCGCGTCCTTTGAAACAGACTGAGGCATATAAACGGGAAGATTCCAAACCATTCCTAGCCATACTTCGTCACTACAGACAGTGTGAAATATATAGAGGAAAATCCCGGACAAGAAGACTTTTATCCCATTTTTGGGTCACTACTTGAAGAGAGGGCCAAAAATGCAGCCCTCTCGCTCCCCACCCTACACATCTGAAGCACATTGTGCATCGTATCGTGGGGTTCATCTTGAACGACAAGAAGCGCAAGCCCAGTGCAGCACCAAGCTGCGCTACAATTTTAAATCGCAGCTTATTTTACACTAGCAAGGAGGACTATCATTGAAGAGAATAAAGAGAATGACGAGGTATAAAATTCCTTTTCCGAAGGAGTTCGTGTTTGTTATAAAAGAAGAAATTGGAGGCATACTTCTCCCTCCTTTTTTACAAGAGCACTCTAAATATTTTACATGTTTTCGATTTGGCGTCTTTCAGCTGCGCTCTCGCTACAGTTGTGAGAACGATTAGTGAACACTACTTTAAATACTGTACAAAGCAGTCAATTGACTGCTCATCAACATCTTTGTAGGTTTCCGTGAAACTGCACAAGAATTAAACTGTGCCTTGCGCGCAGAATAACTACCTTGACCACTAGAGACAAAACTCGAAAGGAGAACGCTTAAGTTGATTTGTCAGCTGGGCCGGCATTCCACATCTCCGTCTCGACTGGATTTCATTTTTGTCAGTTCCTGTCGAACTCGTTTCTCCTGTTCCAGGATGAGGGGAGGCTTTTGGTACTACGGGAAAAAAGCGCAAAAATAAATATAAACCACCTAAGATATCATGTAGAAACAAGAACATGTCGGAAACTATATTCTCAAAGGCAATTAGGTGGTAAGAACTGAAGTCTACCCAAAGTCGTACGCTTTTTAGTGGTGAAAGTATAATTTCCCACATAAGGACAGTTGAACACATTTTATACATTGTAAATTCACAATTTCAACTTTCAAGAGCCGAAAAACTTTAATAAAGTTGATAAACTGAACGAGAAGTTAGTTGACCCACCGCCGCGCCCGTGAAATGCCTAGGTGTGTTCCTTGCAAAGGTTTCAATAGAAGGCGGCTACCTGCGATAGACCGGCGGGTAATTTGGTCCATCCCGCCACCTACTTCTCACTCTTTGACCATTTGAAAGTTTTGCTGTGTAGGTGTTTTTCCACTGTTCTCTATCACGAAAATAAAATCGCTTTACTTGCTTCATTAAACTCCAAATTCATTCTTCTCACGAAAAAAATATATCTACATATTCATAGACAAACAAACGTAACGAGAATCGAGTACATCGCGTATGACTATAATTGTAGTGTACGTTTTACTGTCTAATTTCTATTGCCTTTTAGAGGGAAACTCCTTTTGGAAAACGCTGGAAATGGCATTTCCAAGTTTGTACGGTGTATATTTCAAACCTTTCTGGGGGAGCATGCCCTCCCCCCCCCCCCGGAACCTCCTAAAGGCTCGTGCCTTGGCCGCTCAGGATTCCACAGCCTTCTACTTTACTTTCCCAGCCACCTACAGCAAAACGTACTGAAAGCACTGCCTTGTTTGCCCTCACGAAGTTCTTTGCATTCCTGTTTCAAAGAACTTTTGTATGGAATGAAATTCTTGGAGTCAAATCATTAAGAGATTCATTTTTTCACCTGCTCGGTCGCGGATGCCTATTTCCCTTTCGTAAACGGTCGTTGCCATTTCTCAGAACGGTCGTTGCCATGTGAAACGGTCGATGCCATTTTTTAGCTCTGAATTACACTTATTAGGTCTAAGAACTCAAAAGGTTGCGGTTACTGGGAGTTGTGTCTCGCTGGTCATATGAGTTAGGGTTCGGGTTAGGGTTCTGTTTAGGGTGAGGGCTAAGAACCCGAGTTCGAGTTTTGAAATTTGCGGACTCTTTTTTTCTTCCAGTTTTTCTTTTATAATTTTTTTTTTCCTTTTTTGTCTTAATTGTTGTTAATATTCTTTCTTAGTTTGTTTCTTTTAATTTTCTTTGAAGTGAAGTGTGTAGTCGACCGTTATAAATGGCATCGACCGTTTCAAATGGCAACGACCGTTCTGAGAAATGGCAACGACCGTTTACGAAAGGGAAATTTGCGTCGCGGATCCAATGACTGCGAATGTCGCTTAATTTTACGACGTGATTTTACAAGTCACTTGCGTCCGTCTGCAAAATATTATCAAGTTTCCATTATCTACTTTAATTTTATGTTAACCAGTTTTTCCAGTTGCCTGTATGTCTTCCGTCTATTTAAATTCAAAACAATTAATTTCCCAGTTGTAACAATTAAAAGAGGAACTTTCAAGACCATTGAAAGGAAATTTTATCAGACTTTAAGTGTACAATATTTCAAGTGTCTACAAATTAACACGGAAATGTTTAAAGTAGCCTGGAAATGTTGAACTTCGAAAATTTAAATGCGTATTGAACTAAGTTTTAAGATGCACAATTATATAAAATCAAATCAATTTTAGTGTAATGATAAAATGGTGTTATAATAAAAAGATGTCCAAAGTACCCGTTGGGAAACCCTTCATCCCTTGGGTTTCCTGAAACATTCTCCAAATTACACCTTTTGCTGTTTATTTATGCAAAATATACATTCATTTACGTCAACAGTTGAAACTATACGGCAAATATACGTTCATTAGCACTTCCATGAACTTCATCAATGCGAACTAACTTTCAATAACGCTATTTGCATATGAGTTAACATTCAATAGCATCAACGGATGAACAATTGCACCTTTGGACAATCACAAATAACAAAATTAATATACTTTCAATCTTACGCAATGATAGTCCATTAACAACAATAGGAAATCAATTGTATAGTTGGACAATCAATGGCGTATTACAGACATACAATAATGCAAATTGCTTTGAGATGCACAATCAATTGCACCCGTTTATACACTCATTTAACCGAAATGGTCAATCCAGTATTCGAAGTCCACATTATCGGAAAGGTTGGGAGGAGTATGGGTGTTCTAATCGCGGCAAGCAAGTTTGGGATTACTAAAGGGTATAAAAGTAAATTCAACCGCTCGGAGCTTAATTCAATATCCGTGGGGTATGCACATTTGTGACTATCAACAAAAAAAAAGACACCAGACTGCTTGATTTCGCTCATTTGCTTTAGATTCGGCACATGTAAAGTTGGACGTTTGAAACGGACCTAATACGCCATTGATTGTCATACTATGCAATTGATTTTCTATTGGTGTTAATGGTGAACTATTACGCGAGATTGAAAGTATATTTATTAAGCCCTGGCCAAACTATCGAACAAAGGTGGATTGAAGGCTCCGACTTTGCTCTATCCAACATTGTTCGATCCAGCATTGTTCGATCCAACATTGTTCGATCCCGCATTGTTCGATCCAACATTGTTCGATCCAGCATTGTTCGATCCAACATTGTTCGACCGTTTGGCCGCCCGTGTTGGGAGATGTTCGTCCAACAGTTTTTGATCCATCAAATGTTGGATAGAGTTTGCTTTTGATCAAACATTACAACCAACAATTCTGCTCGACTCAACAATGCTGCAGTGTTTTGCCGCTCTTTCAACACAGTTGTGTCCTGAATCGAATTCAATACTACGCTTCGAGCATTATTTGCAACAACGGATGGCGGACAAGGATCAACAACCAGAAACCTTGATCAGCGAGTATGAAGCAAGGCCATGTCTTTGGAGCACCTTTAGTCCCCTTTCGCTCTGTTTGGAGCTTTCTGGTTCAATAGCATTTAAGATTTCTGCAAATTCATCCGAGCTCATTCTCATCATCATCATCATCATCATCATCATCATCGTATTTTGCAGTGCTTTAAGCACTGGCCAAACTATCGAACAAAGTTGTGTTCAACGCTCCAACTTTAATCGATCCAACATTGTTCGACCGTTTGGCCACCCATGTTGGATGATGTTCCTCCAACATTTTTTGCTCGATCAAGTGTTGGATGGAGTTTGCTTTTGATCAAACATTGCGACCAACATTTCTGCTCGTCGCAACACTGTTGCAGTGTTTTGCAGCTCTTCCAACAAAGTTGTGTCCTGAATCTAGTCACGTTCGCGCTTGCTGATTGCAATCACGAATTGCAATCACGAATGACGGATTCAAACGAGGAAAATCCAAAAAATGGTTAAGAGAACGTGTAGAAAAGGGTATGTTCACTGCAAAATACGATGATAATGATCATGATGATGATGATGATGATGAGAATGAGCTCGGATGAATTTGCAGAAATTTTAAATGCTATTGAACCAGAAATCTCCAAACAGAGCGATAGGGGACTAAAGGTGCCCCAAAGACATGGCCTTGCTTCATACTCGCTGATCAAGGTTTCTGGCTGTTGATCCTTGTCCGCCATCCGTTGTTGCAAATAATGCTCGAAGCGTAGGCTTGAAAATAAGATAGTGATTCGTGATTGGCTAGCAGCACGAACGTGACTCGATTCGGGACACAACTTTGTTGAAAGAGCGGCAAAACACTGCAACATTGTTGAGTCGAGCAGAATTGTTGGTTGCAATGTTTGATCAAAAGCAAACTCTATCCAACATTTGATTGAACAAAAAATGTTGGACGAACATCTCCCAACACGGGCGGCCAAATGGTCGAACAATGTTGGATCGAACAATGCTGGATCGAACAATGTTGGATCGAACAATGCTGGATCGAACAATGTTGGATCGAGCAAAGTTGGAGCCTTCAATCAAACTTTGTTCGATAGTTTGGCCAGGGCTTAAAAGCATCGCATTAAAACTCTTTGCAAACATGCATGCAAAGTAGATTGTGACGTCAAATCAATAATACACCCACTCCCCTTCTGAATCGGTCGTGAACAAAAGATGCTTGGTTTTTCGCAAGTTTTGAAACCTATAAAATGGCAGGATTTGTTAGAAAAAGGAAAAAAAAGCCGTAATGCGTTTCGAACAGGCGCAAAGATTTATCTTAGCGAAAAAAATATTTTGGGGTTAGGTGCATGAACGTATATTTGCCGTATAGTTTCAACTGTTGACGTAAATGAATGTATATTTTACGTAAATGAAAAGCCACTTTAGAAGAAGAAAAAAAACTAAAGATAACTTGCATAAATTTCAACAGGGCAACTGGTGCCGTTGTTTGACCAGACTTTTGTAGTTTGTTAATGTCATCGTGAGTCAAGGAAAAAGAAGGGAAAAATTTACATACATTTTATCACTGGCCGCATATAAAGTAGGTTCAGTAACATCTGCTATTTTTGATCATTTCACCATATCTCGCGCACAATATTTGAAATCGTTAACAGCGCTAAAACCAAGCGATTATCATATGTAACTACCAATAGGAAAAGTTCTACATTCCTTGTCCCTGTCGTGTCGCTGTATCATCTTTTTGGTCGCACGTTTTTCAATTTTTAACTGTCTGTTGTCACCTTGTGTAAACTTGATTATTACTATTTCTACCGTATTATTACAAACGTTTAAAAAAAAAAACATATTGCTGCAAACCCATTTAACACCCTTTTACGAAGAATTCACTCTTAGATCGCGTGTTTTGCTTCTTTAAGATTACTGTGCGTTAATGTGGCACTTCAATGTGTTTGTGTTATCGCTTTGACTTGCCGTAACCCTAACCCCGCCTTGACTAGCTTTGTAGCTATTTGCGAGGTAGCCAATATTCTGAACCGAAATGATTTTCTTATTACCAAATAAATGTTCTTCTTCTTCTGTATAATGGAACCAAATATAAATATAATAAATATTCTAAACTGAGACAAATGCTCTTAAGAGATAAAGGCCCTCAATGAACAAGGGAGATGACTTGGAAAGAAGAGGGAAACTGCCATTGCTGTGCCGTTATTGTTCTCCTCGCGATCGCTAGATCGATAAATTCTGTCACAAATATCTAACTGTTTGAAGTGCTTGTAATCCGGCTTCGGATATATCTTAGGCGTTGAATACAGTACTTATTCAAACTGAACAAAAAAGATAATGACTAACGGAAAACTTAAGGTTGCTGTGTCATCGCGCCATTTAATTAGGGTTGAAAGCTGGTGGGAGGTAAACCATCAACGAAAAAATAAGATTTAGCCAAAACGAATCAAAACGTGACCCGCTGTCGTGTAATAATTTATGGAAGCCCTGAATCCGTCCCTGTCAATTATTAAATACGGCCTTGCCTGTAAACTTAAACTTTGGAGATTGTGCCGGTTGAAACGAAGCCATGTGTACCTCGCCACGGTAGTGCGATCTGGTGGGAAAAACGTTGCCCCGAAATGCACTCCAGTCCTCTCTGTCTTAAGGTGCTTTATACAGCGTGCGTCAATATTTTTAATACCTGTCACCAGCCTCCAATGCAATGTCTTACACTTGTTTTATTTAAACGCAACACAGAACAAACTGTGGAGGGAAAAAAAACAACCTTAATCAGTTGGCTTATAATAGTGCACGTCGTAAGGGGGTATAACCGATACACGAACGGTTACGCAATAACGCTATCATGAGAACAATTGAAGGAATTACGTTGCCGGTGGTAATCTTCGGATCTTGTTTTTACTTCATTGTTTACGTGTTATCCATCGCAGGAAACTGCTTTGTTCTGTCACTGTGCTACCGAAGACGTGCTTCCTCATTAAAATTGTTCATAGCTAACTTGGCCATGGCCGACTTGGTCTTCGCTTTGCTGAGCATATTGGACGCCATAAGCTTTTATTCGAGCTGGGTAGGCGGTGAAGTCTCATGCAAACTTCAGAGCTACTTGATCGAAGCATGTTACACTACTACAATTATGACTCTTGTTGTCATTAGTCATGAAAGAATAAAAGCGGTGAGGGATCCCTTCAACGCCAGATTCATTGCTTTAAGTTGCGCTTCAAAGAAGGTGGTCATTTTGTGGGTGA
>OX421445.1:58709135-58716635 GCA_949126865.1 Montipora capitata
CAAACATAACAAAATTGTTGTGATAAAGTCAAATCACTGTTAAAATTCTCAGAGGTTTCCTAAAGTCACACATTTTGTGATTTAAACAAAATTGTTCTTAAACTATTTATTTTCACCAAAGCCATAATTTGCACTGTTCACAATTATAACAAGAGGGTCATGAAGGGGTAAAATGGGAGCTGGGATTAACCTAATTTTTTGGTGGGAAAAAGAGATTTGATCACTGGGAACTGGGATTTTATAACTGGGAATGGGAAATAAATAGTCCTCAAGGCGCAAAATAATGAGATTTGCATTATCAGAGGTCATCAGGTATTACATTGTACCTTCAACTTTCATGTAGTTCTGCTCAAAATTCCTGATATCAAATATTTCATGCAGTCTTCTTCCATTCCTGGCCACTGCCATGTGAGAGACTGTGAGGACCTTCATGATGCTAACAGGCTTGTTTTTGAAACTCAAAGCACCTGCAACATCCCTACATCTAATACAGCTTCACTAGCACAAATTGACTTCCCTAAACCCACTGCAACCAATGCAATCACTCGAAAAAAAGGAGCTCTGATGACGTATTGGGCAAGGCACCATCAGAGTAAATGTGTCAGGCACAGGATCAACTGAAATGTCCTTGAACGTCCTCCACTGATTCGCAAGACCTTTTGCCTAGTGATTGTTGTGGGTCTAGTGAAGGGGGCGAAGAATCTGAGGAGGATACTTATGTTCACTTGATGAATTTAGTAATAATCATGATGATGACAGTGACTCTGAAGGCGACATAGAGAAACCGGAGACTGCTGCATCATTCAGAATGCTTTTACAATGTATGTGCCAGGTGATAGCAGGCCTTTTTCGGCAAGCACTTGGGTATTAGCAATTCCAGGCAGCTACAAATTATACGTTGCACTGACTATTTATTGCCTTTGCTCTTAAGTAATCTCATGTTTCATTTTGAGACTTATCATTAATAACTGCTTCAAAAAACTTATCAATGCTCTACACTTATTTTCCTTATCATAACTCTAGTTGGGAATTTAGTAGCAGGGACTGGGATTTCTGTAACAAAACTTGCCACTCGGACTGGGATTTTGTCCAAATTTGGAGTGGAAAATGGACTGGGAAATGGACTGGGAAATGCCACCACCCCCCCCCCCCCCCCCTCCAGCCTTCATGACCCTCTAAAAAGTAAAAAAGTATGGCACTGAAAGTTGTGATAGCATCAGAGGTAGAACCTACAGCAGAAAGTGACAAATCAAACATTGTCAAGGAGCTTTAAGTAGAAAATGTGGACCAGAAGTTTGGACCTTCAAATAGTAATTATTGACGTGCAATGCAAACAAATTTTTTGTTAAATATTCAGACCTTGTGTATAAACTATTTACCTTGACAAATGGACAACAAAAACTACTTTTTTTGGCCTGAAATGTTCAGGAAAACTTAATTTGCAATCATGCATAAAAATGCTGCTATTAGAGACTGAGTCACTGTGAAAATAAATACTGGGTTCAAAAGGTGAAAATACTAAAACCACCCAGTATTTTTTGGAACCTTAATATAAAGATAACCTTCAGTGCTGGTGACTTGTAAAGATAGATTTCTTTTAGGGATCCTTAAAAGGCTCTTTCAAAAATCTTCAAAGAATAATTCCAGTTGCTATTAAACCATGTGCAAAGATCCTTCATGATCAGGCAATTATCCCTGTCAGTGAAAAATAGATACAGGTTTTGAACTGAACTTCTAGGGACATAGGCTGCATTTTTTTACTCAATCATAATATTATTGTCATGCATGATTACAAGATCTTTAATAGACCCTTAAAAAGACTTTTATTCTGGCAAACAATACCCAATATTCCTCAAGAACTCTGAATACTCACATTTCCTCTACTCTCAGTGATATTTTCCAAATCCAAATTAACTTGTCTCATATCTTCACCGACTTCAAAGTCCCATTTCGCTTCTTTGCCAAGTCCAGTCTTCTTTTTCCATTTTCTCACTGAAATACCACATTAACAAACAAATTTATGGAACCTTCAGAATATCAGATTTGAGTGTAACAAAACTCATAACCCAAGAACAAAGTTATTGTTCCGTGCCCTGTTCAAAAAACAAAGGTAGGCTTTGTATCCATTGAACCAAAACTTAGTAGTCCCAATGTTTTGTTCCCGAGAGTTGTCTCAGTTAACCCTTTAATTAAACTTCCCAGTGGAGGTTAACCCTTTAACTCCCAGTGGCCACTTATAGATTTTACTCTGTCTAACGCCAGACAATTTCATTAAATTAATTAAAATTAAAGTGTTAATTAAACTTTCTTCGGTAGTCTCCACCCCATGATGGAAAAGATCGAAATGGATATTAAAACGTTGAAAAGCTTGCATACATTTATAAATTCTGAAAAAAGTTAGTTCAAAACAGTAATTATATACTGGCTACTTCCACTAAGGGAGGCACAGTGGTCTCATGGTTAGTGTGCTCGACTCCGGAGCAAATGGTCCGGGTTCGGGTCCTGGCCGTGGACGTTGTGTTGTGTTCTTGGGCAAGACACTTTACTCCCTCGGTGTCTCTCTCCACCCAGGTGTATAAATGGGTACCGGCGAATTTAATGCTGGGGGTAACCCTGCGATGGACTAGCATCCCATCCAGGGGGAAGTAGGAATACTCCTAGTTGCTTCATGCTACAGAAACCAGGGATTAAAGCTCCGGCCTGATGGGCCACTTGGCTTGTAAGCTGACTTTACCTTTTTACCTTACTTCCACTAAAAATGTTATCAATAAATAATGATTGCACACATTTCCTTTGCTTCCCAAGAATGTGAACATTGAAGGTGATGAGTGTCAACGAAGTTTTCTAACCCCGGCCAAGTTATCTCCCATGTGTGCAAAAAAAATGTGCAGTAACATTGTTCTATGGACTAATTTTAAAGTTGACCTGAACTAAAACTACAAAACACATTCTTATGCCACTTGCGAAAAAATGACGACCATGACAATTAATTTTCCAAAATAATGAACAATTCTTTCCCTCACCCAAGAGTGCCCCACTTGTCGAGTCATATTCTTCAACCATCTCCACTTCATCCTTGAAGGTGTAATGGACTTTTCGGCGTCCTAAACATACCAATGATAGGCTTAATTTATCATGAAGGAAACTACTATCAAAGTATCAGTAATACTTCCCACATTAAGTCATATGTCTTCAAAACTACATTGTAACTAGTTGTAAAATAGCTGGACTTTCATAAAGTCCTTTGTCCTTTTTGTCACAATTTTGCCATCTGAAAAAGACCTACAATCTTGGACAAAACTCTTGGGAAAAATTCTAGCTTAAGCATCATTTGGCACTCACTCACAAAATATCTTGGTCCTTCCCCCTTCCCCCCCATACCAATGTTGGTAATGTGATGCAAAATACTGTGCAAGCCTTTGGTTGCTTTTTAAAACAACATTGGAATGGGGGAAGGGGGGAAAGTAGGAAGAATTTATTCTTTATCGCAGAGACAAATGAGAGCGTCACATTTTCCCAACGAGTTTTGTCCAAGATTGTAAATATACCAAAATGAGAAAAATTTACAGCAGACTCATTGGCCCAAATAATCCTGTGTACCAAAAGTTACGGCATTACATGCTGCTTAATTTGAGCTATTGTCGTTTCCAATCATGGGATCACATATGTCATGAAAGCCAATTTTTTGGGACTTAACAATGGCGAACAGTGCTTAATCAACAAGTAGCAAGTGACCAGCCTGGTTTTTATTGACATTATAGAGCCAGAAAAAACGACATATATTGCCTTCTTAGCAAGCAATAAGGGAATTTTTAACGCGGAAGATCATTGAAAAGTGCAACGTTTTGAAATCGTCCGTTTATAGAATTAAAAAACGCCTTTTGCATGAGGAAAGAGAGAAACACACTGGAGGACGTCCAAGTAAGCTGAGTATTCGGCAACAAGGAGTCATCATACGAAGTTTAAATGCATATGCATCTATGACAGGGCGTATTGACGCGATTGTATTTAAGAAATCAAGGAGCATACCAAACACCAACTGTAAATCATATGTGTTGTGTCCTTGAGAGAAACAGAGAACTTTTTCAAGTTGGTCACGCAGACATGCTTGCGTTACATTGAATGCGTGTAACACAATTTAAACAATATTTAACAAAATTGTCTCCATTTTTGGTGGAATCACCTTCATCGTTTCCAATTTCACAACAGAATGAACTCTAAACGATGATTTAAGGTAGTTGGCACGATTAACAGAAGAAAATGTAGTCATTTCAACGGTTAACAACGAATAACGTGCAAGTCTTAGAAAAAACAATGACCATCTATTGTTTTCATTGCGTCTTCCCTGTTAACCGTTGAAACTCTCTGTTAATCGTTGTTTTATTGAATGATTGGCGTTAAGTTGTCTTCGTAATGATCCTCTAACATAGACCACAGTTAAAAACGTATTCTAAGGTAAGAGTTGCAAAACATCTGGAACTTGGCGGGATTTCCCGTTGATGTTCCTTCGGGATTTGATAGTTAAAATGAAGTGCTTGCCACCGCACAGTCAGATAAATACTACTTATTGCATTTGCAGCCTCTCTCTGTGGAGAGAAAGTTTCTTTGAATTGTCTTGAATGAAAATCATGCTCATAGCCTTGCAAGCAATCCATAACTAAGCGACTACAATAAGTGGAGTCATCAACAACCTTCAGAACTGTCATACACGCAATCGTCTTCATTAGGCTAACAAACGTTAAGGTACATTTTTGTCCGCAAAAACCCACACGCAGCAGTACAGTGACATTCAAACTACACCATTATAGAGACTCTCACGAGATCTACATATCAAACTGTCCATGGTCATTGAGACTCTATGAATTTGATTATACTCATGAAAACATGAATTATACAATCTTGGACAAAACTCTTGGGAAAAATTCTAGCTTAAGCATCATTTGGCACTCACTCACAAAATATCTTGGTCCTTCCCCCTTCCCCCCCATACCAATGTTGGTAATGTGATGCAAAATACTGTGCAAGCCTTTGGTTGCTTTTTAAAACAACATTGGAATGGGGGAAGGGGGGAAAGTAGGAAGAATTTACTCTTTATCGCAGAGACAAATGAGAGCGTCACATTTTCCCAACGAGTTTTGTCCAAGATTGTAAATATACCAAAATGAGAAAAATTTACAGCAGACTCGTTGGCCCAAATAATCCTGTGTACCAAAAGTTACGGCATTACATGCTGCTTAATTTGAGCTATTGTCGTTTCCAATCATGGGATCACATATGTCATGAAAGCCAATTTTTTGGGACTTAACAATGGCGAACAGTGCTTAATCAACAAGTAGCAAGTGACCAGCATGGTTTTTATTGACATTATAGAGCCAGAAAAAACGACATATATTGCCTTCTTAGCAAGCAATAAGGGAATTTTTAACGCGGAAGATCATTGAAAAGTGCAACATTTTGAAATCGTCCGTTTATAGAATTAAAAAACGCCTTTTGAGGAAAGAGAGAAACACACTAGAGGACGTCCAAGTAAGCTGAGTATTCGGCAACAAGGAGTCATCATACGAAGTTTAAATGCATATGCATCTATGACAGGGCGTATTGACGCGATTGTATTTAAGAAATCAAGGAGCATACCAAACACCAACTGTAAATCATATGTGTTGTGTCCTTGAGAGAAACAGAGAACTTTTTCAAGTTGGTCACGCAGACATGCTTGCGTTACATTGAATGCGTGTAACACAATTTAAACAATATTTAACAAAATTGTCTCCATTTTTGGTGGAATCACCTTCATCGTTTCCAATTTCACAACAGAATGAACTCTAAACGATGATTTAAGGTAGTTGGCACGATTAACAGAAGAAAATGTAGTCATTTCAACGGTTAACAACGAATAACGTGCAAGTCTTAGAAAAAACAATGACCATCTATTGTTTTCATTGCGTCTTCCCTGTTAACCGTTGAAATTCTCTGTTAATCGTTGTTTTATTGAATGATTGGCGTTAAGTTGTCTTCGTAATGATCCTCTAACATAGACCACAGTTAAAAACGTATTCTAAGGTAAGAGTTGCAAAACATCTGGAACTTGGCGGGATTTCCCGTTGATGTTCCTTCGGGATTTGATAGTTAAAATGAAGTGCTTGCCACCGCACAGTCAGATAAATACTACTTATTGCATTTGCAGCCTCTCTCTGTGGAGAGAAAGTTTCTTTGAATTGTCTTGAATGAAAATCATGCTCATAGCCTTGCAAGCAATCCATAACTAAGCGACTACAATAAGTGGAGTCATCAACAACCTTCAGAACTGTCATACACGCAATCGTCTTCATTAGGCTAACAAATGTTAAGGTACATTTTTGTCCGCAAAAACCCACACGCAGCAGTCCAGTGACATTCAAACTACACCATTATAGAGACTCTCACGAGATCTACATATCAAACTGTCCATGGTCATTGAGACTCTATGAATTTGATTATACTCATGAAAACATGAATTATACAATCTTGGACAAAACTCTTGGGAAAAATTCTAGCTTAAGCATCATTTGGCACGCACTCACAAAATATCTTGGTCCTTCCCCCTTCCCCCCCATACCAATGTTGGTAATGTGATGCAAAATACTGTGCAAGCCTTTGGTTGCTTTTTAAAACAACATTGGAATGGGGGAAGGGGGGAAAGTAGGAAGAATTTACTCTTTATCGCAGAGACAAATGAGAGCGTCACATTTTCCCAACGAGTTTTGTCCAAGATTGTAGCCGGCTAAATGTTTCCACAATTATTGCAGTACAAGAGAACTCTGTCATTAAATAATTAATTATTTAATTAACAACAATGAGAAAGTACACAACTAGCGTAATCTCCTTTCCCGTTGATGAAATGAAAATACTTAATAGAATACCGTTTTTCGCGCTATTTATATTAATTGGTAGTACCACCACTCTACGTTTCTTTTAACACTACTTGAACGTCGTCCGTGTGTTGGTAATAGGGACTTTAAGCAAATCGCTACGGCGGGCGCTAATACGGCTGCCGGAAGTAAATTTTTCCCAAAATGAAACACTGCGCATGTATGTCGGTTGCATCCAGCCGTAGTGTGAAATCTGACTACGTGAGTCGCTATGTTTTGCCGTAGTGGCTACTACGTCGGGTTTATTTCGCTTCTCTGGCCCTTTTCAACGGACATCTCGGCATTTTAAGAATTCTGTTGGATACTATATCCTTTAAAGTCAATTTAAGTCAAGGATTGTGTCAAGGTTGCCTCTCATAAGCTTGTAAATCCGTATTATGAACTTACGATAAGTTTTGGCAAAGGTGTTGGAATGGCGAAGTGAGTTCAGCACGCGGTTGTTTTTCTTCGGTTAAGTTTGCTTTGAGGATTTAGTGAAGATGTTTTATATCTGGATACTATACGATGCTATTTTGCTTCTTTGAGTATAGATACATGTGTCTTTTTCACTCGATATTCTTTGAGATGTTTTTCTCTGAAATTGTATATTTCA
>OX421445.1:58721635-58746635 GCA_949126865.1 Montipora capitata
CTCCGCTAGTAGTATAAAAATAGTGATGATACTGATCAGTTTTGCAATTTTTTTCTTCGTTTTCTCCATATGATAAGCACAATGGTACAGAACGCATGCGCATTATTGATATAATTGTTGTTAGCTGTAGACAGCCCAAACACGACTCGTATTGGTCGAGATAAAAAATTCAAAGACCTCAGAGCTTTGCTGTAACACGCACGCCTTTCAAAGATCTCCCTTTTCTATATGAAATAAGGGAAAAGTTTTTAAAGATTTCTCTATGAGGGCTGCTTTTGTATAAGACGCCATTTGTTCATAAGAATAAATATGTTTGAGATTACGCACTGATGGGCGATATTCTGTAACAAACGGCAAAATTACTAAAACGAAAAAAGAAAAAAAAAACGAAACTAAAAAAAAAAAAAAAAAAATCTGCCTGGGGTACCCCGTGCCACTTTCAATACAAAGAGGGAGAGGTTAATCGGTCCTTGACCCATATGTGACTCACCCCTTGACTACTCGCAGCTCCGCTAGCAATATAAAACTAATGATGATAGTGATTAGTTTTGCAATTTGTTTCTTCGTTTTCTCCATGTGGTAAGCACAATACATACATACATACATACATACATACATACATACATACTTAATTGACCGCTCCCCATAGGGGCTTTTCAGGGCCAATGAAACACAATCAACGAAACAACAACAACAACTGTTAAGAATCCCAACTGGCCGGAGGCAAACCAGTTGGCTATTTACAAGTGCAGCTGGGAAGTTGAACCAAGGACTACCAGGAACAAATTCAACGAGTGGTCAGAACGGGTCTTGAACCCGGGATATCCGGATCTCAAGGCAAGCGCCCTAACCACTGGGCCACACTGCCTCACTGGCTAATGGTACAGAACGCATGCGCATTATTGATATAATTGTTGTTAGCTGTAGACAGCCCAAACACGACTCCTATTGGTCAAGGTAAGAAATTCAAAGACCTCAGAGCTTTGCCCTAACCCGTCCGTCTTTCTCTATATGAAAAAAGGGGAGGGTTTTTAAAGATTTCTCTTTGAGGGCTGCTATTGTATAAGATGCAATTTGTTCACATGAATATGTTTGAGATTACGCACTAATGGCCGATATTCTATAACAAACGGCAAAATTACTAAAACGAAGAAAGAAAAAAAAACGAAACTAAAAACAAAAATAGCAAAAGCTCCGTTTGGGGTCCACAGTGCCACTTTCAATCCAAAGAGGGATGGGTTAATCGGTCCCTGAGCCATAAGTGATTAAGGAGTTTAAGAAACGACGACGGCTACGGCTACGGCAACGCCAAAAACCAGTAATATTATTGGTTAAAAGAACCAAAATTATCGTGCTGCACGTGCGGCACGCTTTTTTGAACAAATCTCTCCCGTACTCGTCAAAACTACAACGTGAAATGACCAAATTTCAGGTTTTGACGACAACGTGGACAAACTACAGTAAATCTTTCAGTCTCACTCTTTACTTCAAATCCGTGCGTACCAATCCAGTTATAGGACACTTCGCCCATATTGCATAATATAAACAAGATGGAATAATCATTAAATACTTAGAATAGCTCAAACTTATATTTTGAAGTGCCGTTTTCGTCGCCGTAGCCGTCGTGATATCTTAAACTACCTATTAACCCATTGACTACGGTAGCTCCTCTATTAGTGTAATAAAAACTAAGGATAGTCTATAGTTAAGGCATGCGCATTCGTAAAATACGTATTAAGCCTTTGGCTACTAGAGATTTGGCCGAAAAACACGCTTTGAAACTATTTGAGGGGTTTTTTGGTCACTGTCGTGCTGTTTAAGAGCTTAACCTCCCTAAAAACCCGTTTCCAGGTTGTACACTCCGCGGCCTTTTCAGCCAGGTGCAAAATAAGCGCTTGCAAAGTTCGGCATGCGCAGGAAGCAAAATTTCGACATAGTTTTGGGGTTTAAAAGTAGCACAACACTTTCCACTTTCACTTTTTGCTTTCTCTCCTTCCCTCTCTTTTCGCTTTCCTTGCCTTATTTTTTTTTTTCAACTTGCTGGGCATTTGGTAGGCTTTATTTTGGTAGGAAGAGTTTCTGAGAAACCTTTCATCATCTTAGAATTAGGTGCTCAGGAAGGTAGGTGGGTAATGGAGCAAGCTTTTCATGGAGATTTCAGTGAGGTCAGTGTTACATGGTTCATTTGGCCGTTTCTCCAGTTTCCTTGACTGAATTGTGCTCATTCAGGTATAGTTTGAGAGATCTCTTCTCCTTGCACAGGTTAGTGGACAAAGCTGTTCCTGACCGTTAAAAGTGATGACGTCACAAGATGGGACCGTGGATAAAGCTGGACGTATTTGAGAAAAAAAAAATTGCAAAAACTCTGTTTGGGGTCCCCCGTGCTACTTTCGATCCAAAGAGGGAGAGATTAATCGGTCCCTGAGCCATACGTGATTAACCCCTTGACTACGGTAGCTCCTCTATTAGTGTAATAAAAACTAAGGATAGTCTATAGTTCTGAATTTTTTTCCTTGTTCTTGTTCATGTGGTAAGCAGAGTTAGTACAGAACGCATGCGCATTCGTAAAATACGTATTAAGCCTTTGGCTACTAGAGATTTGGCCGAAAAACACGTTTTGAAGCTAGTTGAGGGGTTTTTTGGTCACTGTCGTGCTGTTTAAGAGCTTAACCTCCCTAAAAACCCGTTTCCAGGTTGTACACTCCGCGGCCTTTTCAGCCAGGTGCAAAATAAGCGCTTGCAAAGTTCGGCATGCGCAGGAAGCAAAATTTCGACATAGTTTTGGGGTTTAAAAGTAGCACAACACTTTCGACTTTCACTTTTCGCTTTCTCTCCTTCCCTCTCTTTTCGCTTTCCTTGCCTGATTTTTTTTTTCAACTTGCTGGGCATTTGGTAGGCTTTATTTTGGTAGGAGGAGTTTCTGAGAAACCTTTCATCATCTTACAATTAGGTGCTCAGGAAGGTAGGTGGGTAATGGAGCAAGCTTTTCATGGAGATTTCAGTGAGGTCAGTGTTACATGGTTTTTTTGGCCGTTTCTCCAGTTTCCTTGACTGAATTGTGCTCATTCAGGTATAGTTTGAGAGATCTCTTCTCCCTGCACAAGTTAGTGGACAAAGCTGTTCCTGACCGTTAAAAGTGATGACGTCACAAGATGGGACCGTGGATAAAGCTGGACGTATTTGAGAAAAAAAAAATTGCAAAAACTCTGTTTGGGGTCCCCAGTGCTACTTTCGATCCAAAGAGGGAGAGATTAATCGGTCCCTGAGCCATACGTGATTAACCCCTTGACTACGGTAGCTCCTCTATTAGTGTAATAAAAACTAAGGATAGTCTATAGTTCTGAATTTTTTTCCTTGTTCTTGTTCATGTGGTAAGCAGAGTTAGTACAGAACGCATGCGCATTCGTAAAATACGTATTAAGCCTTTGGCTACTAGAGATTTGGCCGAAAAACACGTTTTGAAGCTAGTTGAGGGGTTTTTTTCGTCACTGTCGTGCTGTTTAGGAGCTTAACCTCCCTAAAAACCCGTTTCCAGGTTGTACACTCCGCGGCCTTTTCAGCCAGGTGCAAAATAAGCGCTTGCAAAGTTCGGCATGCGCAGGAAGCAAAATTTCGACATAGTTTTGGGGTTTAAAAGTAGCACAACACTTTCGACTTTCACTTTTCGCTTTCTCTCCTTCCCTCTCTTTTCGCTTTCCTTGCCTGATTTTTTTTTTTCAACTTGCTGGGCATTTGGTAGGCTTTATTTTGGTAGGAAGAGTTTCTGAGAAACCTTTCATCATCTTAGAATTAGGTGCTCAGGAAGGTAGGTGGGTAATGGAGCAAGCTTTTCATGGAGATTTCAGTGAGGTCAGTGTTACATGGTTTTTTTGGCCGTTTCTCCAGTTTCCTTGACTGAATTGTGCTCATTCAGGTATAGTTTGAGAGATCTCTTCTCCCTGCACAAGTTAGTGGACAAAGCTGTTCCTGACCGTTAAAAGTGATGACGTCACAAGATGGGACCGTGGATAAAGCTGGACGTATTTGAGAAAAAAAAAATTGCAAAAACTCTGTTTGGGGTCCCCCGTGCTACTTTCGATCCAAAGAGGGAGAGATTAATCGGTCCCTGAGCCATACGTGATTAACCCCTTGACTACGGTAGCTCCTCTATTAGTGTAATAAAAACTAAGGATAGTCTATAGTTCTGAATTTTTTTCCTTGTTCTTGTTCATGTGGTAAGCAGAGTTAGTACAGAACGCATGCGCATTCGTAAAATACGTATTAAGCCTTTGGCTACTAGAGATTTGGCCGAAAAACACGTTTTGAAGCTAGTTGAGGGGTTTTTTGGTCACTGTCGTGCTGTTTAAGAGCTTAACCTCCCTAAAAACCCGTTTCCAGGTTGTACACTCCGCGGCCTTTTCAGCCAGGTGCAAAATAAGCGCTTGCAAAGTTCGGCATGCGCAGGAAGCAAAATTTCCACATAGTTTTGGGGTTTAAAAGTAGCACAACACTTTCGACTTTCACTTTTCGCTTTCTCTCCTTCCCTCTCTTTTCGCTTTCCTTGCCTGATTTTTTTTTTTCAACTTGCTGGGCATTTGGTAGGCTTTATTTTGGTAGGAAGAGTTTCTGAGAAACCTTTCATCATCTTAGAATTAGGTGCTCAGGAAGGTAGGTGGGTAATGGAGCAAGCTTTTCATGGAGATTTCAGTGAGGTCAGTGTTACATGGTTTTTTTGGCCGTTTCTCCAGTTTCCTTGACTGAATTGTGCTCATTCAGGTATAGTTTGAGAGATCTCTTCTCCCTGCACAAGTTAGTGGACAAAGCTGTTCCTGACCGTTAAAAGTGATGACGTCACAAGATGGGACCGTGGATAAAGCTGGACGTATTTGAGAAAAAAAAAATTGCAAAAACTCTGTTTGGGGTCCCCAGTGCTACTTTCGATCCAAAGAGGGAGAGATTAATCGGTCCCTGAGCCATACGTGATTAACCCCTTGACTACGGTAGCTCCTCTATTAGTGTAATAAAAACTAAGGATAGTCTATAGTTCTGAATTTTTTTCCTTGTTCTTGTTCATGTGGTAAGCAGAGTTAGTACAGAACGCATGCGCATTCGTAAAATACGTATTAAGCCTTTGGCTACTAGAGATTTGGCCGAAAAACACGTTTTGAAGCTAGTTGAGGGGTTTTTTGGTCACTGTCGTGCTGTTTAAGAGCTTAACCTCCCTAAAAACCCGTTTCCAGGTTGTACACTCCGCGGCCTTTTCAGCCAGGTGCAAAATAAGCGCTTGCAAAGTTCGGCATGCGCAGGAAGCAAAATTTCGACATAGTTTTGGGGTTTAAAAGTAGGACAACACTTTCGACTTTCACTTTTCGCTTTCTCTCCTTCCCTCTCTTTTCGCTTTCCTTGCCTGATTTTTTTTTTTCAACTTGCTGGGCATTTGGTAGGCTTTATTTTGGTAGGAAGAGTTTCTGAGAAACCTTTCATCATCTTAGAATTAGGTGCTCAGGAAGGTAGGTGGGTAATGGAGCAAGCTTTTCATGGAGATTTCAGTGAGGTCAGTGTTACATGGTTTTTTTGGCCGTTTCTCCAGTTTCCTTGACTGAATTGTGCTCATTCAGGTATAGTTTGAGAGATCTCTTCTCCCTGCACAAGTTAGTGGACAAAGCTGTTCCTGGCCGTTAAAAGTGATGACGTCACAAGATGGGACCGTGGATAAAGCTGGACGTATTTGAGAAAAAAAAAATTGCAAAAACTCTGTTTGGGGTCCCCAGTGCTACTTTCGATCCAAAGAGGGAGAGATTAATCGGTCCCTGAGCCATACGTGATTAACCCCTTGACTACGGTAGCTCCTCTATTAGTGTAATAAAAACTAAGGATAGTCTATAGTTCTGAATTTTTTTCCTTGTTCTTGTTCATGTGGTAAGCAGAGTTAGTACAGAACGCATGCGCATTCGTAAAATACGTATTAAGCCTTTGGCTACTAGAGATTTGGCCGAAAAACACGTTTTGAAGCTAGTTGAGGGGTTTTTTTCGTCACTGTCGTGCTGTTTAGGAGCTTAACCTCCCTAAAAACCCGTTTCCAGGTTGTACACTCCGCGGCCTTTTCAGCCAGGTGCAAAATAAGCGCTTGCAAAGTTCGGCATGCGCAGGAAGCAAAATTTCGACATAGTTTTGGGGTTTAAAAGTAGCACAACACTTTCGACTTTCACTTTTCGCTTTCTCTCCTTCCCTCTCTTTTCGCTTTCCTTGCCTGATTTTTTTTTTTCAACTTGCTGGGCATTTGGTAGGCTTTATTTTGGTAGGAAGAGTTTCTGAGAAACCTTTCATCATCTTAGAATTAGGTGCTCAGGAAGGTAGGTGGGTAATGGAGCAAGCTTTTCATGGAGATTTCAGTGAGGTCAGTGTTACATGGTTTTTTTGGCCGTTTCTCCAGTTTCCTTGACTGAATTGTGCTCATTCAGGTATAGTTTGAGAGATCTCTTCTCCCTGCACAAGTTAGTGGACAAAGCTGTTCCTGGCCGTTAAAAGTGATGACGTCACAAGATGGGACCGTGGATAAAGCTGGACGTATTTGAGAAAAAAAAAAATTGCAAAAACTCTGTTTGGGGTCCCCCGTGCTACTTTCGATCCAAAGAGGGAGAGATTAATCGGTCCCTGAGCCATACGTGATTAACCCCTTGACTACGGTAGCTCCTCTATTAGTGTAATAAAAACTAAGGATAGTCTATAGTTCTGAATTTTTTTCCTTGTTCTTGTTCATGTGGTAAGCAGAGTTAGTACAGAACGCATGCGCATTCGTAAAATACGTATTAAGCCTTTGGCTACTAGAGATTTGGCCGAAAAACACGTTTTGAAGCTAGTTGAGGGGTTTTTTGGTCACTGTCGTGCTGTTTAAGAGCTTAACCTCCCTAAAAACCCGTTTCCAGGTTGTACACTCCGCGGCCTTTTCAGCCAGGTGCAAAATAAGCGCTTGCAAAGTTCGGCATGCGCAGGAAGCAAAATTTCCACATAGTTTTGGGGTTTAAAAGTAGCACAACACTTTCGACTTTCACTTTTCGCTTTCTCTCCTTCCCTCTCTTTTCGCTTTCCTTGCCTGATTTTTTTTTTTCAACTTGCTGGGCATTTGGTAGGCTTTATTTTGGTAGGAAGAGTTTCTGAGAAACCTTTCATCATCTTAGAATTAGGTGCTCAGGAAGGTAGGTGGGTAATGGAGCAAGCTTTTCATGGAGATTTCAGTGAGGTCAGTGTTACATGGTTTTTTTGGCCGTTTCTCCAGTTTCCTTGACTGAATTGTGCTCATTCAGGTATAGTTTGAGAGATCTCTTCTCCCTGCACAAGTTAGTGGACATAGCTGTTCCTGACCGTTAAAAGTGATGACGTCACAAGATGGGACCGTGGATAAAGCTGGACGTATTTGAGAAAAAAAAAATTGCAAAAACTCTGTTTGGGGTCCCCAGTGCTACTTTCGATCCAAAGAGGGAGAGATTAATCGGTCCCTGAGCCATACGTGATTAACCCCTTGACTACGGTAGCTCCTCTATTAGTGTAATAAAAACTAAGGATAGTCTATAGTTCTGAATTTTTTTCCTTGTTCTTGTTCATGTGGTAAGCAGAGTTAGTACAGAACGCATGCGCATTCGTAAAATACGTATTAAGCCTTTGGCTACTAGAGATTTGGCCGAAAAACACGTTTTGAAGCTAGTTGAGGGGTTTTTTTCGTCACTGTCGTGCTGTTTAGGAGCTTAACCTCCCTAAAAACCCGTTTCCAGGTTGTACACTCCGCGGCCTTTTCAGCCAGGTGCAAAATAAGCGCTTGCAAAGTTCGGCATGCGCAGGAAGCAAAATTTCGACATAGTTTTGGGGTTTAAAAGTAGCACAACACTTTCGACTTTCACTTTTCGCTTTCTCTCCTTCCTTCTCTTTTCGCTTTCCTTGCCTGATTTTTTTTTTTTCAACTTGCTGGGCATTTGGTAGGCTTTATTTTGGTAGGAAGAGTTTCTGAGAAACCTTTCATCATCTTAGAATTAGGTGCTCAGGAAGGTAGGTGGGTAATGGAGCAAGCTTTTCATGGAGATTTCAGTGAGGTCAGTGTTACATGGTTTTTTTGGCCGTTTCTCCAGTTTCCTTGACTGAATTGTGCTCATTCAGGTATAGTTTGAGAGATCTCTTCTCCCTGCACAAGTTAGTGGACAAAGCTGTTCCTGGCCGTTAAAAGTGATGACGTCACAAGATGGGACCGTGGATAAAGCTGGACGTATTTGAGAAAAAAAAAAATTGCAAAAACTCTGTTTGGGGTCCCCCGTGCTACTTTCGATCCAAAGAGGGAGAGATTAATCGGTCCCTGAGCCATACGTGATTAACCCCTTGACTACGGTAGCTCCTCTATTAGTGTAATAAAAACTAAGGATAGTCTATAGTTTTGAATTTTTTTCCTTGTTCTTGTTCATGTGGTAAGCAGAGTTAGTACAGAACGCATGCGCATTCGTAAAATACGTATTAAGCCTTTGGCTACTAGAGATTTGGCCGAAAAACACGTTTTGAAGCTAGTTGAGGGGTTTTTTGGTCACTGTCGTGCTGTTTAAGAGCTTAACCTCCCTAAAAACCCGTTTCCAGGTTGTACACTGCGCGGCCTTTTCAGCCAGGTGCAAAATAAGCGCTTGCAAAGTTCGGCATGCGCAGGAAGCAAAATTTCCACATAGTTTTGGGGTTTAAAAGTGGCACAACACTTTCGACTTTCACTTTTCGCTTTCTCTCCTTCCCTCTCTTTTCCCTTTCCTTGCCTGATTTTTTTTTTTCAACTTGCTGGGCATTTGGTAGGCTTTATTTTGGTAGGAAGAGTTTCTGAGAAACCTTTCATCATCTTAGAATTAGGTGCTCAGGAAGGTAGGTGGGTAATGGAGCAAGCTTTTCATGGAGATTTCAGTGAGGTCAGTGTTACATGGTTTTTTTGGCCGTTTCTCCAGTTTCCTTGACTGAATTGTGCTCATTCAGGTATAGTTTGAGAGATCTCTTCTCCCTGCACAAGTTAGTGGACAAAGCTGTTCCTGGCCGTTAAAAGTGATGACGTCACAAGATGGGACCGTGGATAAAGCTGGACGTATTTGAGAAAAAAAAAAATTGCAAAAACTCTGTTTGGGGTCCCCCGTGCTACTTTCGATCCAAAGAGGGAGAGATTAATCGGTCCCTGAGCCATACGTGATTAACCCCTTGACTACGGTAGCTCCTCTATTAGTGTAATAAAAACTAAGGATAGTCTATAGTTCTGAATTTTTTTCCTTGTTCTTGTTCATGTGGTAAGCGGAGTTAGTACAGAACGCATGCGCATTCGTAAAATACGTATTAAGCCTTTGGCTACTAGAGATTTGGCCGAAAAACACGTTTTGAAGCTAGTTGAGGGGTTTTTTGGTCACTGTCGTGCTGTTTAAGAGCTTAACCTCCCTAAAAACCCGTTTCCAGGTTGTACACTCCGCGGCCTTTTCAGCCAGGTGCAAAATAAGCGCTTGCAAAGTTCGGCATGCGCAGGAAGCAAAATTTCCACATAGTTTTGGGGTTTAAAAGTAGCACAACACTTTCGACTTTCACTTTTCGCTTTCTCTCCTTCCCTCTCTTTTCGCTTTCCTTGCCTGATTTTTTTTTTTCAACTTGCTGGGCATTTGGTAGGCTTTATTTTGGTAGGAAGAGTTTCTGAGAAACCTTTCATCATCTTAGAATTAGGTGCTCAGGAAGGTAGGTGGGTAATGGAGCAAGCTTTTCATGGAGATTTCAGTGAGGTCAGTGTTACATGGTTTTTTTGGCCGTTTCTCCAGTTTCCTTGACTGAATTGTGCTCATTCAGGTATAGTTTGAGAGATCTCTTCTCCCTGCACAAGTTAGTGGACAAAGCTGTTCCTGGCCGTTAAAAGTGATGACGTCACAAGATGGGACCGTGGATAAAGCTGGACGTATTTGAGAAAAAAAAAAATTGCAAAAACTCTGTTTGGGGTCCCCCGTGCTACTTTCGATCCAAAGAGGGAGAGATTAATCGGTCCCTGAGCCATACGTTTTTTTCTTTTTTTTCTCTAAAAAGGCTCAGAAGAGCTTTTTATTTACATTTAAAAAAGGTGATATAATGTATCAGTCAGTTATATATCTACTTTACATCTAGGTTTTGTACTATATTAAACTTTTAGAACGTGAAAACTATGTTATTATTTATCACCTTTGCAAAGGCTTCCCGAATACACCAAAGATCTTGAAAATTATTTTGAGAACGACGAAGTAAATGTACCCTAAATTGAAAACGCAAATGCGACTTAATTGATGCAGTAAAAATAGCTTCTGGAGGCATAGTTTGGTTTTCCTTTCTGTGATAAACAGCTGATCGGAATATAGCATAACGGGCTACTGTAAGTGTCCAGTTTACTAAATCCATTGACCTCTTGTTGAAGGGATCACTCGGCTTGTGAATTTTTCCTAATAGCTTAACAGCAGTTGTGAGCGGTAGATTGTTTTGTGTCAGTTTGTCTATAAAGGTTTGCACGTAAGACCAAAAATTTGTAATTGTAACGCATTCCACGAGTGCATGATCAAGTGTGTCCAAAAGGCCACATCTGTGACAAAAAGGTGAATCATAAACCGTCATTCTATGCAACGACAATGCAGTCGGTAAAACGCGATGGGCAATACGCCAGTTAATGTCTCCTTGTTTGTTAGAAAGCAAGGGAGAATACAAAATTCCCCACTGCTTCGAATTAAAAGCTGGCTCTGGTTGAAGGGTTCGCTTCCAAGTGGCCACAGCTGGTATAACTGGCTTATGCATACTACTTATCTGACCGTAAAAATGACGCGTTTTACAGGACAGGATATCCGGCGAGTCTTGATTCGGACTAGAAGCTTGAATATTAAAACGGGGTTGAAGCGAGGGAGGACGTGCTGATTCGGAAAACACCTGCTGAATCCACTGACGGGGAAAAGCCTCAAAGAGCAGTCTATATTCACGTCTGGTTCGGGATAAAGTGCGACCACGTTGTTCCGTCAAAATTTCATGCATTGCTAGGATAGGTAAGAACCCCGGGACTGCCTCATAACAGATGTCCTTCACCCTCGTCATACCCGCAGCAATCCAATCAGCGTAGAACATAGGTACTTCATCAACAGTGATCTGCTTGTTAAGAAATAGTGGTTCCTCCAATATATCTCTTCTAGAGACTGGGACGTGGGTGCGAACACGGCACGGACTGTGTTTGAACCAAGCGGATAGCAACTCTTTGTGAAAAGCAGGAACGTCGCGATTAATGCGTTGAAGGGAGTACTCCAACGCAAGGGTTAACTTGCCGAGCTTCATATTGGAAACCCGAAAGAAATATGCAGTGAAACTTTTCCAATGAGCTTCCTCTCCAGACAACAGCCTCTTCAAAGTATTCAAACGGAATGCTTGTATTCTGGATTCCAAACGGGGGATGTTAAAGCCTCCCTCCTTAACAGGCAATGCAAGAATGTCTCTGCACACAAGAGGATGTTTATTATTCCAAAAGAAACCATAGATAATTTCTTCCACTTGTGTAACCACCCAAGAGGGCACAGGTAAAGAAGTAACATTATACCATAGAGTAGACGTCATCAGAGCATTTATTAACAAAGCTCTGCCCTTGTAACTTAAATCCCTGTGCTGCCATGATGTAACTATGTTTTTAATCTTCTCAACCTTATGATTCCAGTTAAGCTGTGTACAGTCCACATTCCCGAAGTACTGCCCAAGGATTTTCTCAGGAATGTACTGGTTAAACCATTCGAAGCCGTGGGGCTGGTCAGTTCTGTGCGCAAAAGCCCCACTCCATAGGCCCTTGCATTTACTCTTGTTAATTTTTGCGCCAGAAGCTTTCTCATAAAGATCAAAAGTACGGAAAGTTTCACGAATGGAAATTTCATCGACGAGTAAAAGGGTAGTGTCATCTGCAAACTGCGATAATTTCACTTCCTGATGTAAATCCGGGGTGAGAATGCCGTGAATTCCTGCGTTACTTCGAATATTAATCGCCATGGTTTCAGCAGCGATAACATAAAGAGGCATAGATAGCGGGCATCCTTGTCTCAAACCTCTTTCAAGTGGAATGAAAGACGTGAACCAACCATTCACTTTTACCGTGATAGAAACAGAGTTGTAAAGAACTTTTATCCAATCAATAAAATTAGGTCCAAAGCCAAAGCGATCCAGAGTCTTGAACAAAAAAGCATGAGATACCCTATCAAAAGCTTTTAACTGATCCACACTTATAAAAGCCAGAGGTGTATTAGTCTCATTAGCGTATGCAAGCACATCATGGAGAAGCCGCGTGTTGTCATTTATTGTCCTTCCCTTAATAGAAGCCGTCTGATCGGAATGGATAATGGTGGGGAGAACCTGTTGCAATCTATTCGCAAGTGCTTTTGTTAGAACCTTGTAATCAGTGGTCAATAACGAGATGGGTCGCCAGTTCTTCAACAAAGTCCTATCACCTTTTTTAAATAACAACGTAATGACACCTCGCCTCTGCGACACTGATAACTGGCCACTGCGAAATGCATAATTATAAATCTGGGTCAGTTTTTCTCCTAAAATTGGCCAAAAGTGTTTGTAGAAATTATTTGTCAGACCGTCTATTCCTGGTGACTTATCATTTTCCATTGACAAAACCGCTTTGCGTAACTCTTCCTCAGTTAGGTCTCTGTCACAATGTTCTCTGTCGCACTCGGACAGCTTCGGAAATGGTACACTTAAAAAGGCATTCTGAGCGGCCTCGTCACACGGTTGAGCTGAAAACAGTTCCTTATAAAATGCATGGGTCTCAGAGAGAAGACCTTTCATGTCCTTAACAGTATCCATATTCTCCTTGGTCAAAAGACGAATAGTTTGCTCTGCCTTCCGTTTCTTCTCTAATGAAAAGAAATAACGCGTGCTCCTTTCGCCTTCTTCTGAAAACTGCGCTTTCGCTCGAATCTTATTTGCCTCCAAATCCCTCAAGTCTAGCTGTTTGAGTTTTTCTTTCGCCAAAAGATATTTCTCTATATCACGATTGGAACCATTTTTTGCTTTTCGTTGCAGTTTCTCTAGTTCGGTTTCAAGTTGATGGCGCTCATGCCACTGTGCTTTTCTCCGAATTTTCGCCCGTCTGATGGCAATTATTTTAAAATGCTGCTTCGCCCTATCCCACCACTTTAGGGGGTTTGGGAAATCTTTTAAACGAGTCTTAAAATCCGTCCAAAATCCCTCGATTTCAGCTTCGAAAACCTCGTCTTTCAAAAGCTCGTTATTAAAATGCCAATAACCAGGTCCACGCGCCAAGTGTTCGAAATCAAAAGTTAAACGAATGCAGTCATGATCGGAATGAGAATAAGGCAGGATATCAACCGAAGTTACGAAGCGGTCGAAATTTCTGCTCGTCAAGAAAAAATCAATGCGTGTTCGTATTATTAAACTAGTATCAGCGGGGTCTTTTCCAGCCCAAGTAAAATTATGTTCATGTCTATGACGCAACCTCCAAATATCAATAAGATCATAACGCGTAGAAACGTCATTCAATGCAAGCACAGCGGAATGTCTCGCATTCGGGTTTCCCCCGAGTTTATCCATTTTCGTATCCATAATACAATTAAAGTCTCCAGTCACAATATTAACATAATCATCAGAAAGAAAGCGATCAAAATCACTGAAAAAATGCCGCCGTTCAATGTCAGTTCTAGGTGCGTAGATACAAATTATGTTAATTGTAGATTCTTCAAGGTCCAAAAGAACGTTAACGACCCGACCTTCATTATCACATTTCAGTCGTCTCAAAGTGTGATCCAAGCGTGAATGGACCAAGATAGCAACACCTCTACTATGGGCCGTCCCATGGGCAAAATATATGTCACCGCCCCATTCTTGTTTAATTTCCATCTCCAAATCAACAGACCAGTGTGTTTCTTGAACGCAAATAATATCAAATCTTTTTCGATTGAACCACTGAAATGCCATCTTGCGCCTATCAGGAAGACGCAAACCTTGCCCATTAATACTGGCCAAAATAGTCATGAAGACAAACCAGAAAGTGGAAAAGGAACGTAAATTAGCCATGTGTGATCCCGTAATATATAGAAAAATATCACGACGCACCTGCCCCAGGGGGCGGATCTTTACTAATGGATTTCTCTGATTGAATGTTCTCCGTTTTCTTATCGCGATTTCGAGCATTTTCTATGTTTGGAACTGGGCGTAGCCTTTGCCGACGACTAACTACTTTCCACTCAGAGTCAGAATCCGTCGACGAATGAGGTCGTTTCTTACCTTGTGCCGTATCATCGTAAACCATTGAATCATCATCCATTTCAGTAATAACAGGCTCGGTCGGGGGTTTTCCTTCTGGTTCTGGTTCCTGAACTGTCGCTGGATTCTCGACTGCAACTCCCGCGTCGTCAGCGACAGGGTTTAAATCATCGCCATGTTGCTCTTTCCTTTTATCGCAAATATACGACATGTGCCCCTTTTGTTTGCAAATCCTGCATTCAATTTGCGGGCATTTCTTTCTTGTATGGCCTTCCTCATGGCATTCATTACAAACGGGCTGTTGGTTATTGTGAATAACCCTACACCACTCGCCTCCAATTCTCATTGAATACGGAATAGATCTAGCTCCAAGAACCATTTTCACCAAACGATTACCATTTTCGATTCCAGCCAGGTCATGGTCTGCCTTGTACTTCAATCTGATAACCTCGCCTTTGACTTCCCCAAATTGAGAAAGACAATCCTTGACATCCACATCATCGACATAGGAACGGAGACCCAAGATACTAACGTTAATGTAAAAACCGTGAGGAGGATGACAGCAAACATGCACCTCATCCACATCGAAACCCTCCTCAATCAACAAATCAGCGCCAGCCTTCGTTTGTAGCTCTATCAAATACTCGTTATTGCCAAGATCCTGAAAAACTGTAATACCATCTGCAATCTCATCACTAATACCTCTCTTTATGCGCCCAACACTCGTTTTCCACGGAAGCTTGAGTAGCACGCTTCGACCTTTCCGGTCGGCCATGTCGGCCACCGTACAACTTGAAATAGATTCTTTCACTTCAATACTTATCGACACGAACTTACCCTAAAAAACACGAAAGGCTAAACGACAATGTCCTTATAAACTGGAATAAATGGACTACAAGACAGGATGGACTAAACGGACCAAGGATAAAATCGATTTCCGAGAAGCCAAATCACAAATCCCTTGACTACGGTAGCTCCTCTATTAGTGTAATAAAAACTAAGGATAGTCTATAGTTCTGAATTTTTTTCCTTGTTCTTGTTCATGTGGTAAGCAGAGTTAGTACAGAACGCATGCGCATTCGTAAAATACGTATTAAGCCTTTGGCTACTAGAGATTTGGCCGAAAAACACGTTTTGAAGCTAGTTGAGGGGTTTTTTGGTCACTGTCGTGCTGTTTAAGAGCTTAACCTCCCTAAAAACCCGTTTCCAGGTTGTACACTCCGCGGCCTTTTCAGCCAGGTGCAAAATAAGCGCTTGCAAAGTTCGGCATGCGCAGGAAGCAAAATTTCCACATAGTTTTGGGGTTTAAAAGTAGCACAACACTTTCGACTTTCACTTTTCGCTTTCTCTCCTTCCCTCTCTTTTCGCTTTCCTTGCCTGATTTTTTTTTTTCAACTTGCTGGGCATTTGGTAGGCTTTATTTTGGTAGGAAGAGTTTCTGAGAAACCTTTCATCATCTTAGAATTAGGTGCTCAGGAAGGTAGGTGGGTAATGGAGCAAGCTTTTCATGGAGATTTCAGTGAGGTCAGTGTTACATGGTTTTTTTGGCCGTTTCTCCAGTTTCCTTGACTGAATTGTACTCATTCAGGTATAGTTTGAGAGATCTCTTCTCCCTGCACAAGTTAGTGGACAAAGCTGTTCCTGGCCGTTAAAAGTGATGACGTCACAAGATGGGACCGTGGATAAAGCTGGACGTATTTGAGAAAAAAAAAAATTGCAAAAACTCTGTTTGGGGTCCCCCGTGCTACTTTCGATCCAAAGAGGGAGAGATTAATCGGTCCCTGAGCCATACGTGATTAACCCCTTGACTACGGTAGCTCCTCTATTAGTGTAATAAAAACTAAGGATAGTCTATAGTTCTGAATTTTTTTCCTTGTTCTTGTTCATGTGGTAAGCAGAGTTAGTACAGAACGCATGCGCATTCGTAAAATACGTATTAAGCCTTTGGCTACTAGAGATTTGGCCGAAAAACACGTTTTGAAGCTAGTTGAGGGGTTTTTTGGTCACTGTCGTGCTGTTTAAGAGCTTAACCTCCCTAAAAACCCGTTTCCAGGTTGTACACTCCGCGGCCTTTTCAGCCAGGTGCAAAATAAGCGCTTGCAAAGTTCGGCATGCGCAGGAAGCAAAATTTCGCCATAGTTTTGGGGTTTAAAAGTAGCACAACACTTTCGACTTTCACTTTTCGCTTTCTCTCCTTCCCTCTCTTTTCGCTTTCCTTGCCTGATTTTTTTTTTTTCAACTTGCTGGGCATTTGGTAGGCTTTATTTTGGTAGGAAGAGTTTCTGAGAAACCTTTCATCATCTTAGAATTAGGTGCTCAGGAAGGTAGGTGGGTAATGGAGCAAGCTTTTCATGGAGATTTCAGTGAGGTCAGTGTTACATGGTTTTTTTGGCCGTTTCTCCAGTTTCCTTGACTGAATTGTGCTCATTCAGGTATAGTTTGAGAGATCTCTTCTCCCTGCACAAGTTAGTGGACAAAGCTGTTCCTGGCCGTTAAAAGTGATGACGTCACAAGATGGGACCGTGGATAAAGCTGGACGTATTTGAGAAAAAAAAAAATTGCAAAAACTCTGTTTGGGGTCCCCCGTGCTACTTTCGATCCAAAGAGGGAGAGATTAATCGGTCCCTGAGCCATACGTGATTAACCCCTTGACTACGGTAGCTCCTCTATTAGTGTAATAAAAACTAAGGATAGTCTATAGTTCTGAATTTTTTTCCTTGTTCTTGTTCATGTGGTAAGCAGAGTTAGTACAGAACGCATGCGCATTCGTAAAATACGTATTAAGCCTTTGGCTACTAGAGATTTGGCCGAAAAACACGTTTTGAAGCTAGTTGAGGGGTTTTTTGGTCACTGTCGTGCTGTTTAAGAGCTTAACCTCCCTAAAAACCCGTTTCCAGGTTGTACACTCCGCGGCCTTTTCAGCCAGGTGCAAAATAAGCGCTTGCAAAGTTCGGCATGCGCAGGAAGCAAAATTTCCACATAGTTTTGGGGTTTAAAAGTAGCACAACACTTTCGACTTTCACTTTTCGCTTTCTCTCCTTCCCTCTCTTTTCGCTTTCCTTGCCTGATTTTTTTTTTTTCAACTTGCTGGGCATTTGGTAGGCTTTATTTTGGTAGGAAGAGTTTCTGAGAAACCTTTCATCATCTTAGAATTAGGTGCTCAGGAAGGTAGGTGGGTAATGGAGCAAGCTTTTCATGGAGATTTCAGTGAGGTCAGTGTTACATGGTTTTTTTGGCCGTTTCTCCAGTTTCCTTGACTGAATTGTGCTCATTCAGGTATAGTTTGAGAGATCTCTTCTCCCTGCACAAGTTAGTGGACAAAGCTGTTCCTGGCCGTTAAAAGTGATGACGTCACAAGATGGGACCGTGGATAAAGCTGGACGTATTTGAGAAAAAAAAAAATTGCAAAAACTCTGTTTGGGGTCCCCCGTGCTACTTTCGATCCAAAGAGGGAGAGATTAATCGGTCCCTGAGCCATACGTGATTAACCCCTTGACTACGGTAGCTCCTCTATTAGTGTAATAAAAACTAAGGATAGTCTATAGTTCTGAATTTTTTTCCTTGTTCTTGTTCATGTGGTAAGCAGAGTTAGTACAGAACGCATGCGCATTCGTAAAATACGTATTAAGCCTTTGGCTACTAGAGATTTGGCCGAAAAACACGTTTTGAAGCTAGTTGAGGGGTTTTTTGGTCACTGTCGTGCTGTTTAAGAGCTTAACCTCCCTAAAAACCCGTTTCCAGGTTGTACACTCCGCGGCCTTTTCAGCCAGGTGCAAAATAAGCGCTTGCAAAGTTCGGCATGCGCAGGAAGCAAAATTTCCACATAGTTTTGGGGTTTAAAAGTAGCACAACACTTTCGACTTTCACTTTTCGCTTTCTCTCCTTCCCTCTCTTTTCGCTTTCCTTGCCTGATTTTTTTTTTTCAACTTGCTGGGCATTTGGTAGGCTTTATTTTGGTAGGAAGAGTTTCTGAGAAACCTTTCATCATCTTAGAATTAGGTGCTCAGGAAGGTAGGTGGGTAATGGAGCAAGCTTTTCATGGAGATTTCAGTGAGGTCAGTGTTACATGGTTTTTTTGGCCGTTTCTCCAGTTTCCTTGACTGAATTGTGCTCATTCAGGTATAGTTTGAGAGATCTCTTCTCCCTGCACAAGTTAGTGGACAAAGCTGTTCCTGGCCGTTAAAAGTGATGACGTCACAAGATGGGACCGTGGATAAAGCTGGACGTATTTGAGAAAAAAAAAAATTGCAAAAACTCTGTTTGGGGTCCCCCGTGCTACTTTCGATCCAAAGAGGGAGAGATTAATCGGTCCCTGAGCCATACGTGATTAACCCCTTGACTACGGTAGCTCCTCTATTAGTGTAATAAAAACTAAGGATAGTCTATAGTTCTGAATTTTTTTCCTTGTTCTTGTTCATGTGGTAAGCAGAGTTAGTACAGAACGCATGCGCATTCGTAAAATACGTATTAAGCCTTTGGCTACTAGAGATTTGGCCGAAAAACACGTTTTGAAGCTAGTTGAGGGGTTTTTTGGTCACTGTCGTGCTGTTTAAGAGCTTAACCTCCCTAAAAACCCGTTTCCAGGTTGTACACTCCGCGTCCTTTTCAGCCAGGTGCAAAATAAGCGCTTGCAAAGTTCGGCATGCGCAGGAAGCAAAATTTCGCCATAGTTTTGGGGTTTAAAAGTAGCACAACACTTTCGACTTTCACTTTTCGCTTTCTCTCCTTCCCTCTCTTTTCGCTTTCCTTGCCTGATTTTTTTTTTTCAACTTGCTGGGCATTTGGTAGGCTTTATTTTGGTAGGAAGAGTTTCTGAGAAACCTTTCATCATCTTAGAATTAGGTGCTCAGGAAGGTAGGTGGGTAATGGAGCAAGCTTTTCATGGAGATTTCAGTGAGGTCAGTGTTACATGGTTTTTTTGGCCGTTTCTCCAGTTTCCTTGACTGAATTGTCCTCATTCAGGTATAGTTTGAGAGATCTCTTCTCCCTGCACAAGTTAGTGGACAAAGCTGTTCCTGGCCGTTAAAAGTGATGACGTCACAAGATGGGACCGTGGATAAAGCTGGACGTATTTGAGAAAAAAAAAAAATTGCAAAAACTCTGTTTGGGGTCCCCCGTGCTACTTTCGATCCAAAGAGGGAGAGATTAATCGGTCCCTGAGCCATACGTGATTAACCCCTTGACTACGGTAGCTCCTCTATTAGTGTAATAAAAACTAAGGATAGTCTATAGTTCTGAATTTTTTTCCTTGTTCTTGTTCATGTGGTAAGCAGAGTTAGTACAGAACGCATGCGCATTCGTAAAATACGTATTAAGCCTTTGGCTACTAGAGATTTGGCCGAAAAACACGTTTTGAAGCTAGTTGAGGGGTTTTTTGGTCACTGTCGTGCTGTTTAAGAGCTTAACCTCCCTAAAAACCCGTTTCCAGGTTGTACACTCCGCGGCCTTTTCAGCCAGGTGCAAAATAAGCGCTTGCAAAGTTCGGCATGCGCAGGAAGCAAAATTTCGACATAGTTTTGGGGTTTAAAAGTAGAACAACACTTTCGACTTTCACTTTTCGCTTTCTCTCCTTCCCTCTCTTTTCGCTTTCCTTGCCTGATTTTTTTTTTTTCAACTTGCTGGGCATTTGGTAGGCTTTATTTTGGTAGGAAGAGTTTCTGAGAAACCTTTCATCATCTTAGAATTAGGTGCTCAGGAAGGTAGGTGGGTAATGGAGCAAGCTTTTCATGGAGATTTCAGTGAGGTCAGTGTTACCTGGTTTTTTTGGCCGTTTCTCCAGTTTCCTTGACTGAATTGTGCTCATTCAGGTATAGTTTGAGAGATCTCTTCTCCCTGCACAAGTTAGTGGACAAAGCTGTTCCTGGCCGTTAAAAGTGATGACGTCACAAGATGGGACCGTGGATAAAGCTGGACGTATTTGAGAAAAAAAAAAATTGCAAAAACTCTGTTTGGGGTCCCCCGTGCTACTTTCGATCCAAAGAGGGAGAGATTAATCGGTCCCTGAGCCATACGTGATTAACCCCTTGACTACGGTAGCTCCTCTATTAGTGTAATAAAAACTAAGGATAGTCTATAGTTCTGAATTTTTTTCCTTGTTCTTGTTCATGTGGTAAGCAGAGTTAGTACAGAACGCATGCGCATTCGTAAAATACGTATTAAGCCTTTGGCTACTAGAGATTTGGCCGAAAAACACGTTTTGAAGCTAGTTGAGGGGTTTTTTGGTCACTGTCGTGCTGTTTAAGAGCTTAACCTCCCTAAAAACCCGTTTCCAGGTTGTACACTCCGCGGCCTTTTCAGCCAGGTGCAAAATAAGCGCTTGCAAAGTTCGGCATGCGCAGGAAGCAAAATTTCGACATAGTTTTGGGGTTTAAAAGTAGAACAACACTTTCGACTTTCACTTTTCGCTTTCTGTCCTTCCCTCTCTTTTCGCTTTCCTTGCCTGATTTTTTTTTTTCAACTTGCTGGGCATTTGGTAGGCTTTATTTTGGTAGGAAGAGTTTCTGAGAAACCTTTCATCATCTTAGAATTAGGTGCTCAGGAAGGTAGGTGGGTAATGGAGCAAGCTTTTCATGGAGATTTCAGTGAGGTCAGTGTTACATGGTTTTTTTGGCCGTTTCTCCAGTTTCCTTGACTGAATTGTGCTCATTCAGGTATAGTTTGAGAGATCTCTTCTCCCTGCACAAGTTAGTGGACAAAGCTGTTCCTGGCCGTTAAAAGTGATGACGTCACAAGATGGGACCGTGGATAAAGCTGGACGTATTTGAGAAAAAAAAAATTGCAAAAACTCTGTTTGGGGTCCCCCGTGCTACTTTCGATCCAAAGAGGGAGAGATTAATCGGTCCCTGAGCCATACGTTTTTTTTTTTTTTTTTCTCTAAAAAGGCTCAGAAGAGCTTTTTATTTACATTTAAAAAAGGTGATATAATGTATCAGTCAGTTATATATCTACTTTACATCTAGGTTTTGTACTATATTAAACTTTTAGAACGTGAAAACTATGTTATTATTTATCACCTTTGCAAAGGCTTCCCGAATACACCAAAGATCTTGAAAATTATTTTGAGAACGACGAAGTAAATGTACCCTAAATTGAAAACGCAAATGCGACTTAATTGATGCAGTAAAAATAGCTTCTGGAGGCATAGTTTGGTTTTCCTTTCTGTGATAAACAGCTGATCGGAATATAGCATAACGGGCTACTGTAAGTGTCCAGTTTACTAAATCCATTGACCTCTTGTTGAAGGGATCACTCGGCTTGTGAATTTTTCCTAATAGCTTAACAGCAGTTGTGAGCGGTAGATTGTTTTGTGTCAGTTTGTCTATAAAGGTTTGCACGTAAGACCAAAAATTTGTAATTGTAACGCATTCCACGAGTGCATGATCAAGTGTGTCCAAAAGGCCACATCTGTGACAAAAAGGTGAATCATAAACCGTCATTCTATGCAACGACAATGCAGTCGGTAAAACGCGATGGGCAATACGCCAGTTAATGTCTCCTTGTTTGTTAGAAAGCAAGGGAGAATACAAAATTCCCCACTGCTTCGAATTAAAAGCTGGCTCTGGTTGAAGGGTTCGCTTCCAAGTGGCCACAGCTGGTATAACTGGCTTATGCATACTACTTATCTGACCGTAAAAATGACGCGTTTTACAGGACAGGATATCCGGCGAGTCTTGATTCGGACTAGAAGCTTGAATATTAAAACGGGGTTGAAGCGAGGGAGGACGTGCTGATTCGGAAAACACCTGCTGAATCCACTGACGGGGAAAAGCCTCAAAGAGCAGTCTATATTCACGTCTGGTTCGGGATAAAGTGCGACCACGTTGTTCCGTCAAAATTTCATGCATTGCTAGGATAGGTAAGAACCCCGGGACTGCCTCATAACAGATGTCCTTCACCCTCGTCATACCCGCAGCAATCCAATCAGCGTAGAACATAGGTACTTCATCAACAGTGATCTGCTTGTTAAGAAATAGTGGTTCCTCCAATATATCTCTTCTAGAGACTGGGACGTGGGTGCGAACACGGCACGGACTGTGTTTGAACCAAGCGGATAGCAACTCTTTGTGAAAAGCAGGAACGTCGCGATTAATGCGTTGAAGGGAGTACTCCAACGCAAGGGTTAACTTGCCGAGCTTCATATTGGAAACCCGAAAGAAATATGCAGTGAAACTTTTCCAATGAGCTTCCTCTCCAGACAACAGCCTCTTCAAAGTATTCAAACGGAATGCTTGTATTCTGGATTCCAAACGGGGGATGTTAAAGCCTCCCTCCTTAACAGGCAATGCAAGAATGTCTCTGCACACAAGAGGATGTTTATTATTCCAAAAGAAACCATAGATAATTTCTTCCACTTGTGTAACCACCCAAGAGGGCACAGGTAAAGAAGTAACATTATACCATAGAGTAGACGTCATCAGAGCATTTATTAACAAAGCTCTGCCCTTGTAACTTAAATCCCTGTGCTGCCATGATGTAACTATGTTTTTAATCTTCTCAACCTTATGATTCCAGTTAAGCTGTGTACAGTCCACATTCCCGAAGTACTGCCCAAGGATTTTCTCAGGAATGTACTGGTTAAACCATTCGAAGCCGTGGGGCTGGTCAGTTCTGTGCGCAAAAGCCCCACTCCATAGGCCCTTGCATTTACTCTTGTTAATTTTTGCGCCAGAAGCTTTCTCATAAAGATCAAAAGTACGGAAAGTTTCACGAATGGAAATTTCATCGACGAGTAAAAGGGTAGTGTCATCTGCAAACTGCGATAATTTCACTTCCTGATGTAAATCCGGGGTGAGAATGCCGTGAATTCCTGCGTTACTTCGAATATTAATCGCCATGGTTTCAGCAGCGATAACATAAAGAGGCATAGATAGCGGGCATCCTTGTCTCAAACCTTTCAAGTGGAATGAAAGACGTGAACATTCACTTTTACCGTGCTAGAAACAGAGTTGTAAAGAACTTTTATCCAATCAATAAAATTAGGTCCAAAGCCAAAGCGATCCAGAGTCTTGAACAAAAAAGCATGAGATACCCTATCAAAAGCTTTTAACTGATCCACACTTATAAAAGCCAGAGGTGTATTAGTCTCATTAGCGTATGCAAGCACATCATGGAGAAGCCGCGTGTTGTCATTTATTGTCCTTCCCTTAATAGAAGCCGTCTGATCGGAATGGATAATGGTGGGGAGAACCTGTTGCAATCTATTCGCAAGTGCTTTTGTTAGAACCTTGTAATCAGTGGTCAATAACGAGATGGGTCGCCAGTTCTTCAACAAAGTCCTATCACCTTTTTTAAATAACAACGTAATGACACCTCGCCTCTGCGACACTGATAACTGGCCACTGCGAAATGCATAATTATAAATCTGGGTCAGTTTTTCTCCTAAAATTGGCCAAAAGTGTTTGTAGAAATTATTTGTCAGACCGTCTATTCCTGGTGACTTATCATTTTCTATTGACAAAACCGCTTTGCGTAACTCTTCCTCAGTTAGGTCTCTGTCACAATGTTCTCTGTCGCACTCGGACAGCTTCGGAAATGGTACACTTAAAAAGGCATTCTGAGCGGCCTCGTCACACGGTTGAGCTGAAAACAGTTCCTTATAAAATGCATGGGTCTCAGAGAGAAGACCTTTCATGTCCTTAACAGTATCCATATTCTCCTTGGTCAAAAGACGAATAGTTTGCTCTGCCTTCCGTTTCTTCTCTAATGAAAAGAAATAACGCGTGCTCCTTTCGCCTTCTTCTGAAAACTGCGCTTTCGCTCGAATCTTATTTGCCTCCAAATCCCTCAAGTCTAGCTGTTTGAGTTTTTCTTTCGCCAAAAGATATTTCTCTATATCACGATTGGAACCATTTTTTGCTTTTCGTTGCAGTTTCTCTAGTTCGGTTTCAAGTTGATGGCGCTCATGCCACTGTGCTTTTCTCCGAATTTTCGCCCGTCTGATGGCAATTATTTTAAAATGCTGCTTCGCCCTATCCCACCACTTTAGGGGGTTTGGGAAATCTTTTAAACGAGTCTTAAAATCCGTCCAAAATCCCTCGATTTCAGCTTCGAAAACCTCGTCTTTCAAAAGCTCGTTATTAAAATGCCAATAACCAGATCCACGCGCCAAGTGTTCGAAATCAAAAGTTAAACGAATGCAGTCATGATCGGAATGAGAATAAGGCAGGATATCAACCGAAGTTACGAAGCGGTCGAAATTTCTGCTCGTCAAGAAAAAATCAATGCGTGTTCGTATTATTAAACTAGTATCAGCGGGGTCTTTTCCAGCCCAAGTAAAATTATGTTCATGTCTATGACGCAACCTCCAAATATCAATAAGATCATAACGCGTAGAAACGTCATTCAATGCAAGCACAGCGGAATGTCTCGCATTCGGGTTTCCCCCGAGTTTATCCATTTTCGTATCCATAATACAATTAAAGTCTCCAGTCACAATATTAACATAATCATCAGAAAGAAAGCGATCAAAATCACTGAAAAAATGCCGCCGTTCAATGTCAGTTCTAGGTGCGTAGATACAAATTATGTTAATTGTAGATTCTTCAAGGTCCAAAAGAACGTTAACGACCCGACCTTCATTATCACATTTCAGTCGTCTCAAAGTGTGATCCAAGCGTGAATGGACCAAGATAGCAACACCTCTACTATGGGCCGTCCCATGGGCAAAATATATGTCACCGCCCCATTCTTGTTTAATTTCCATCTCCAAATCAACAGACCAGTGTGTTTCTTGAACGCAAATAATATCAAATCTTTTTCGATT
>OX421445.1:58749135-58759135 GCA_949126865.1 Montipora capitata
CTTCCCTCTCTTTTCGCTTTCCTTGCCTGATTTTTTTTTTTCAACTTGCTGGGCATTTTGTAGGCTTTATTTTGGTAGGAAGAGTTTCTGAGAAACCTTTCATCATCTTAGAATTAGGTGCTCAGGAAGGTAGGTGGGTAATGGAGCAAGCTTTTCATGGAGATTTCAGTGAGGTCAGTGTTACATGGTTTTTTTGGCCGTTTCTCCAGTTTCCTTGACTGAATTGTGCTCATTCAGGTATAGTTTGAGAGATCTCTTCTCCCTGCACAAGTTAGTGGACAAAGCTGTTCCTGGCCGTTAAAAGTGATGACGTCACAAGATGGGACCGTGGATAAAGCTGGACGTATTTGAGAAAAAAAAATTGCAAAAACTCTGTTTGGGGTCCCCCGTGCTACTTTCGATCCAAAGAGGGAGAGATTAATCGGTCCCTGAGCCATACGTGATTAACCCCTTGACTACGGTAGCTCCTCTATTAGTGTAATAAAAACTAAGGATAGTCTATAGTTCTGAATTTTTTTCCTTGTTCTTGTTCATGTGGTAAGCAGAGTTAGTACAGAACGCATGCGCATTCGTAAAATACGTATTAAGCCTTTGGCTACTAGAGATTTGGCCGAAAAACACGTTTTGAAGCTAGTTGAGGGGTTTTTTGGTCACTGTCGTGCTGTTTAAGAGCTTAACCTCCCTAAAAACCCGTTTCCAGGTTGTACACTCCGCGGCCTTTTCAGCCAGGTGCAAAATAAGCGCTTGCAAAGTTCGGCATGCGCAGGAAGCAAAATTTCGACATAGTTTTGGGGTTTAAAAGTAGCACAACACTTTCGACTTTCACTTTTCGCTTTCTCTCCTTCCCTCTCTTTTCGCTTTCCTTGCCTGAGTTTTTTTTTTCAACTTGCTGGGCATTTGGTAGGCTTTATTTTGGTAGGAAGAGTTTCTGAGAAACCTTTCATCATCTTAGAATTAGGTGCTCAGGAAGGTAGGTGGGTAATGGAGCAAGCTTTTCATGAAGATTTTAGTGAGGTCAGTGTTACATGGTTTTTTTGGCCGTTTCTCCAGTTTCCTTGACTGAATTGTGCTCATTCAGGTATAGTTTGAGAGATCTCTTCTCCCTGCACAAGTTAGTGGACAAAGCTGTTCCTGGCCGTTAAAAGTGATGACGTCACAAGATGGGACCGTGGATAAAGCTGGACGTATTTGAGAAAAAAAAAATTGCAAAAACTCTGTTTGGGGTCCCCCGTGCTACTTTCGATCCAAAGAGGGAGAGATTAATCGGTCCCTGAGCCATACGTGATTAACCCCTTGACTACGGTAGCTCCTCTATTAGTGTAATAAAAACTAAGGATAGTTTATAGTTCTGAATTTTTTTCCTTGTTCTTGTTCATGTGGTAAGCAGAGTTAGTACAGAACGCATGCGCATTCGTAAAATACGTATTAAGCCTTTGGCTACTAGAGATTTGGCCGAAAAACACGTTTTGAAGCTAGTTGAGGGGTTTTTTGGTCACTGTCGTGCTGTTTAAGAGCTTAACCTCCCTAAAAACCCGTTTCCAGGTTGTACACTCCGCGGCCTTTTCAGCCAGGTGCAAAATAAGCGCTTGCAAAGTTCGGCATGCGCAGGAAGCAAAATTTCGACATAGTTTTGGGGTTTAAAAGTAGAACAACACTTTCGACTTTCACTTTTCGCTTTCTCTCCTTCCCTCTCTTTTCGCTTTCCTTGCCTGATTTTTTTTTTTCAACTTGCTGGGCATTTGGTAGGCTTTATTTTGGTAGGAAGAGTTTCTGAGAAACCTTTCATCATCTTAGAATTAGGTGCTCAGGAAGGTAGGTGGGTAATGGAGCAAGCTTTTCATGAAGATTTTAGTGAGGTCAGTGTTACATGGTTTTTTTGACGGTTTCTCCAGTTTCTTTGACTGAATTGTGCTCATTCAGGTATAGTTTGAGAGATCTCTTCTCCCTGCACAAGTTAGTGGACAAAGCTGTTCCTGGCCGTTAAAAGTGATGACGTCACAAGATGGGACCGTGGATAAAGCTGGACGTATTTGAGAAAAAAAAAATTGCAAAAACTCTGTTTGGGGTCCCCCGTGCTACTTTCGATCCAAAGAGGGAGAGATTAATCGGTCCCTGAGCCATACGTGATTAACCCCTTGACTACGGTAGCTCCTCTATTAGTGTAATAAAAACTAAGGATAGTCTATAGTTCTGAATTTTTTTCCTTGTTCTTGTTCATGTGGTAAGCAGAGTTAGTACAGAACGCATGCGCATTCGTAAAATACGTATTAAGCCTTTGGCTACTAGAGATTTGGCCGAAAAACACGTTTTGAAGCTAGTTGAGGGGTTTTTTGGTCACTGTCGTGCTGTTTAAGAGCTTAACCTCCCTAAAAACCCGTTTCCAGGTTGTACACTCCGCGGCCTTTTCAGCCAGGTGCAAAATAAGCGCTTGCAAAGTTCGGCATGCGCAGGAAGCAAAATTTCGACATAGTTTTGGGGTTTAAAAGTAAAACAACACTTTCGACTTTCACTTTTCGCTTTCTCTCCTTCCCTCTCTTTTCGCTTTCCTTGCCTGATTTTTTTTTTTTCAACTTGCTGGGCATTTGGTAGGCTTTATTTTGGTAGGAAGAGTTTCTGAGAAACCTTTCATCATCTTAGAATTAGGTGCTCAGGAAGGTAGGTGGGTAATGGAGCAAGCTTTTCATGGAGATTTCAGTGAGGTCAGTGTTACATGGTTTTTTTGGCCGTTTCTCCAGTTTCCTTGACTGAATTGTGCTCATTCAGGTATAGTTTGAGAGATCTCTTCTCCCTGCACAAGTTAGTGGACAAAGCTGTTCCTGGCCGTTAAAAGTGATGACGTCACAAGATGGGACCGTGGATAAAGCTGGACGTATTTGAGAAAAAAAAATTGCAAAAACTCTGTTTGGGGTCCCCCGTGCTACTTTCGATCCAAAGAGGGAGAGATTAATCGGTCCCTGAGCCATACGTGATTAACCCCTTGACTACGGTAGCTCCTCTATTAGTGTAATAAAAACTAAGGATAGTCTATAGTTCTGAATTTTTTTCCTTGTTCTTGTTCATGTGGTAAGCAGAGTTAGTACAGAACGCATGCGCATTCGTAAAATACGTATTAAGCCTTTGGCTACTAGAGATTTGGCCGAAAAACACGTTTTGAAGCTAGTTGAGGGGTTTTTTGGTCACTGTCGTGCTGTTTAAGAGCTTAACCTCCCTAAAAACCCGTTTCCAGGTTGTACACTCCGCGGCCTTTTCAGCCAGGTGCAAAATAAGCGCTTGCAAAGTTCGGCATGCGCAGGAAGCAAAATTTCGACATAGTTTTGGGGTTTAAAAGTAAAACAACACTTTCGACTTTCACTTTTCGCTTTCTCTCCTTCCCTCTCTTTTCGCTTTCCTTGCCTGATTATTTTTTTTTCAACTTGCTGGGCATTTGGTAGGCTTTATTTTGGTAGGAAGAGTTTCTGAGAAACCTTTCATCATCTTAGAATTAGGTGCTCAGGAAGGTAGGTGGGTAATGGAGCAAGCTTTTCATGGAGATTTCAGTGAGGTCAGTGTTACATGGTTTTTTTGGCCGTTTCTCCAGTTTCCTTGACTGAATTGTGCTCATTCAGGTATAGTTTGAGAGATCTCTTCTCCCTGCACAAGTTAGTGGACAAAGCTGTTCCTGGCCGTTAAAAGTGATGACGTCACAAGATGGGACCGTGGATAAAGCTGGACGTATTTGAGAAAAAAAAAAAATTGCAAAAACTCTGTTTGGGGTCCCCCGTGCTACTTTCGATCCAAAGAGGGAGAGATTAATCGGTCCCTGAGCCATACGTGATTAACCCCTTGACTACGGTAGCTCCTCTATTAGTGTAATAAAAACTAAGGATAGTCTATAGTTCTGAATTTTTTTCCTTGTTCTTGTTCATGTGGTAAGCAGAGTTAGTACAGAACGCATGCGCATTCGTAAAATACGTATTAAGCCTTTGGCTACTAGAGATTTGGCCGAAAAACACGTTTTGAAGCTAGTTGAGGGGTTTTTTGGTCACTGTCGTGCTGTTTAAGAGCTTAACCTCCCTAAAAACCCGTTTCCAGGTTGTACACTCCGCGGCCTTTTCAGCCAGGTGCAAAATAAGCGCTTGCAAAGTTCGGCATGCGCAGGAAGCAAAATTTCGACATAGTTTTGGGGTTTAAAAGTAGCACAACACTTTCGACTTTCACTTTTCGCTTTCTCTCCTTCCCTCTCTTTTCGCTTTCCTTGCCTGATTTTTTTTTTCAACTTGCTGGGCATTTGGTAGGCTTTATTTTGGTAGGAAGAGTTTCTGAGAAACCTTTTATCATCTTAGAATTAGGTGCTCAGGAAGGTAGGTGGGTAATGGAGCAAGCTTTTCATGAAGATTTTAGTGAGGTCAGTGTTACATGGTTTTTTTGGCCGTTTCTCCAGTTTCCTTGACTGAATTGTGCTCATTCAGGTATAGTTTGAGAGATCTCTTCTCCCTGCACAAGTTAGTGGACAAAGCTGTTCCTGGCCGTTAAAAGTGATGACGTCACAAGATGGGACCGTGGATAAAGCTGGACGTATTTGAGAAAAAAAAAATTGCAAAAACTCTGTTTGGGGTCCCCCGTGCTACTTTCGATCCAAAGAGGGAGAGATTAATCGGTCCCTGAGCCATACGTGATTAACCCCTTGACTACGGTAGCTCCTCTATTAGTGTAATAAAAACTAAGGATAGTTTATAGTTCTGAATTTTTTTCCTTGTTCTTGTTCATGTGGTAAGCAGAGTTAGTACAGAACGCATGCGCATTCGTAAAATACGTATTAAGCCTTTTGGCTACTAGAGATTTGGCCGAAAAACACGTTTTGAAGCTAGTTGAGGGGTTTTTTGGTCACTGTCGTGCTGTTTAAGAGCTTAACCTCCCTAAAAACCCGTTTCCAGGTTGTACACTCCGCGGCCTTTTCAGCCAGGTGCAAAATAAGCGCTTGCAAAGTTCGGCATGCGCAGGAAGCAAAATTTCGACATAGTTTTGGGGTTTAAAAGTAAAACAACACTTTCGACTTTCACTTTTCGCTTTCTCTCCTTCTCTCTCTTTTCGCTTTCCTTGCCTGATTTTTTTTTTCAACTTGCTGGGCATTTGGTAGGCTTTATTTTGGTAGGAAGAGTTTCTGAGAAACCTTTCATCATCTTAGAATTAGGTGCTCAGGAAGGTAGGTGGGTAATGGAGCAAGCTTTTCATGAAGATTTTAGTGAGGTCAGTGTTACATGGTTTTTTTGACGGTTTCTCCAGTTTCTTTGACTGAATTGTGCTCATTCAGGTATAGTTTGAGAGATCTCTTCTCCCTGCACAAGTTAGTGGACAAAGCTGTTCCTGGCCGTTAAAAGTGATGACGTCACAAGATGGTACCGTGGATAAAGCTGGACGTATTTGAGAAAAAAAAAATTGCAAAAACTCTGTTTGGGGTCCCCCGTGCTACTTTCGATCCAAAGAGGGAGAGATTAATCGGTCCCTGAGCCATACGTGATTAACCCCTTGACTACGGTAGCTCCTCTATTAGTGTAATAAAAACTAAGGATAGTCTATAGTTCTGAATTTTTTTCCTTGTTCTTGTTCATGTGGTAAGCAGAGTTAGTACAGAACGCATGCGCATTCGTAAAATACGTATTAAGCCTTTGGCTACTAGAGATTTGGCCGAAAAACACGTTTTGAAGCTAGTTGAGGGGTTTTTTGGTCACTGTCGTGCTGTTTAAGAGCTTAACCTCCCTAAAAACCCGTTTCCAGGTTGTACACTCCGCGGCCTTTTCAGCCAGGTGCAAAATAAGCGCTTGCAAAGTTCGGCATGCGCAGGAAGCAAAATTTCGACATAGTTTTGGGGTTTAAAAGTAAAACAACACTTTCGACTTTCACTTTTCGCTTTCTCTCCTTCCCTCTCTTTTCGCTTTCCTTGCCTGATTTTTTTTTTTTTCAACTTGCTGGGCATTTGGTAGGCTTTATTTTGGTAGGAAGAGTTTCTGAGAAACCTTTCATCATCTTAGAATTAGGTGCTCAGGAAGGTAGGTGGGTAATGGAGCAAGCTTTTCATGGAGATTTCAGTGAGGTCAGTGTTACATGGTTTTTTTGGCCGTTTCTCCAGTTTCCTTGACTGAATTGTGCTCATTCAGGTATAGTTTGAGAGATCTCTTCTCCCTGCACAAGTTAGTGGACAAAGCTGTTCCTGGCCGTTAAAAGTGATGACGTCACAAGATGGGACCGTGGATAAAGCTGGACGTATTTGAGAAAAAAAAATTGCAAAAACTCTGTTTGGGGTCCCCCGTGCTACTTTCGATCCAAAGGGGGAGAGATTAATCGGTCCCTGAGCCATACGTGATTAACCCCTTGACTACGGTAGCTCCTCTATTAGTGTAATAAAAACTAAGGATAGTCTATAGTTCTGAATTTTTTTCCTTGTTCTTGTTCATGTGGTAAGCAGAGTTAGTACAGAACGCATGCGCATTCGTAAAATACGTATTAAGCCTTTGGCTACTAGAGATTTGGCCGAAAAACACGTTTTGAAGCTAGTTGAGGGGTTTTTTGGTCACTGTCGTGCTGTTTAAAAACCCGTTTCCAGGTTGTACACTCCGCGGCCTTTTCAGCCAGGTGCAAAATAAGCGCTTGCAAAGTTCGGCATGCGCAGGAAGCAAAATTTCGACATAGTTTTGGGGTTTAAAAGTAAAACAACACTTTCGACTTTCACTTTTCGCTTTCTCTCCTTCCCTCTCTTTTCGCTTTCCTTGCCTGATTTTTTTTTTTTCAACTTGCTGGGCATTTGGTAGGCTTTATTTTGGTAGGAAGAGTTTCTGAGAAACCTTTCATCATCTTAGAATTAGGTGCTCAGGAAGGTAGGTGGGTAATGGAGCAAGCTTTTCATGGAGATTTCAGTGAGGTCAGTGTTACATGGTTTTTTTGGCCGTTTCTCCAGTTTCCTTGACTGAATTGTGCTCATTCAGGTATAGTTTGAGAGATCTCTTCTCCCTGCACAAGTTAGTGGACAAAGCTGTTCCTGGCCGTTAAAAGTGATGACGTCACAAGATGGGACCGTGGATAAAGCTGGACGTATTTGAGAAAAAAAAAATTGCAAAAACTCTGTTTGGGGTCCCCCGTGCTACTTTCGATCCAAAGAGGGAGAGATTAATCGGTCCCTGAGCCATACGTGATTAACCCCTTGACTACGGTAGCTCCTCTATTAGTGTAATAAAAACTAAGGATAGTCTATAGTTCTGAATTTTTTTCCTTGTTCTTGTTCATGTGGTAAGCAGAGTTAGTACAGAACGCATGCGCATTCGTAAAATACGTATTAAGCCTTTGGCTACTAGAGATTTGGCCGAAAAACACGTTTTGAAGCTAGTTGAGGGGTTTTTTGGTCACTGTCGTGCTGTTTAAGAGCTTAACCTCCCTAAAAACCCGTTTCCAGGTTGTACACATCGCGGCCTTTTCAGCCAGGTGCAAAATAAGCGCCTGCAAAGTTCGGCATGCGCAGGAAGCAAAATTTCGACATAGTTTTGGGGTTTAAAAGTAAAACAACACTTTCGACTTTCACTTTTCGCTTTCTCTCCTTCCCTCTCTTTTCGCTTTCCTTGCCTGATTTTTTTTTTCAACTTGCTGGGCATTTTGTAGGCTTTATTTTGGTAGGAAGAGTTTCTGAGAAACCTTTCATCATCTTAGAATTAGGTGCTCAGGAAGGTAGGTGGGTAATGGAGCAAGCTTTTCATGCAGATTTCAGTGAGGTCAGTGTTACATAGTTTTTTTGGCCGTTTCTCCAGTTTCCTTGACTGAATTGTGCTCATTCAGGTATAGTTTGAGAGATCTCTTCTCCCTGCACAAGTTAGTGGACAAAGCTGTTCCTGGCCGTTAAAAGTGATGACTTCACAAGATGGGACCGTGGATAAAGCTGGACGTATTTGAGAAAAAAAAATTGCAAAAACTCTGTTTGGGGTCCCCCGTGCTACTTTCGATCCAAAGAGGGAGAGATTAATCGGTCCCTGAGCCATACGTGATTAACCCCTTGACTACGGTAGCTCCTCTATTAGTGTAATAAAAACTAAGGATAGTCTATAGTTCTGAATTTTTTTCCTTGTTCTTGTTCATGTGGTAAGCAGAGTTAGTACAGAACGCATGCGCATTCGTAAAATACGTATTAAGCCTTTGGCTACTAGAGATTTGGCCGAAAAACACGTTTTGAAGCTAGTTGAGCACAACAAGTATCACAACACTTTCGACTTTCACTTTACGCTTTCTCTCTTCCTTGGTGAACTCATGGGTAGAATTGGTCTAAATCATCTCCAGTCATACCACGCATATCCACTGAATTCCAAGGAGATTTTCGTGCAAAAAAAAAGGAGTTATTTGGTTGACCCCATGGATAGAATTGGACCAAAGCACTTCCAAATTTATGTTACATATCTTCTCTGAGTTCCAAAAAGATTTCCGGGGAAGTACCACAGTTTCTATGGTGAGCTCATAGGTAGAAATGTACCAAAGCACGCCCAAAGCCATCCTACACATCTATGCAGACTTTGCAAGAGGATTGACCGGATGTACCCGAGTTACAAGGGTGAATTCATGGGTAGAATTGGTATAAACCACCTCCAATGCCACACAAACACTTCCAAAATGAGACTAAGTCTGCAAGCACAACCTTTTTAAAATGGGTGCTTAGACTTAAATACTGTTGAACAATGCTGTTTAAAATGGGTGTTGAGGTTTAAGTAAGCACTATTTGAGATGCTGCTTACACATGGATCAACAGTACTCATTTGAAATAGTATTTTTAGGGTAGTCCATTTGGGTAGTCCATGGACTGGGGGTCAGCGAAATGTACCAACCCTATAGTCAAATGAAACCATGTTGCCTCGCAGTTATGAGCGCAAATTCATTTGCGTCGAGAAACCTGAAAATTTTCAGGACTTCAACAGAGTTTGAACCCTTGACCTCGCGATACCGGTGCGATGCTCTAACCAACTGAGCTATGAAGCCACTGACATTGGGAGCTGGTCGCTTCTGGGTTCACAACTTCCCGTAATAAGTAATGATGAGTGAAAGATATATATGAAATACATATATTGCGCTCGTAACTGCGAGGCAACATGGTTTCATTTGATTTCATACCCGCAGTGCAATAATATATGATGCATTTCATATATATCTTTCAGATTATATTGTATTCCACTGTATTGTTGTTTTGATGGAAAATTTTGAATAGATAAACTTGGCATTCAACACTCATAACTGCACTTAATTGCCCAACTTTACTGTCTTTCGTTACTGAAATTCTCACCTCAAGCAATACATTACAACTGAGGTTACATATTTCCTGGTTCAGATAATATGGCAAAAATCTCCTCAAAAACCAAGGTTTACAGTGCACTCAATAATTAGTGCCCCTCAACCCATTGACTCCTGGGGGTTTCCTGTTGACAAGTAAATCGTCTGGTGTTAGACAGAGTAAAATACTTAAGTCTGGCCGGTTCAGGCCAGTTTGGGTGTCAAATGGTTTATGGGGACATAGTTTTTCGGTGAGTGATTAAAGTGGTACTATGTTCAAAAAATCACTTCCTTTTTTTCTTCAGATTTTGAAAGTGTGTTTGCTTAACAACTGCCTGGCAACATTTTGAGCTGTGATTTTCATGCAAAGGCTGTTTACTATGAGTGTAAGTTTTGGAATTCAAGGTCCGCCATTACTCATGTTCAAAACTGACCGGCTAGACCTCAGAGGGTTGGATCTAGGGAAAAGTGACGTCATTTACTCAATAGTTTAAAATTTCAGGGTGTAAATGCAGTTTATTATGTATGCAAAACAGGGGTTTAAAAATCTGAAGGCCCAAAAGCCCCTTGCTGCATATTATTTCAGTCGCATACAAAAGCATTGCATTCTGAAACCAGTGAGTCTTTGATGTCATTTTCTCCTCGATCCAGCTCTCTCAAGATTTTAAAGTTAGTAATGGCAGACCATTAAATAGGAAAATTCCAGTTAAAATAAAGAAGTGTGTTT
>OX421445.1:58764135-58766635 GCA_949126865.1 Montipora capitata
TTTAAACAACGCGAGTTTGTCTGGGCGACACAAGAAGACCCTTTTCCTTTTTTCCCAATTAAGCGGGGTCAACAATTGCCATTTACTTCATAAAAATATAGAGAGAATGCACAACTTCAGTCTTGGCAGCAACGCGGGACAATTATCACGCGGGGCGCATCAGAACTCGTAATCGGAAGGTTGTGGGTTAGACTCCTGCAACGGAGCACTCGGAAAAATCCGAGTATCTCCGAATCACCACCGAGAAATATCAGTGCAGCATGATTTTAAACTAACTAGAATGTTTAATGAAACAGCGACTTTAAGATTAGAGGGTAGTGCCCCTACAACTGAGAGTTTTCCGTTTTGGAAATGCGCACTTAAGGCCTTTTCGAGGTCTAAACCCAATGATTGCTCAGACCTGATTTTTTTAATTGGCGCGCGTAACCCAACTCCTGAATCACCTTTAAAAGATACAAATAACGTGCAAGCCAAAGAGAGATAGTGCTATCATATTTCCCCGGGAAAGGTTTGCTGAACAAAGAGCGTCTGTGTTATTCCTTACCGCTCTCTCTTCAATAAGCTTGAGTCTCCAGCGCTGAGCTGCTGCAGCAAGCTTATTGTACGGCTCCCCGGGGATCTCCAGCCCCCATTCATGAGATGCTTCGTCCACGAAAAATCCAGCTTCCCGACTGGCTTCCAAATAGGACTTGTGCAATACCCACTTGCCAGCTGCCACTGCGGCAAGGTACTTCTCATTTCTTGTGGAATAAACCAAATATAGGTAATGAGACAATCAAGACTAAAAAGCTTTCCTGCCAACAGAGGTCTCTCTTCTTTTGCGTTCGCTGGGCTAACGAGTACGGGAGAAGAGACCACTTATCCGATCTTGCACGACACAACTGCCCTTATTTAAACTCAAACGCCCCAGATGTGTTTAGATGAATCCCACTTTTAAGCTTAGAAGACCACTCCAAAAACAGGGAGATGGGTGCTCATAAATGGACTTCTTTGGCTTCGCAGGCAAATTGACCATTACTCTTGTGATCACTCGAGAGTCAAAGAGGAACAGTTCCGTCATATTTTATGTCCTCCCATCGTGTAAATGGTAATTTTTGAAAGAAACAATAATTATTGCCCAGAGCATGATCACGGCTCTGTAAAAAACAACAATAATAACAACAACAACAACGAGGAAAAAGAGGCCCATTTTTTTCCAACATACGTTTTGGCACTCGAACAACATATTCGTATAAGAAAGGAATAAGGTCTCAATTTCATAAAGGCAATCTCGCTCCCATTCACATGTCAGGATACTGACGACGCTACCTGCTTCAGTTTGAGAACGCGTTTTCAAAATACATTTTAGGGAGTTTAAGAAATCACGACGGCTACGACGACGAAAACGGCACTTCACACTAGTAGTTTGAGCTATTCTAAGCACGTGAAGCACGATAAATATTACTGCTTTTTGGCGTTGTCGTTGCCGTGGCCGTTGTCGTTTCTTAAACTCCCTTTTATTGTAGCGAATACTCCGCCATTAGGGACCTTTAGATCGGAGGACGTGGACGTTCACGAGTACCAGTTTTCCGTATTGAGCATGCGCATAAGGTTTGGAGGCCCACATTTTTCAAAGTAACGCACTCGTAGTCGTCCTCGTACTCCGATTTAAAGCTCCCTGATGTCTTTCTCATTGAGCCTTCCATTTTGTTGCGTTTTTCTCGGTGTCATTGTTTTGCGCAGAAAGAAAAAGAAAATTATACAAACATGGAACGCGCCAACGAAGTCATTTTGTTTTTGCTCAGTAAGCCTGCTTGTCTTACGCTTGTTTTTATCTTGGCTAAGAGTTTTCTTTAAACCCGTTGCACTCACCTATTTGGTTTCCCAACTACCACGTGCGTGCACTCGGGATTGAAGTAGACAGTGTCAAAGACTTGTCCTCCAAGTTGCTCAATCAGCGCTGAATAATCAATCTTCTCTTGAGGTGTCATCACTGACAGGTGAAACTTGGGCGTGGTCGGACCTCGTGGTTGCGTTTGAGCCAGCGCTGTGCCATCCAGTAGATTCACTGGCTGTGGTTTAAGAGTGTCCTTGATTTGAAGGCCAATGGGCGGGGCTGCTGGTGTGGAGCTGGAGATGGGAGATGGAGGTTCGGATCGGATTGTAGCGCTCAACTGCCTCACATGACGCTCGACTTCGATGTTTTCGTGTTCAACTATTTTTTCCGCAGCTATGGAATCCTTGTCATTGACCCGTTCATTCTGAAATACAAAGTAAAGACGAATGAAAGGCGTAATCGAATGGACGCATAACTTAAGTTTTGCAAACCTACGACTCTTTTTGACAACCAATGAAGGAGATCAAATGAGTTTTTCGTAATGATGAGATATCTGTCAGTTGAATTCATTGGTATTTCTGGAATGCACAGTTGCAAACCTTTTTCAAATCCATGTCCGTCCCTACATTATTATAATTGGCTGGAGTCGACAAAAAGTACTTTAGTCCTTTATGGCGAAAATAG
>OX421445.1:58771635-58786635 GCA_949126865.1 Montipora capitata
AACCCTTTGTCCCATGGGAAAGAGATTTTACTCTGTCTAACACCAGATGATTTAATTTCCCCAGCCTGGGGTGCATGGGTGAACATGTAGGTCCCCTTTAACTCTTTGTCCACTAAGGGTGAGACTTACAGATTTTACTCTGTCTAATGCCAGACAATTTTACTAGTTAACAAGGGTTTCATTAAGATTTTGCTCAGAAGGTTATCAACATTTGTCAGATGGGTATTTTTGATGCTTTTGATATAATTTAGGGTGCGTTTGATTGACCATATTTTGGAATAAGAATAAGTGGAGTGACGATTTCAAACCGCATGCCTGGCGTTTTGAAGCAACAAGGATAATAAAGATATGTTTAGGTCTTTGACAATTTTAAGGTGAATCTCCATAAAAACGAAGAATTTCCAACGTCTATTCCATGTATTCCTATTCCGGAATACAGTCAATCAAACATTCCCTAAGTAAGAAGAAAAGATGAAAGTCACGGCAAAAGAATGTGCACAGCCAATCAATATGCACGGTGCCCGGCCCTTAATGAATCCTCTGCGTCAATAGGGGCACCTAAGAGGGTGAATGGGTTAAATATATAAAAGCAGTAAACAAGTGTTTCAGTATGCAATTTGACTTCTTTATAACCATCCTTGTTGAGAATAAATTATCATTATCTCATCAAAAATTACTGGTAACAAACAAGATTACATGTACTCACAGATTTTGATGACCTTGTCAATCTTCTGCCTGTGGTCATCACAGGAATACTAAGTTTAGGGTTGAACGTGTGTGGGAACAGGCTCTCATCAACTCTTTCATTCTTCTCTTTACAAGTGTACAACCAATGGGGGGATACAATGTGAATGCCGCGATCCCTTGCCTGGGTGTATTCTTTGGTTTTGTCATTGCTCGAGCCCTGCAAAAAGATCTCATTTTAATAAATCACTACCAGTTATTCTATCGATGATGACCTTGATGGTGATGTTGATTGTGGGGGTGATGACGACAATGACGATGACAAAGATGCCACTAATCCAGAAATGCAATTTGATGCAAGAAAAGGAAAGGAAAGGAAAGGAACTTTATTTCAGTGTCTAGTCGTTATAACGCTGGAGCACTAATTGGGGACACTGTAAACTGAATCATTTTAACAATTAACGCAAATCAAGTCAAATGCTGGTTTTTGAGGAGAGGGGATTTAAATCAGAGTACCGGGGAAAACCTCTCAGTGCAGAGAAGAGAACCGACAAACTCAAGCCACATATGATGCCGAGATTGGGAATCGAAGCGAGGCCACATTAGTGGGAGGCAAGTGCTCTCACCACTGCGCCCTTCCTGTGCCCCTATGAGCCCAATTTTGATATCCAACATGAAGTGTCCCTTTAAGTCTATTAGTATTTCCTACCTAGGCTAAATGTATTTCTAACAATAAGGTTAGCGTAGTGTATGTGACGTATGTTCAGCATAAGTGCCAAGGGTACTATGGGTAGGAGCACATGGATTATTAAATGAGCAGTTCATGTTGTGGTTCAATCCGAGTTTAATCTGTTGTTTATTAAAAGGGTTAAATCCATTTGCCACGGTTAGGCTAAAGGTTAGCATTATTCTTAGGTCGGGATACAGCTGTATATGCAGCAGTTTATAATTACATGTACTTGAGGAGCAGCATTTGGAGGAAACTAATAGTGACGTTAATTGTCTGTATTCAAAGACTGTGGAATTTTAGTGAGAACGAATGTTGCTAGGTAACTGAACGTCACATGTCACGTGACACAAGGATAAAAAAATCACATGTTTTTTGAGCCGAGCTGCGGTTTTTTGGTTGTTCGAAATCGTTTCGCTTAGGTATTGAGTGTTAAATCGCATTTCTTGGTTTAGGTGAATTAAACGGTATTTTTCAAAGACCAAGTGATGTTGAAGTTGGGAGAAGAGCAAAGGGGCATTTTGTGACGCTTATTGAAATCTGCGTGCATCTAATTACTTGTCCAGTACTTCTAGAGATATTTGGGAAAGATCAGGGCAATGGCAGTGATACCTTACAGAATATTATGAATGCCATAATTTATATCTCAACAGTGGAAAGAATGTTATTTATTATAAATTATAAACACCAATGAAATACCAAGTGAGCTTTTGCACAAAAACATGATATTTTCACATGTGAAAATACAAATGTACGTGTTATCTTCACACGTGAAAAGATCACTGTTGCTAGGGTTACATGTAAAAATTGTGCCTTTCGTGAAATGATTCAGTATTTCATTGGTGTTTATATAATAAATGGAATATTACCGGTACATGGCCGCTTGGAGATACAAAATTTCTCTTCTTGTGAAATACACTCGAAGAGAAATTTCGTATCTCCGCATGGCCATATAATACCCTCTATGTATTGAAATAATCATTGTCATTATGAGAAATACTTTGGAGGCAGCAACATGAAAGCCTGAAAAACCCAGGCTTGAACAGAATTTGAATCCATTACTTCTGCATTACCAGTGCAGTGTTCTACCAACTAGGAGCTGGTCACTTTGTCAGTTCATGATAAAATTAATCTGAAGAGGATGGATATCTATAGACAGTCATATCTCTGAACTGAGGAAAGAACATCAAGTCTCGAAAAGATCAGCTGCTAAAGCAGCATTCATAACTTAATACTCATGTTGTACCTGGTGAATAAGATGTGTACATGATTCATCATATAGCCAACGGTAATCGGCACCAAGTGATGAGGCCAGAGAGAACAGCTCCGTCTGTTGCTGGGATAACTTTTTGCTCACTGATAAAACAATGCCAACAAGGATTCCTTGTTTAGGAAAAGCAACCATTTCCTGAAAAAGTTAATACGAACATCACATTAAACAACTTCAGCTGCAATAGTTTCTAACCAAAGAGTATGATGGCTTGAACTCAGTAGGGATGAGCCAAAGAGGCCACACTGCAGGATGAATGCATGCAGAAGTACGTACATTTTTTTGTACCGACAGCTGGGAATGTCACAACTTTTCGAAAACGAATCTAAATCAAACAAACTGTAGTAGAAAAGAAAAACATTTTTTACCTCTCTCTCTGGGCATTCACCATTGGCTTTTCCATCTCCATTGTCATATCCATTTTTACCATCTTTGGAAGGTGGAGCAACAGTCCCAAGCTTCTGAAGAGTTTGCTTAATATTCTCAGCAAAAAAATCATCCAAAGGAAAGCTGTTCCTGCTTGCTCGACTCTTTCTTCCTCTGATACTTGGACAAGCAGGGGATGCCAACTCATCCATTACCTCTGCCAAATCAAAAGAAGGCCTAAAGGGCCGATTGTAAATGGATGGTCTTTTCATGGGTCGTGTTTGACCACTAACACTGTCCCCAGGGAGTGGGTCACCACTAACAACACTCTGTCCTTCTGTTTTAGTCAGAGATGCAAGTGGCTCCGCAGATGCATCACTTGTTTCCATGCAAACTTCCTCTTGCACAACCCCCACATTGTCTGTCTTGGCATCTTCTCCAAAAGAGGTCGTCTTGTCATCATCCAGACAGTCTGATGGGCAAGCATCACTCCTACATTCTGTAACTGAGATGCCTTCAACTAATGGGTAGTCATCAATGGGAGCCAAAGTGCCACTTGCTGCACAAGCAAAAAGCCATTCTCCACTTACAACAGGAATGTTCCATTTCAAAGCTGCCTTGTACTTTGAGCCATTGGGATCTTGGCACACAAGATGAGTGCTGGCCTCATAATTCTGACTTGCTTTGCGAACAAAGTACTCTTGACAACAAGCACCTAGTGGTTAATGCAACAATTCATTAATTTTTCAGGAAGAGAGAGATTGCAACAACAATCATAGTTATGTTTTTTTAAAGTTCTTTGTATACATGTACAAGCTTTCTATTGCTTGCTGTTGATAGCTACAGCACTGCTGTACATTACATAAATACTGCCTGAAAATACAAAATACACTACCGTTACACGTCATATGGTTGCTATTAATTTTCCTAACTGCATGTAAAAGCATGTGTCTGGTAATAATGCATGTTTTTTGTGTAATGCTGTGGTGAAGTGGTTTATATTAAGTTTGTTCCTCAGCAGAAGAGAACATCGGTGATGCCAGCACTGATGGTTAGTGCTAACTGTTTGCAGTTACAGCACTCAATCTCTGTTAAATAGAATAAGTTTATTTTCAAGAGAGGGTCAGTTTGGCTGGGGTTGTAACACATCACTTCCTGAATGGCAGCATGGTACATTCCCAAACAATGAGGACTCCCATGGCCAATCATATCCTTAAGTTTTGGAACATAAAGTAACAGCTCAAGAGTACTGTTCCTTCCCCTCTCCCACAGTGGATGGGTTCCAGGTTGCATCAGACCCAACATCAAAGTTGCCAGGATCCACTTACACACCTGTTTTTTATTTCTCTGCACCTGGGTTGGCTTTTTAACTCTTCTCCAATACTGACAATGAATGAACAGTTGTCCCAGTCTTGTTTATAATAGCCCTTTCCCTCCTAAAACTACTTAGAGATTTTACTCTGTCTTTAATGCTACATGTAGACGACTTTACCCATAACTGGGAAACCCTTAAGGGCAAAAGGGTTAAATACTGTTTGCAAAAATTATGGGGGACGCAGTCCTCTGCACTTTGGATTGGACCATTAATCAGTGTTGTAATGTGAATCGACATATTTAAGTCACACGTAACCCTTTCAAACCTGAGACTATTGAAAACTTTACTCGATCTAACACAAGACAATTACTCATCAATGGGAGCCCCTTCAGGGATGAGTGGCTTTATGCTATGAAAAATCATCACAATCATTAAAATTTAGAAATCATAAAAAGCCATGTGCATTTTCAAAAAACAAACAAACCGGTGATTGTCACTAACCAAGAAGTTCAGCCAGTTGATACATGTGCTCTCTCTCCATGCCTGAGAACTTGCTGATTGATATCACACATCCCCGCAAAGGCTTCTCTCCGTTGGGAATACTAAATGGCTTGAAGAGGAAGTTTTTATTCAGCTGTAGCAGCTGATCGCACTGTAAGCTCTGCTCTAACCAGCAAAATGTTGCCTAAGCAATAACAATAACAAACAATGGCAATGAGAATGCCAGTCACCAGAAGCAGCTGCTATGAACTGTTGCAATTGGTGGGTAGAGATTTCCTTCAACTCCCTCCTTTCAAACACTAGGGTTCGTACAACCAGATTATAAAATTCCAGGAGTTTTCCAGGAAAATAAAATACAAAGAAAATCCAAGACTATGGACTATGAACTGTTGCAATTGGTGGGTAGAGATTTCCTTCAACTCCCTCCTTTCAAACACTAGGGTTAGTACAACCAGAATATAAAATTCCAGGAGTTTTCCAGGAAAATAAAAATACAAAGAAAATCCAAGACCTCAAACTTGAAAATTTCACATCGTTCAATGTTTTCCTTTAAAACAAGTTACTTACTAAGTCAAAGTGTAATGCAGAGAAACTTTTACATAGCTTTCTCATTCATTTTTACTTAATATCTAATTCATCATCAACAAGCTTTAGCATCTCTGCTTTTTTTATTTACAAAATGCATTTTTTTGAAAAAAAAAAAGATTCAAAAAAATGTTTTTTTTTAACAGTGGGGCCCAGAACTAAATATTTTACAAGTTACCCCTCATTTAACTTAATACTATTTTTATGTCAACAAAATTTTAATTGTTTTTCTGCTACTTAAAGTGGTACTACGACCAAAAAACACTATTCTTTTTTTTCTTTGGATTTCAAAACTATGTTAACTAAACACTAACTGACCCAACTTTTAAGTTCTGATTTTAAAAAGACACCTGTTTATTTTAACTGGAATTTTCTTATTTATTGGTCCGCCATTACTAACTTTAAAATCTTGAGAGAGCTGGGTTGAGGAGAAAATGATGTCAAAGACTCACTAGTTTAAGAATGCAATGCGTGTGTACGCGGCCGAATTAATATGCAGCACGGGAGCTTCGGGCTTTCAGACTTTTAAACCCCTGTTTTGCATATGTAATAAATTGCGTTTACACCCTGAAATTTTAAGCTAGTGAGTAAATCACGTAATTTTCTCTAGATCCAACCCTCTGAGGTCCAATCGGCCAGTTTTGAACGTGAGTAATGGTGGACAGTGAAATCCAAAACTTACACTCAAAATAAACAGCCTTTGGATAAAACTCAAAGCTCAAAATTTTGCCAGTTAGGTGTTAAGCAAACACGCTTTCAAAATCTGAAGGAAAAAAGGAAATGATTTTTTTATCATAGTACCACTTTAATTTAAACTCTAAGTGACCCAAGTTTTAACCTTTTATTTAAAAAAAGGCACCTGCTTATTTTACATGTAAAGTTCTGGAATTTTCCTATTTAATTGTCCACCATTGCTAACTTACAGATATTGAGAGAGCAGGATCAAGGAGAAAATGACATCAAAGACTCAATGGTTTTATAAGATTGCAACATGTGTGTATGCAGATGAATTAATATGCAGCACAGGAGTTTTGGGCTTTCAGGCTTTTAAACTCATGTTTTGCATCTATAAGAAACTGTCTTTACACGCTGAAATTTTAATCTAGTGAGTAAATGACTTTACTTTTCCCAAGATCCAACCTTCTGAGGTCCAATTGGTCAGTTTGGAACGAGAGTAATGGCAGACCATGAAATCCAAAACTTACACTCAAAGTAAACAGCCTTTGGATAAAAATCAAAGCTCAAACTGTTGCTAAATGTAGTCAAGTTTTAAGCAATCACGCTTTCAAAATCTGAAGGAAAAAAAAGAATTGATTGTTTTATCATAGTAGCAATTTAAGGTCAGCAGCATTTTGACTTTCAGCGTACATACTAAATTTAAATGAAAAGTTTTTTCAAAGGCTATTGCCTTGAGACCCGGAGATCCCTGGTTCATTAAGACCCATTTTGAGCACTCATTGAATTTGATCAATGTAGTCCCTGGTTCATCTTCTCGGCTGCACTTGTAAATTAGCCAACTAGTTTGCTGGGTTGGGATTCTCAAAAGTTGTTGTTCTGCTTTCTTGTTTCATTGATTTTGTTTCATTGGCCCTGAAAGCCTCTATGGGGAGTGGTCAATAAGTTAGTAAATATGACTTGATATAAAGGGATGTTACAATGTAGGTTCTTAGCAGTATAATAATTTAGCAAAAAAGGTACTGCTTACAAACTCCTTTGCTTTTGTACCGCTGTCGGGCACCATATCCATGGGAAAGATGGCATAGTCGGCAATTTGCGTGTCAACAGCATACTTCCCTCCATTGCTCTCTATCATTTGCTTCAGGCGCTCTACATGCACATCAGCAAAGCCAGCCACCGTAAAGCATCTACCTGACAGTAGGCCATCCTCATTTTGTTCAGGTTCTTCATCTTCATCAAGAGTTGCATCTGGATCAGCAGTGGGCCTGTCAAGATCTAAGTTCAACAAAACAACAATAGATGACAAACGGTTATACCAGGGCTGTTAATACGGGCTGGTAGCTGGCCAAAACCGCCGACTACAGTAGTAAGCCATTTTAAGTCGACCACCTGTCACATGTGACGAAAAAGCTTACACTTGTTAAATTATCATCTCATTCTAAGAAATTTTCAAACATTCTACTCCCAGTTTTGCGCGGAAATCACAGCATAATTATTTTACAATGATTAAAACAAGAGAAATCAAAACAAAACTGCTTGCGCTTGATTGTTCATGCGAACGGTGTGGAATGCATGGAACATTTAACTGAATATTTAGTTCCCAGTCTTGCTTATAATCTGACGAAACAACATGGCGTGAGAGAAAGAATGTTTTTCCGTCCTCAATCAAGTGTGCTAAGTTTACTTTGATTCATGGTCTTCTACTTTCAAATCTATTGAGAGCCCTGAGTTATACAAATTGCTATAAAAAAATGAAACATGCTTGCTCTCTTGGTCTTGTAATTGAAGGGCTTAGGGAATAAGGGCCGGCCCATGTTAATTATTGTTTTTTCTGCTTTCAATTTTGCTCAAAAGAGCAATGTTCTTAACTTCAATTCTAGGCACTTGCAAAATTTCAGGGATATTATTTGCTACTCAGCTCACAGAGACCTGTTAATTCTCTTTCAATCAATCTTTCCTTCACGTGAGTAATTTGACGTGAAAATCCTCATACAGCTGTAATATTAGCCTCATTTTCAATATCAGATTTTACTGTGAGGCCTGTCACAAATGTTCGCACATACCTTTGACCTGATCTCCATTTTCTGTCACTTGAGGGATCCGTGCTGACGTGGTGTTGTTCTCTACATTATTATAAAGTGGCATGTACTGTTGGAATACATCATCATCATCACCATCTTCAAAGGTATCTTCCCCTTGCATTGTGATCTTGGTATCTATCTTTCCAGTCGACAAGTTCTGCGGGGGAGGCAGCGTATTTGCTGGTGTCTTTAAAGGCTTCACTGCGGGATCTTTATTTTCCTTGCAAGATGGAGAAACACCTTGAGGATTGATTAGATCAGAGTAGAGGTACTCTGTGAAAGATAAAGCAAAAAAATGTAATACTGCATGTACTGTATGTTAATCATGCATGAAATACAGTTACCGACTATGGACATGATCAGAAATTAATTTCATAAAGTTATTAACTGGGTATTAAAAATGATCAGAAGTAAACTAAGCGGTTCAACAGAATATTAAGAATTTCAGTCCTACATAATATATAGATTTAGCCAAGCCTAAAGGCGGAGCTCCCTGGTTATTAATTTATTCTTACTTTATACTTCCTCCTGCCTGTAGGGTTAGTGAAAATAAATGGTTTTTGAATTGTCCACGTTTTTCTGTTTCCGGTTCCTGCTTAATTAAATCATTTTCTTCACTTTCTTCTATCGAAAAATTCGTTGCCTAACTAGTGAATAATTTCCACAGTAAATTTCACACCAAAACCCGTTATAACATGAATCACGTAGCGATGAGTGCAATATCAGTTTTTCAAGCGAAATTTACTTTGGAATTCAACAGTTTGGTAATGCATTTTTCTTGAATCGCATGAGTTTATAACAAAACAAGCACATCCTCAGTGACTGAATGGAAAAGGAAAAAAGCCATTTCAGTCATTTGTCAATAGCCAGCAAATAGGAATCATGCGAAAATTAGAAACCATCGGGAAACTTTGTCATTTCAAGGTCAAAAAAGAGTTTTAATGTTGTACTTTATTCCATTTTATCTCTGAAAACGAGATCATTCACATTTTGAGGTATTTCATTGAAACATGCCAGCTTGGCTTGAAACAACAATACGGAAAATATACGGCAATGCAACCAAGAAAGGACAAACGTCAAACAAGTTCCGCTCCAACAAATTACCTGTAGGGGCTTTAAAAAGTTCTAAAAACACTAGCTAGTGATATTTCTCCCTAATTCTATGAGAACTCGTTGCAATTATGTGTTTACATGTATAACATAAGGGCAAAATGTTCTTGTCACTGTCGAGGCACATCGAAAAACAGTTAGGCAAACGATTAAAAAAGCACTTGTTCTCTCGCATTTCAGAGCAAAAAAAAACAAATCAAAATATCCAAAAGAGTACAGATAATTGTTCTTTAATTCCAGTTGAGAATAAAGATTCAAGTTTCATTTCTGAACAAAGGAAAAACGGATTAAACCACTTTTTAAAAACACGCATCCACTTGACATAGTGCATCTGTAAAAATAACAAACGGTTTAGTGCCCAAGAAAAGAATTTGTGGAGTAACTTCTTCCACCAAGTTTGAGCTATACATGTAACTGGTATTCTGTTTTGTCGTTCTCGTTCTCTTCCTCTCTTCTTTCGTTTCTGTTCTAGTCATATGTCCTCCAGGCATCATGCAACCTTATCACAGCTTCTAAAGATATGCCAAAAATTGCAATACAGAAAAAAAGTAGCTCTAAACAATTTAAAATAAACACCCAGCTTTAAGTTTATATCCCTCGGATGCTTGACTTGAATAACTGCGTAGCCACCAGTGTGGACCACAGCTATTGTGATATTATGTCAAACTGGATTGAAACCAGTGAAAAATGCAGAAAGAAAAAAATTTTCAAACTGTTTTCCACCTGAACACGAAAAAGCGTTGACTGTTATATTAGAGCTTTTAATTAGTTGATGTAGTATGGCCGTGTAGCCATGTCAAGCCATAGAAAGCATGCGAAAAATGAAGCCTTGTTTATGTTTAGGTGGAGTTTAGGTGAGTTAAACTGGGTTGAGCCTGAAATTCAATCGAAAACCAGTACCTTGCCAGGAGTCAACATAAAAAAAAACAGCTAACATCCATGAGCTCTAAACTTGAGCCTGCGATATGGTCATGTGATACTGGTCAGTGGATACCTTGTTTTGACAGCTGTCAATTGATCATAACATGGATGTCGAATATCAAACATGTAGGTTGTAAACTAGCATGATACTGGTCACATTGGCATACATGGAGGGGTGGACGTAAGGATGGTCGATGATGTCATAGCCATAAAACCAAAATTTCTTGCATTGATGAGTTACCATATTTTTGTGCTCGGTGTGCGCTGCAGAGCTCAAGTAAAAACGATTTTCATAGCTAAAATGGATAAACCATTTTGAAGCCTTAACCCATTCACCCCTAAACCAGCCTAAACTGGCCATACCTAGTATTTTACTCTGTCTAACGCCAGACGATTTTACTCATCAATGGGGTCCAACCCCGAGGAGTCAATGGGTTAAAGCAAATCTTGTCAATAGATAAAGAGTTGGAGGTTACATTGGATCTTTTAATTTGCAAAAATTATCAACTGTACTGTGAGGCCACCAGAAACTACAGTGTGAGATCAGCTGAAACTACAGTAGTGCCTTTTCTTACATTAATAAAACTCTGTCTTATGAAAGCCCTTGCTCGAAATGTCACATGGAGAGGAACTAAAAACTCTGCACATCACAATTTTCTTAACTTCATCAAGTGCTGTAGGTTGGAGTTGCAAGTACATGTATTTTTGTGAAAATTAGTTAAAAATTACTGTGTCATTTTTGAGTTTTTTACATGTACATGTGAGTATGTGATAACTGTAGCTGATGTCAGGAAAATAAAACACTGTTTTTCCGAGACTTTCTATCTTTCCAAAAGCACAGGGCTAAGGTAAAAATTTATGGATATGTTTTTAAAATTAATTACTTGAATTTGCTCAAGAAATGAAAGAAAATAAACGAGTTATCAGTTTTCAAATTAAGACAGAGGATTTTCTTTTTGTTGGGGGGTGGAGGAATTAACTCTCATTTTATCACCTCCATTTACAGCCAGTATCTGTTTCCAGATCACTAAAAAAACTGAACGATGAAATCAGGGATGTAGCTGAAGGTTCTAATGAGGCAGTAAGTTTGTGCTCTGAACATCAAAGGGACCTGGTAACAAGATTGTTCCCAGTTTCTCGCAACACCCGCAATTCTTCAAGATGGGGAATATGGGGAAAGAGAAGAATCCCCCACTACAATGCTTAAAATAACCCTTTTATTTCATTTCCAGTATCAATAAATTTTAGTGATCATTCTGTATACTAACAGATATTCAATTTTTTTTGTTAACACAAAGATCAAATGACTTTTGAACTTTGTAGAGAATAATTTGTGATCTTCTCAGTTGCTTGGATTGACGACCAAAATTCAGACAGCTACATGTATCACCCCTTTCTCAAGCGGCGATTTTCACCGGCAGCCGGCACTTAGCGGCATCCCTGCGAATGCATCACATGCGCAAACACAAGCATGCATGTTAAAAGTAAACATTTTTAGACAGTTTTTTACTTCTGATTTGCACTGTATTCCCTTTTTATTTGCCCACAGTTTGTCTTGCATGGCACCCCTCAATACAAAAAAAATCCCAAAAAAAATCAGTAAAACCAACATTACCTTCTTCAGGCAACTTTTGCCCTTCTCTTGCAGAATTTAAAATCCACTGAACATCAACAACAAAACCTTGAAAGTCACAGCTGCATAAAGATTCAAGTTCAGCATCAACTTTGTTTCCAATTATGACATGAGAAACAATCTCATTTATCTGGTTAAACCTTGTACCTCCGCCACAATTTATTATCTTTCGTAATTTTTCAAGTTTCTCACCACTGAATCCACTCAGGTAAATCTTGCACCCATCAAGGAACAGATTTCCAGGTTGCATTTGCACATCAAAGTCTGAGCTTTCAGCATCACCTAGGTGAGTTTCTGCTAGCCTGGAAACATTGTTAAACCTCTTAGACTGATTTGAAAGTGACTTTTTGTTGCCAGAGGTTAGCATAAGATCTTCATTACCATGTCTCTGTGCACTCTTCAAAGCAGCTTCTGCAGCTTTGTTAGAACTCTTCTTTGCTGCACTACTTTTGGAAGAAGCAGTGATGCCTTTGACAAGCTTACCTGAAAGTCTCCTTCCCGCTGTAGAGCAGTTGTCTTCATCTGGTAATATATAATAAGGCGACTCATCAAGGCAGAAACCATCTTCAACTGAGTCAAAAAACCACTGTGTAGAAACACAATGGAGATTCCACTTCCTTGCATATTCATACTTTTCCCCACGGGGAGTTTCTACCAAAAGATGTGTACAAGTGTTCATATTTAATTCACCTGAATATGTTCCACCATGGAAGGTGACAAGATGTTTTATTTCCTTTCTCTTCTCTGCATCAATGCCTGTCACACAAAGAGTTATACCTTTAAATATTGGGCATTTAAACTCCATGAACTCATCATCTGTCGCACATATATGCCTATCGTGACACATATCCCAACAAGTGTAGACCCATTCTGGTAAAAGAATGGGCATCGGCTGATCAAGACTACATGCAACTCGATATTTCTTTGAACCAACTTCACCAGCCACGAGATGAGTCACTGAGCTCGTGAGATCCTTCAAAACAGTTCCTCCCATAAACTCGATCAACTCAGACAATCGGTCTCTTTCCTGTCTCGGAACACTTGTACAAGTTATAGCCATCCCTCTCATAGCAACCGAATACACCGGATGCTCCAAATTTATAGGCAAAGAGGTCTGCGTTTGCAAACACGATAAGACACACTGTGGTCCAACGATTTGGCAACCATTTTCTTTCAAGAATTCAAAGGCCTCTCCTTCAAAACGTTCCAGCACAAACACGGATCTTTGGTCTCTCATATCTTGATTTTTCAAGTCGTTTGCGGAAATCCATTCAATTTCGAGTTCGTATTCCTTGCAAGCTTCCGATGCCCGCAAAAGATATTTTTCCTTAAGTTTGTCAGTGGTGACAAACCGGAGCATTTTCTCTTGGTTACTTTCCATCTTTCAACGCCGGCTGACACAGTACAGGATATGCAATTGACACAATGTTAGCCATCCGCCATATTGGATTTGGTTGACGTGACAAATGGCCGTTTTTGGCGACTTAACACAAACAAATTAGGTCTGTAATCGTTGTAAATGTATCAGGTCGACCGCAGTAGTCCCTGTCATGGTTATCAGCTAAAAAATATATTCAGAAAACGAGAAAATATTCTGATTTTCGTAATATAAACAAAGTTCTATTAAACAACGTACCGTTTTTTGGCGGGAAAGCATATTGAACATGCGCAGCAGCAAGCTCGTAGTGATTTTTCCCATGAGTCATTGCAACAACGAAAGACTTCCGCTGTGACGGGACGAGTTGAGGCTGAGAATTTGAAGTTGTCAACAAATTCTTTAAATTAGCTTTTCCTTTCTTAAGAATTAGTATTCTTTTTATGAAGGGAATGCTCACAGACAATGAAAGGCGCTAAAATGCATCATAATGCCGAAAATGAGTGAGGCCAAACGTTGCGAAACACAGCTGAGTTCGCGGATGTCAACAACTCAGAGGGAGTGTGTCCGCGACCGTTAGCGCCTTCCGAAAGAACTTTGCTGGGTAAGTTAAGTCGAGGGATTACTGAGTGGTTGTACCTTCCAGCATTAACTGTTCGATCTTTCTCAATTACCACGATCCCTAGCCAAGTACAGTAACTTGTCGCATTTTAGTACTTGTGCTACGTACTCTTTAGTACTCCCATGCAGATTTATCTTATTAAGGAATATAAAAAGGCCAATATTGGACTCCATGGCACTCAAACGTTTTTGGTGAGGCTCTGTTATCATGATCTTCGGTTGTTGAAATTCCTTTTTCCTCAGGTCAAACTTGTTTTGACCGGAAGAGAAGAATTAAATCACGCCACGCTATGAATGTCATTGGGTTTAACCCTTTCACCGCCAAAAATGCAAATTGACACTTACAGATTTTACTCTGTCTAACGCCAGACGATTTTACTCGTCAGTGGGGGAGCCCTCGGCAGTGAAAGGGTTAATTGGGACACTGAAAAACGCAGACTGCAGACTGTGCAGACCGTCTGTAAAATGAAAATTCGGATGTAGCCTGAATTAGGCCTAAATAACATTCGGTTAGCCTAATTAGGCCTAAATAACATTCAGGTTTGCCTGTTTACGGTTAGCTCTCAATAACAGTGAGGGTAACACCATATTTTACCCCTGGTCTGCACAGTCTGCAGTCTGCGTTTTGGGATGACTGGTTTTAATTTATGCGATAATGCAGTGCAGACGAATGCAGAAGTGCTTTTCTGCTCTGAATCGTTTTGGGACCTATCTACCTACGGGAGAAGGATTTTGGAAGGCAGTGGTCATCCCTTTACTTTTTTAGAAGATGTATGTTTTTGGTTTCTCTACAGTATGTGGTCCCTGGTCCGGACCAAAAAGACGTAAATGAGCAATTCTTGCCTTAAGGCCGTTCGCACTTATTGTTTGTACGCAACTTTTACTGCGCAGGTAATGCGACTGTAATATGTAACGCATTACTTCAAGCATTAGTTAAGATCCTATGGGGACAAAAATGCAGGGGAAATTTTTTTCCAGGTTGGCTGAAGAATGGCACATTTATTTCCAATTCATCATGAAATGAGAGAAAGAAAAAGTTCCAAGTACCATCTGATTTCAATTCCTGTGTATTTTTCATAGGTATTATTTAAACTTGTAAACTAAAATGAAACTTCTGAGTGAAGAGCGCTGGT
>OX421445.1:58791635-58809135 GCA_949126865.1 Montipora capitata
GCTTTGGGGATAGCAATCAGGTAGATTAAAAAGGTGAAAAGGGAATATCAAACACAATCTCCTTGTGCCAAAGATGGTTGTGCTGGATATGAAGTTTGCGGTACTCCTTTTTTTTCCATGTCCCCTGGTTTAGACATGTTCCTGGCCAGAGTTTCACCATTCTTGGAGACAGTAAACTTTTTCCACAGTCAAGCAACTTCTGTACATACTGAAGTGTACGGTAACTGCATCAGCTAACATTGAATGAAGAACCATTATTATTCTTCATTTTCATTTTCAGATTCGGATAAAAATCAGAGAACGTTTTTCATGGAAGGAGAGTGTTATGATTATGATGCAGACATAGATGAACTCTTCCTTTTGGCAACAAAGATCATCTCTCCAGCTGGTATTGGCCATGAGGAGGTACATGTGTGAATATGAAATGGATTGGTTGCACTTAAAATTTTTCCTTTCCTTTTTCATTTCAGTTTGTTTTCTTCTTTCCTTTACATCTTGTACTGTAGACATGGGCCTTAATCACACAGCGGCCAGTTGAGTCCCGATGAGGGACTTAAAACTTTTGTTTTTCCCCACCAAAACTCCTTCCCAAACATTTCAACTCAAGGCTCGGAGTACGAGATCTATATGTACATGTAAATTGTCTTTGGCCAATATGGCCGCCACATGAATGATCCCCATTATGATCATAATCTGAAACAAAGAAAGTGAAAAACAAACTAGTTTAGAAAATTCCAAGAAAAAGTTTTAACCACGACAACAGATACAATTAATGTACATGTACCATGTAGTTCACCTGGTTCTGATGGTGCGATGGAGACGGCTGTTGACCACCAGTATTACCGGTAGTGGGATAGATCAGATCTATTTAGGAGTTTGGTGAGATAGTTCTTGTCACCCTAATGTCTGTTAGTCGCTGTTGATGTGTATCTTTTCCTTCAGTTTTGTTTTGGCAAATTTCAAGTCCGTGTTTATAATAAGCATATTTTTCTCCTGTTGGTTATGGATGAGTAACCTTTCCTCTGTTGCTGATGGATAACTTGAAGATTTACGTTGTATGTTTCTAATTAATACTGGGGTTTTTCTTAACTGTGGGTTTTAGTGGTTTTTCACATGTGGTGTAGCATGTGATTGGATGAAGTACAATGTAGAAACCCATTTATTTACAAATGTAATAGTTTAGTCACAGTTTTCAGCTATTTGATCCTTTGACCTATAATGTCACATTATGTGGCATACATAATACAGCTTGTCAGCATCAATGTCGGCTTGTCAGCATCAAAAGCATCATTGAATATCTGTTATAATGATAAGAAAGACAAATACATGTACAGTCAACTCTCTCGTAATTGGACACCATCAGGAATTGGAAAAAGCGGCTGTTAGTAGAGCTGTCCGAATTATTCCCATAATAACGTGGGTGACAAATTACTCCCTAATTTTGGGGGAAAATTTCACCGTTAATTTATAATTTCACACGTGAAAAATATTTTACAATGTTGCCATGGCAACTTTTCCTGCAGTGCCAAAATGGCGTCTTATGAATGTAATTTGTCACCTGTGATATTAATACACACAAATACGAATACAATACAATACAATAAAAGTTTAGTGTGAAAATACACTTAGCTACAACAAGGGCGTGCTTTCACAGACGTAACCAAAGTCGGGGTCTGTGAAAGGACGCCAGCTAATTTACAGGTATTCCACAAACAAAATAAAATTTAAAATTTAAAAACTAAAAGTGGAATATATTGTAATTAAGATTATAACAGTAAAATCTAATAAATATATCTTATATCTAACTAAATACTAAATTCAATAAAGAAGCGTCAAAATTATAAAAATTGTACTAGGTCAACTTGTCTAATGGATCTCTTAAAAGACTTAAAATTCGTTACTGTATGTTTCTAAACATGTTCGGAAGTGAATTCCAGAGTTTCGGACCAATATAACGGACTGAGTTCAAGCCATATGTAGTAGACTTTGGCTTGGGTAGCTAATCAAATGTTATACTTGTGAAATTAGGGAATAATTTCACTTGTGTTTTGTCCAAAATCAAATCATTTCCCTTGCCCAAAGGCTCGGGAAATTATTTGACTGTGGACAAAATACACATAAAATTATGCATTTATTTTACTCGTCGCCATTTGATTACCCATACTAACGTCACACTACATGTACAAATACATAATTATGTTTGACTCTTGTTCATGTCAAACGAACAGACAGCTTGCTTTCCTGCGGACAAATGGAAATTTGACAAAACCAACCCCACTGTTCTGTTGTTCTGTCAAAGGTCAGAGTTTTGTTTGTATTGCAAATTAAAGACAAATTTCATTGCCAAGGGTCAATTATTATAATTATGTGGGGTGTCGGGTTAAGAGAGAGCGTACAAACAAAAGAAAAATCCAATTCTTTTTTTGAAAACTGTCCATGTTCGTCCAGGCTTGCAGTAATGTGTAATTATAAAATATAGAGTTTGACTGGAAGGTAAAATGGGGAATTGGAAAAAGTGTCTGTAAGTAGAGCTGTCCGCTTACAAGAGTGTCTGTTACCTGTAGCGGAGAGTTGACAGTACATGCGCACAAGAAACTCTTAAAACTTTGTGACTGAAGACCATCACACACAAAATTCTTTGCTTTACAAAATCTCAACCACCCTCCAAGGGGGGCAGTTAATTATTACATGCGCACAAGAAACTCTTAAAACTTTGTGACTGAAGACCATCACACACAAAATTCTTTGCTTTACAAAATCTCAACCACCCTCCAAGGGGGGCAGTTAATTATCACAAATTAAAGGCAAAAGCCATGACAACTGTTTTTAGAATGAATGGGTGGGTGGCTCGGCCAGTAATGTGTGCAGTTATGCAATAATCTACTAGTAGTTAGTTCAAATCAACAAAGGACAGTGTAATTTTGATAAAAGTTAAGAATCCGATCCCACCAATGCGTCGGCCAACGCGTTGGTCGACTGTCAGTCGACTGTTGGTCGACTGTCGGCCGACGCGTTGGCCGCGGTTTAATCTTGTAACGTATAAGATGCGTCAGTGGTGCGTCGGTGGCGTGTCGGTGACTCATTTGGGCCTTATTGAACTGTTGAAAACCTAAACGTACCTTTTTCAAACTGAACAGAAATGTCTTCGACGGAAAACTTTCACTATGATATGAAAATAAGAAATTTACTTTTGACCGCCATCTTGTATTTCGTGATATTAGAACCCAGTTCCCATTACGACAAGTGTTATTAGAACCCAGTTTTCACTCTGGCAAACGCGTTGCCGGAGACTTCATCTTTATCAGCTATTTATATATATTATTACAGGGCTTCTAAGAGGGTGCAAAAAAATTTGGACACACGGGCTTTTAAGTATCATTATGTGGCAAGGAAGCTTTATTATCCGGCAATCAATCAAGAACATATGTGCGCACAAGGGAACAATGTAATGCAATTGAATTGGACATAGACTTTTGCAAACTTGGTGGCTCCTAAAGGAGCCGGGTTTTTTTTAAGTTGACAAAGCCCTCTAGGAGTAGAAGGCATCGTCCAACGCCATCGGCAACAGCTTCTTTGCGATCTGAAGGCGTTTCACAAACGGCAACAGATCGCTCAGCTGCCTTCTGCAACCTGGAACTGCCACCACATATTAAAAAGTCAATGATCAATAAAGAGTTCAAACTTCCCAATCCTTTATAATGAACGAAAAATAAGCATGTCGGTCGACTTGCAAATTAACTCCCCGCTTTGGTAACCGACCCTTGCCAAAACATTGAGAAGACCTAGGTACTAGTGTTTCATTTTAAAAATGGTGGCTATTTGCCTATCACGTTTTCGTCATTCCTTATGAAGTTGTTCTTGCTTCCAACTGAAAGAACTAACAAAATTCTAAAGAGTAAGTATTTCGACCAATGTGTTGGTAGTGTGTCGACCAACGTGTCGGTAGTGTGTCGACCAACGCGTCGGTAGTGTGTCGGCCAATGCGTCGGTAGTGTGTTGGTGGTGTGTCGACCGACGCGTTGGCCAACGTGTTGGTGGGATCGGATTCTTAACTTTACCGTAATTTTTTGATCGCCATTCTTTTTTTGAAGGCCTTGTAACTAGCTGTTACCTTTGACATAAAACTAACCACTTTGAACATACATGTACCCTAAATTGCTTAATAATCCCTGACTACTAAGCCCCTTGAAGGCCATGGAGAGCCAGAGCCTGTTTCTCAAAAGCTCCAAGCCTCTAAAATTCATGAAACTGTGATCTGCTGCTTCTGAAAAATATTAATCTTTGACCATGTTTTTGAGACCAGCAAAAAAAAAAAAAAAAAAAAATGATTGCAGGGAGTTTAATGACCAGAAACATTCATTTTTCCTTTTGAAGGCTCAAAGCACTTGATGTCACCCGAAATACTTCCGAAAAGTTTCGGGATTTTTGAAAAACGTTCCCAGTGAACCTTCCACCAATGTGGGGTGGAGGGAGAGCACTCGCCTATCACCAATGTGGCCCAGGTTCAATTCCCAGACTCATTGTCATATGAAGGTTGGAATGAGTTTGTTCGTTCTCCACTCTGCATCAAGAGGTTTTTCTTCGGGTGCTCCAGTTTTCCCCTCTCCTCGTTTGATTTGATTTGTGTGAATGTGTTCATTTCAATGTACAGTGTTGTTAAGTAGTGCTCCAGCACTAGAAGATTAGACACTTACAGTGTATAAATAATTTTAATTAGTTCGTTTCCTTTTCTTTAATGTGACGCCGGTTCAATTCCCAGACTCGTTTGTTCTCTACTCTCTCCAAGAGGTTTTTCTGTGGGTATTCCAGTTTTTTCACAAAAAATTTGCCTTATGTGGAGTGATTAATTTTTGTTTACAATGAAGATCCCTATTATTAGAAGAGCACATACACACGTTATTATTGTGCTCAGCTGGATACGTAAGATTTAACAATGTGGTGATTATTGTGATCATTTTCATCATTGTTGTTATTATGGTTATATGCACTGGGTTTGAACTTTCCTGTGTTTTTAAGGTTTAAAAGACAGCCAAACAGGAAATGATGTATGATGTTTTTGGTTTTTGTTATTGTGATCTTGTAGAATGGGTTATCTGAGCCATCTGAAGAAGACTATGAGCAATGCTTGTTACGGATGCTTCACTGCTACATACTTCCAAAGATAACCCTACTCCGAGATGACTTGGACAAGGTCGTCAAGGCAAGAGAGCAACAGGTCCTTAGCATTGAGGCCTTGGACAGAAAAGTCATAGACGAATGCAAAACTATTGATGTTTGTGAGTTGCGAATGGATGACTTACGCACCCAATTCTTGCCTAGTCTGGAAAAGTTCTTGCGCAAAGGACTTTGTTCAAAGGGATTTCTTGACCTGCTGCTTAAAGATGTTAACAAAGAAGAAAGAAAACTACGTAATCAGGTATCTGCCATTGGAAGTTATTTTTAAACCAGTCCTGTATTTACAAAGTAGCTACATGTATGTGTAAGCCTTCTGGGAGGAAACAGCCCTACAAAAGCAAGCTCCTGAAATTCTCAGTGCGAAAGAAAATGTTAAATTTTCACATCATTTTATAGTGACACTAGTCAGCTTAAGTTTCACCAGCTACATGTTGAACAACTCTGTTGTAGAAGCAGAAGCAGTTGTCCTCAAAACTACATTTGTAAGTGAAGAAATAATATTTAACAATAATTATTCTAACAGGGCACACTAAATATGAAGTGGTAGATAACAGAGCTGACTTGGTTATAATCATTTTATATCCAGCAAGCCCGAATAGAGTAAAACTCCAGGAGCAACAACTCTTCCATGCATGTCGACTAAAGCATCAATTTCTCCTTCAGTCAATTCCATTCCAAAACAACTTTTGTCTGCCATTTTTTCTCAGGGCTGCAAAAATGTTTTCAGCTCGCTCTAGTTTGCTGACGCGGTCCTTGACCATATTAGGTACAGCAGGTATATGAGCTGAATTAGCCTGTGTACGTCGAGACAAGGAGAAAACTGGAAATCAGTTAATAATCTTTGATAGTCATGAAAGCCAGTAATGATTGATTCTTTGTCCCTCCGTTGTATAGATCGATGAGCTGCAAGATCAAGTTCAAGCTGCAAAAGAAGTGGTGGCAAAGAAGTCATCTCAAACCTCTGTTGAACAACTCAACATTGCCAGGCAAAAGAGAAATGAACAGCAAAGTAAACTTGAGGCACTCCTTATTGCCAGGGAAAAAATCACCATTGCCATTTCTCAGGTAAATGTACTGTAAACAGATATTAGGGTTAAGCAACAAGAAGGTAGATGAGGATAAAAATTCACAAGAAACAACAGGCTCTATCTACAATAATTACTAGGAGTCTGTATGTTTTTTGTTTTTGTTTTTATTTTGGTCCATTTCTTTAACCTCCTCTCTAAAACAGTGGCCAAAATGTAATCGCCATGTCACCACATAATGTCAAACTTCCACTTCTAAGTATAAGTGCTAAGTATTAGTTGTACTGAGATCAAAGCTCACCAGTAGCTGCCTGTACATGCACATGTGTCACACTTTGAAACGTTGGTCTTATTGAAGCCAGTGTGTTGTCTGTATAGCCCTGTTACATATAAGGTCACCCTGTGTAGTGTGATTGCTTTAGGGTATCTGTCGTGCTAGCTGATCAATTCTAGTCACTTCAAGTCACATAGTGAATCTTTTCAATGGTATTTTCCTCTCCTCTCTCCTCAGGCGGAAGATATCGGAGGAGTTGTAGTTGCACATAATTTGCTGCGCCAATACCTTGGGGAAAGGGAAAAACTTCTTGCTCTGAAAGAAAATCGAAACAGGCTCCTGGAACAAAAGGTTATATAGGATTTTACATGCTCCTGCTCCATTTAGCTCTCCGCAAATTCTGTGGAAACAAGTCTTGTTTTATGGCCTAGATGTTGAATGAAACCACCAGTTTTTGAAGTGATCTTGGAATAACAATAACATGCTTTTGTAACTTCTTTGTCGGCCATTATCTACCCCGAGCAGAGTTAATAGAGCCCCGAGTGGTCTTTAGGTCGTACGCACACTCTGATTGGCCAATAGCTGTGTTTAGATGAGAGTAAACACGGCTGTGAGATCACACAAATTTTGGTTGGTTATGTCTCAAATTCTCCCAACTCCCCCTCGTGTTTAGATGAGGCTCCCTCGTGTTTAGATGAGGCTTTGTAAACACGGAAAAAGTACTCTATTGCTTAACCTGTGCATGTTTCATTATTTCCTCTTGTACCGTGAATATGAACACTGAGCACGTCTTATAGAAGGTGTCAGGAACCCATGACCCGGAACCTACAATTCGCATACCAACCCTATGTCACGGCATTTTTACAGACCGATCTATTTTTAGACTACCTTTTCCACAAAAAAGCAAAGGCAGTTCCGGTTCGGTGACACTATGACGTCAGGTAAGTTTCTTGTAATAGGCCAGTTTCGTATTCCAACGGTTGGACTGGATCTAGCATGAAATGGAGGCTAATGCGGGCAAATTAATATGCAATTGAAAAGATTTGCCCGCATTAGCCTCCATTTCATGCTAGATCCAGTCCAACCGTGACAATTCGAAAGTGGTCTATTGGTCATCGGGTTCCTGTGGGAGTCACGGGAAAATTCAATCTAAAAATAAACCGGTCTGTGAATACGCCGTGACTCGAACACAATGGAGTTGTAGGCTCCTTGCCATGGGTTCCTGAAGGTGGACAGGAAAAGGCTGGCCAACCTTCATCGTAAAGGCGTGGCTAAACGCACGCAACATCTTGCAACATTGTTTCATGATATTGCGACGTGTGTTGAAGTGGCCGGCCAAACGCACGCAACATTTTCAACGCAACATGTCGATGTTTATGTGCCCCAGCACTAGGCGCGCAACAAAGTGGACCTAGTGCAACAATGTTGCGTGAACGTGGCCAAATGAGTACAACATCATCCAACATCCAAGAATGTTGCACGAAAAATGTGACCGTTTTTCAAATTTGACCCAACATCATCCAACATGTTGCAACATATCACAACATTGTAACGCGCACCGGTGGCTCAGTTGGTTGAGCATCGGGCTATCATGCGGGAGGTCGCGGGTTCGAACCCCGGCCGGATCAACACTCAGGATCTTAAAATAACTGGGGAGAAAATGCTGCCTTTGTAATTTCATCTGCAAATGGTTAGACTTGCAAGTCTTCTCGGATAAGGACTATAAACCGTAGGCCCCGTCTCACAAATGTCTTCTATTTTCATAAGTTCCCTGTGGGACGTTAAAAAACCCAGGCACTATTCGAAAAGAGTTGGGGATAAAGTCCCCGGTGTTGTGGCAGAAGTGGCCGACTTGGCGGTGATGTCTCTAAAAAGGCTTGTGGTGTATGAGGCCACCTAAGCAGAAACAGCCACAAGTCAAAAAGGGACTTTGCCGAGTGCTGGAACATGTAGATGTAGATATCGCAACAGGGTGACCAAACGTATGCAAGATAATGCGTTGAAATGTTACGTGCGTTTGTCCAGGCCTTAAAAGTATATTTTACACTATGGATGGTGGCTTATCCACCGGATAAAGATCTTCGCCCTATGTACAACTAGAGCCCGGAGAAACATGAATTGAACATGAGTCAGTGAGTCCGTCCAAGCGACCAGAAGATACTTATACTTATACATACTTAATTCACCGCTTCCCATAGGGGCTTTTCAGGGCCAATGAAACACAACAAAACGACAGAACAGAAACAACAACAACTGTTAAGCATCCCGACTGGCCGGAAGCAAACCACTTGGCTATTTACAAATGTAGCTGGGAAGTTGAACAAGGGACTACCATGATCAAATTCAACGAGTGGTCAGAGCGGGTCTTGAACCCGGGATCTCCGGATCTCAAGGCAAGCGCCCTAACCACTTGGGGTGATGTAGCAGCTGATCCAAAGATTACTCGCCATTGGTTTGCAACCCTTACCCCAAACAATAGCCCAAAACAATAGAAAGAATGACATGTCATTGTTTCGTGCAAGGGTTGCAAACCAATGGCGAGTAATCTTTGGATCAGCTGCTACACTACTGGGGACCACTTGGCCACACTGCCTACACGAAAAATAAAGAAATACAACACGAGATATTCCCAAGCGTTCTCCCGTCAAAGTACTACTCTTGCCCTTCAGGGTTTGACTTCAGGGATCGGAGTAAAAACAGACCTAAACAGAATAAGGCCCGTTTCAAATGTCAAACTTTACATGTGCCGAATCCAATGCAAATGAGCGAAAACAATAGATTTTTTCATTTGCATTAGATTCGGCTCATGTACTGTAAAGTTCGACGTTTGAAACGGGCCTAAGTTCACATGCATGAAGGTCATATCGCAGGAAGTTGACCCAATGAATTTACTGTTATGACAGAATCATTTCACCTACGTCTTGAACTGACATTTGCTTGAAAATTCCTGAAAAGAATTCAAGGAGTTTACAAAGGAATTTCTATTGTCTTGTTGTACATATCTTTCAGAATTGTGCACTAAGTGTTAGAGAAATGTTGGATTCTGCCACAAAGGAGTTAATTGAAAAAGGCTCCACCGATGCCAACGATGCCAATGCTTTGGGATCGCGCGCTACAGATGGTAAGGAACAATTCAGTTGCTTGTGCATCTCGCCATTCGCAATCTAGTAATATTAAAGGGACAATGTTAAGCTATATTTTTCTGGACTATTCAGTTCTCTCTTCACGGAGCATGGTTGGAGAAGTGGAGAGAGCACTTGCCTTTAGCCACTAAGCCCTGCGTTCGATTCCCGAACTTGGTGTCATAAATGTATACAGGTTGAGTTTGTGAGTTCTCTTCTCGTTTTTCTCCTGATCAAGAGCCAACGTTTGATAATCAGTCTTCTCAAACTTATTAAGAATTCATGAGCTCAAAAGCCTATCAAAAATGGATAAATTCGTCATGTGCGTGTCTTTTGAAACCCAATGTTGTACCCAATTCAAATCTATAAATAAAACGTTTTGTTCCAAGTATTTCCATATCATTTAAATGCGAATGTTGGATTCTGCCACATGCAAATTCAGCACACAAAGAATCTTAACCCTGAAAGACTTGAATTGGGTACAACATTTAGTTAGCCGAATTGGTCTATGAAAACGTATAATCTCGGACAAAACTGTTGAGGCAGTGACACAAATTCACCTTCATTTTTACACACCCCTACTTACTCCCCCTTCTCAGTCCCCTCCCCCCTCAGTCAATGTTGCTGAATATTGTCATAGTATATTTCCGACCAAGATAAGGCAACATTGAGTTTGGGGCGGCTTTTAAGCGGAACGTTTGGATAAGTTGTTGGAGTACCGAAAATGTCAACGCTTTGTCTCAACAGGTTTTGTCCGAGATTGTCTGTAACACGTTCTGTTTCTAAAACCGAAAAACGAGTAATTATTTTAATAGATACATTTTTTGACAGGTTACTAAGACATGTTTTGAGTATTGGAATTGTGTTTTGAGCAAAATCCCATAGAGAGTTGGGGATTTTAGTGTATATTTTGAATAACTTCCGGTAGTCAGTCACCAATTGTTATTTCTTGGCGGGATCTTTTATTAATGCTTGAGGAGCATGTTGTTCATGTACCGGCATCGAAAACACACTTTGCACAGGACGTTTCTATAGATAGAGAGAGACCAATATTTTTCACTGGTAAAGGCCCCATGATGTTTGTTAAAAATGGACAAATTGATGATGGTCAAAGTGACATGGTGGCCTGTAGATGGAAAGTAAATCCCAAGGGAGTGACATAAGGAACTTCCTCGGTGTCCTAAGTCTTCCAGCGACTTTATTTAACGTCTATGGAGTCGATTAACATGTCATTAGAAAGGAGCTGTAGAAATATAGCAACGGTTAACAAGAGTTTTTAACGGTTAACAGGCATTGCTTGCGTTAACAAGAAATTGAAAGAGTCCTCTCCTTAAAGATGTTGTGTTAACTGCTGTTAACCGTTGAAAGTTTGTTGAAACTCGCTGTTATTCGTGTAAATAACAAGGAAATCTTCAAGAAATCCATATGAAATTACAATTTGATCAGAAACTTCACAGAATATTAATTTTAAGTAAACATGTCTTCCTTGTTCGTGACACTTACGATGATCCTGTTTTTGAGTAAATATATGATAATTGAGTTACAGCATTCCATTCATATATAAGTGCGTTTCTCAGACTTCTCAAAGGGTGAGTTTTACACCTTAAATCAAAAGTGTTGAAGATATATAATTTCTAATACTTTGTCCTGTTGCCTTTTTCTCGGAAATATTCTATTATCCATTAAGTCTGGTAGATATGGATTGTGTCTACTGGAAATGTCACCAGTGTTCTAATTACACGGGTGGAAAATTCCTTGTTTGTTTCTTTGCTGATACCGAAGTTAATCGCCTCTCTGTGAAGTTTTAACTTTACTAAGTGAAATAAATTTTCTATAGGATTAATGTCCAGGCTTCTGGGTACTGGCTAGTATCTGTAATAGCTGAGCACCCCTGTGTTCCAACAAATTCCGTTCATAGACACAATTTTAACTGGGGTCTCAACCCTGAATCCATAACCGAATTGTTCCCGTTCTGGTCAGCATACACATATCGTCAAAGTAGTTCTCCACAAAAGAAGCAAAGAACTCACCATTCGTTTTTTTTTTCATACTGAGTGCATTAGATAACTCCTTTTCCAAAGCTTATAGCAACAATAACGAGATGCTTCCGTGAAGCATACACTGGGTTGCCTGTGGTACGTGCTACAGAAAATCAGAAGGCACTGAATTGTGTGGTATTGAAATACAGCATTCCAGTCTCTGAAGAATAACAAATAAAAGAGAAGCGAGAAACATTGGCTTCTGGGCTGACATGTTGATAATTTTCAAGTTCCCTCACAACTTCTTTGCACCACAAGTGTGCCCTCTGAGCATCTGACTGCTTTGTAATACTACACTTCACTGAAGTTATGCCCTGTTGAGCGGGGTTAGTGTTAGGATGGGAGACCAAAACAATAAACCCCTCGCAAAAAGCAGAAGCATCTGACCGAAAATACTATTAACGCTAACAAATGCGAACTCAGCAAGGTACAGATTTTGTTAGCTTGCTTTATGCAAAACAAATATTGATGAAAAAGCAAATAACTATTGATACACAGTTTCAGGGGGGCCAGTAGAAAGAGCAGAAGGAAGTTTCCGGAACGGTCGATCGAGAATGAAATATTTACGACATGAAAACAACATTAATCTTGAACCGTGAATATAGAATATAAAAAGTTACGATCAGCGACAAACATTTTGGGAGATTTTTGCTACGTTCAAGTAAATTGCAAAAGTGACATGGCCGGAATTCAGCGGGCGCCGTGATTAAGTTACCGCGGCATGTTTACTCGCCAAGCATTGAAGCATCTGTGTCAAATGATGGCAAGATACCGGGTTTTTGTAAGTTTCTTTTTCTGTCAAGTGTTATAAAGTTTGACAATGAAATGAGCGAAGTCAAAACAAAGATCCCAATCGCCCAACTCTTGTTTATGCAAAGTCAAAATTTACTCTCCAAGACGCGTACGACGTTATTTATCACCAGGTAATTCCATCATTTTGGAAATAGCAGCTACTTTATTATTCATCTGCGTCACAAGTTTTCACTGATTTTGGGGCTCATTTTGTTGAAACTCAAGCACGCTTCCAACAGGCCTGTGAACCCTTCCTGCTTACAGAGCAATACTAAAAAACTTCTCCCATATCACATTTCAACCTTAAGCTCGAAAATTCAATACACAACATGATATTATAATTCACAAAGGCAGAAAATACCACAGAATCCTTTTCGTCTCGACGGGCGATAGATTGTTGTCGAAGTCCAGTACTCGCCGCTTTTGAGATTCCTGACTAGTTTATCCAACTGACTTTCCATTATTGAACTCCATAAGGGTATATTTTGTTTAAGGATCCACTAAAACGCCTTTCGCGTTACATGACTTTCGACGCCATTGCAGGCTAAGTTAATGATTCTACTGTGTCCACCAGAGAAATCTACGCAGTTCCACTACCCTCTCGATCCTAAGAAAATACGCGCAGAAGGCTCTATGCACAAAGACACCACTTACCAGGGGAGTGACAGGCAAGACTTTTACCGACACGGAAAAAAAAAAAAACTAAAAAAAAGAAAAAAAAGAAAACAAACAAACAAAACGCAGACCTCGACTGGGTTTGCCCATAGGCAACCCAGTAATAATTTTTACGACTCTCCCGCCGCTGCATACTTGTGAACCCTTCCCTGTGCCCCTTCTATTGAGACCAAGGGAGGCCATATGGGTGGACTTACATGACGTACGTGCCTAGGGAGACCATAGGTATGGACTTACATGAAGGACCTACCTAGGGAGACCATATGGGTGGGCTTACATGACTTATCTACCCAGGGAGACCATATGAGTGGACTTACATGACGTATCTATCCAGGGAGACCATATGTGTAGACAATCATGACGTATCTATCCAGGGAGACCATATGTGTAGACAATCATGACGTAGCTACCCAGGGAGACCATATGGGTGGACTAACATGACGTACTTATCTAAGGAGACCATATTTGTGGACTGACATGACGTACCTACCCTGGGAAACCATATGGGCGGACTTGCATTACGTACCTACCGAGGGAGACCATATGGGTGGACTTGCATAGATACATTTGCCCTTGCGGTGGTAGAAACTCATACCATGTAGATAGAAAGCTATGTTGTTTTGCCACACATCCTTTGCATACTTAAACATTGTGTAAGCCCGTGTTTCCGCCTCAATTACTCTCGAGAAAACCATACTTGCAGTGTAAGGACACACAATTCTGTCCTTTTGTGACCTCACTAATGAAGTTTTTCTTACAAAATTTTTTCTCGTGTCACACTTACTGAACTGTCCAAAATTTGTTGCCCCGGTTTGAAAAACCACAGAACTAATGCCATTTCTTTCCGTTATGCGATCGTAGACAAAACTGTCGAGACAGTGAGACAAATTCACCTTCATTTTTACACACCCCTACTTCCCCCCCCCCCGATCCCAGTCCCCTCCCCCCTCAGTCAATGTTGCTGAATATTGTCGTATGTTCTACAGTATATGTCCGACCAAGATATTGCAACATTGAGATGGGGGGAGGGGGGGAGGGGAAAGGGCGGCTTTTAAGCGGAACGTTTGGATAAGTTGTTGGAGTACCAAAAATGTCGCTTTGTCTCAACAGGTTTTGTCCGAGATTGTACATGAAAACAAAAGAAATTAAACCAAAGAGCAGCGTTTTTGATACTTGTTAACAACAATTTTTACATCACAATTAGCAAGGGAAGGAGAATTAAAAAATGCACAACCTTGTTTGAGAAGCCATACCAGAAACTCGTGCTTTGTTTCATTTTTAGGGGGTTCGAAACACTCGCACTCGTTGTTGATATATTACTTCCCACTTGTTAGAAAAACACTAGTTCTCGGTCATATAGGCTTGAGACGAGCTAGAACAAAAAGGATTTGTCTGGTGGTGTACTAAGTTAAAACGATAGTTCTAAATTAACAGGATAAAGTTTATGAAACCTTAAAACCTTCACAGGCGAGAACAATGTTGTCGCAATCGATGGTGAATTGACCGTGACAGCGCAAAATCTTTTGTTTTCGCTTTGCACGGGTTCGCAAATTAGCTGCGCATAATTTAATCGAAAGATTTGATTGGTTATCTTCTCGAAAAAAAGGTGTTTTGTGCACCGTCAAGGCCAAAAATACAGACAAAAACGTGAAACAAAAAGTTTCATAACCATCTTCATGTATTACGTATGGTTCAATTTTATAGCCATGGAGCGTCATTTTGTCGTCCATTCAAGGCTACAGGTCACAGGGACCAATGAAAAAAGCAATGATCGTGAATAGGTACAGGATTACTGCAAGGAAATTTCGCAGATGTTGATAGGGGCTCCACGAATATCCCTGTAATCTCAGTTGTTTCGTGAACAGTGCATTCATGTTTTCCAAACTACCCAGTTCTTTTAAAGTGGTACTATGATCAAATTTTTACCCCTTGATTTTTTGAGTGTATCACATAGAATTCCATGAAAGAACTAAAACGTTCCTTTCCTTTTTTCCTCGTGAAGATAATCATTAATCTGCTTTTAACAAGAAAGTGATTTCTTGAAACTTGTCTAGGGGGGGGGGGGGGGGGGGTGGGGGGCCTTGACCCATGACCCATCAAACTGACTCGTGCAGATTGAACCTTACCTACAGATACAGATGCAGCTACCTGAGCGAGTTTGTTTCCAGTGAAATATGACGGCTCTACCGCCAGAGTTTGACTCGCGCGCCATCACTAGGCAGGGTACTGGAGATCTGGAGCAGTAACTTCCCCTCTTTCTCACCTCTAGTCATATTAATGTGATTTTCCTTTTTCCATCCCGTCAGTCTTACAAGGAGTATGGAAACCTGAATGGCAGAAATTAGGCGAAAGAATCGCTACTTTGGTTAGCAACGAGGAGCACCCTATTGGGAATCACTTCAAACAATTTTGCTGGTCAATAAACATGTTCTGTAGGGAGTTGATTGGCTTTGGCAGATACGGATCCCCTTCCGACTACACTCCTGTCTGCGCGCCTCCAGGGAGGGGCCTCTCATTTTCAAGTCCCCGAAATTACGAGGCCGCCTACGGCCTCGAGGACTTTGTCGAGGACAATCACAGACAACAGTTGGAAATACTGCAAAGTGAGATCTTCAGGGAGTTAAACACTGCAACAGAATTTCTTTCTGATTTCTTCAACAACAACGACGTGCAGTTCAAAAATAAACTAAGACTTTGTTATGAACAGTGCTTCTATGACAAAGAACACAGCTTTTTGGCTTGTGTTTATGAGCTTGCTCACCACGAGCACGTCGACAACTTGCAGAGAGATGTTCAAAAGCTCAAAAGACTGCCGATTAAGTTGTTGAATTTGCAGATGAAGGATGAATGGTGGCTTGAGTTATTTGAACAACAGTCGTGCCGGACATCTGTCAATTTGGAGTCTCGGCGGCCATTTTCACAAGCATACTTGGATGGCACGCTGGATTCTTTTGATGTCCCAGACGGTGGTCTCAGCGGTTCCTACGACATGCTTAACGAGTTCGACGAACTTGGCAAAGAAGCAGAAGAACTTCCTCATGATGTAGATTTATTTCGAAGCCTTTGCATAGATGCGATTCGGCATCGCTCGCAAACCGTTGCCGCGGAAAATGGTGAACGACCACAGGATGAACTTAACACAGGACATCCAACGAACAATAACGTCACATCTGGTGCTTTGCTTAGTTCCAGTGCACCTGCTGGAGAAAGGCATCTAACCTTGGGGGAGATCATCGATCATTGGGACACAGCCAACAATCCTTCTGAGCAAGAAGCGGAGACGTCATTTGAAAACCCGTCTTTAACGAGAACGCTTTCTAAAAGCTACGGCGAGATTAGCAACAAACCTATACTTCAGAATGCAGAGAGAGTGGAGGGAGAAACGTTTGAGGACCACTTTGGTCCGGCGCTGCAGAACATGAGGGACATTTTAAAGGTTACCAGTCCATTAGGTAAGTTGAAATGTTTGACTTCTTCCCTTCGAAAGATCACAAATGCTGTACAAGAGCTGCGCATGCGCAGTGGGAAAGATACTTTTGCAGCGGCGGTGAATGCGGAGGATCTCTTGCCGCTGCTCATCCTGATGATGCTTCAGCTGGATCCCTGGGAGGTCGCGGCCATGTGGCCACAGTTGAAGTTCACTGAGGACCTAATGGCGCCATTTCTGCAATCTGGTTGCCACGGCTGGGCCCTTGTAGAGTTTCAAATGGCGCAACGAATTTTACATGAGCTTTGTCAAGAGCTCCCTTGAGCCTCACTCGCTATTTGAGAAGTAAAAAAGCAGTATCCCTGGGTAATAACGCAAAGATTGGCGATGTTTCATTCGAGTGGATGTTGGTGCTTGGAGCTTCCTCAGAATTTTGTTTTTCTCTTCCAATCCCGAGGGCCGTTTGTAATGGAAACGCCCTGGGCGAAATTTTGTTCTGCACGAACGTGCTAATACTACTAAAATCCAGCTTTATGGTAACCGTAAAAAGAAGAACTCAACCAGGAAAACCGTAAAAAAAAGGCTCAATAATTTGCCGTTATTGGGGAAGTCATTGAGACCCCCAATATTCGGACGATAAATCAAGTTCAAAAATAAACTTTTCAAAATGATGCTGTGCTTCAAATTTTAAATAGAAATATGTTTGCTCATCGTGGCATGTCTGGTGCTCGTGTACAGAGCCACATATCAGTCGTTTACCCAACAAGCAGTTGTAAATTACTTGAAAAGATTGCTTAAGAAGAAAAAACATGCTTAGGCCGTGAAGGCCAGTTAACTTTGTGATACATGTCAAAGAGTTTCAAACGGCTAAGACATGCACAAACGAAAACACAAATTATTGTAGAGACTCGTTTATCAGTAAAGGGCGCTCCTATCACCTACCGATAAGTGGCTTGGGTGCTTTTCCACTG
>OX421445.1:58814135-58821635 GCA_949126865.1 Montipora capitata
GGTAAATATCCACCGCTAGCCACCTTCAATTTGGTGAATAGTTGTTAATTATTTTTCTTGCGGCTGAATAAGACTCTTCGATGACCTTTTGGAAATAATAAAACCAGTGATACAGGAACAGTCAGAGTATCTCGGTGAAAGTTCCGTGTTTTGCAAATCACGTGATCAGAGCGCCAATTTTGATTGATTCAGAATATGAACAAGACTAGAACAAGATTGCGTAGCTGGCGGTTCGCAAGAGAACTCCAGCGATTTTCCCCGGGGAAAAGGTTCTTCCTTTCCCCAGCCTTCTTGCGTCGCTCGAAATCTCCCCGCGCTCCGAAAAAAACCGCCAGCTACGCACGCTAGAACAAGACACGCTCACACCTCTAACGCGAATTTGCCAACACAAAAAGTTTGCGAAAATAGGGGCGTCTTATTTGTTGCCAGCTTACCAACGTGTCGTTGCGTCGTTTAAACGCATCTGTCGTTGCGTCGTTCAGACGCATCACCTTGAGCTTGCCAATACGAGTTAGCCGCTGAATCGACGCCACAAGTGTGAACAATTCAGTCATAGGTGTGTTGCTCCCTTACCTCCCTAATTTGTTCATTTCCTCCTTGGACGTTTTCCGTTGTACCCATCGCTGTTTCATGTATTTTATCAATCTGGGCTGACTGAAGCATGCAAGAACAACAGAAACCAAAAGGTTAAAGCAATGAGAGGTACAAAATCCAGGTGATCTGGTGACGTAATTCGGAGGACGGGGGAGAAAAATTTGAACGCTGTATCCCACAACCGCGCGCGGCCTTATTTTCGAATTCAACATAGCAGAGGCCAGGTTAGAGCTCATCGGGTCAACTTGAATTTTCATTCAGTGTGTTAGACACGGAATGATCTGTTGAGTTTTGGCGATGGAAATACTACAGGGAGTTTGGAAACAACACGTAAGGCCGCGCGCGGTTGTGGGATACGGCATTAAAATTTTCTTCCCAGTCCTCCAAATTACGTCACCAGATCACCTGGCTGCCACGGTTGACCTACAAGCATACCACAACTATTGTAATAGGCCTTATTTACGATAGCCGCCATGTTGGTTTTCAAATTGTCATGCAAATTAGCCATATGTTATGCTGGGGGGCAAACATTGGAAAAAAGGCAAATTGCGGAAAATCGGCTCGTCGAAATATTGAAGTAACATTGCTAAAAGTGCATTTTAGAATTTAGAATTACGTACCTTTTGCAATAATTTTATATCTTTTGATTGCCTTTGACATTTTGACTTTCTTCTTCGTTATCTGCTCATTTTTCACTAAGAAAACATCGAAGTAACTTGTATTCTGTTTTACTACTTAGGTGATAAACATTCAGTGAATGTGAAACAAATCATCTGTGTGGCTAAGATGTTCGTTATAACCTCTCGTACTTGTGTTGTTCGCCCCCTCAGAAGTGTGTGGCTAATTTGCATGATAATAGCAAATCCAACATGGCGGCCATCGTGAATAAGGTCTATTAGTTTACTCTTGTGACTATGCCATGCTTCAGCGCTCTAAACACCCATTAGGGACCTTAAGATCTAAGACGGCGACGGCCGCGAAAAACGCCATTTAATATTGCTAGTTTATGTTTCTTAAAGTGTTTTGTGATTATTCCAGTTTGTTCAACTTTCACAAACTATCCAAACTATCCAGGAACTGAATTGGGAGGAACAGTGTTGAAAGTAAGAAAGAAAATCAAAGATTTGCTCTTGTGCGCTCGCCTCTTCCTTGGAACTTGAGATTTGGTCATTTCACGTTGCAGATTGGCGGAGAATAAGGGTACAAATTTTAAAGCGCACGTGCAGAGCCATTGTTTTGCTCATTAATGTGTATTGTCTGGTGGCGTCCTCGCTGAGGTTGCCGTCCTAGATCTTAATTGTTTCTAAGCAGAGAACCCCTCAAAACCTACGGCATTATGGGTTGGTGAAAGTAAGAAGTAAGGTGTACGAAGGAATACGGCGAGAGCTAAGAAACCGCCTACAAATTTAATCATTTTAGGAGCATTTCAGCATGAAAAATGTACTGCAACTGTTGAGTAGTAGTAGTAGTAGTAGTAGTAGTAGTAGTAGTAGTAGTAGTAGTAGTAGTAGTAGTAGTAGTAGTAGTAGTAGTAGTAGTTGTTTTAATTCCTTACTACTACTACTACTACTACTACTACTACTACTACTACTACTACTACTACTACTACTACTACTACTACTACTACTACTACTACTACTACTACTACTACTACTATCTTTATTTCATCAAGGGGTCACTTTCACTTCAAGTGGTCTTCCAGTGAGCCGTAAAAATTAAGAAGACTATAGACCCATATCATTCAATGTCCAAACCAAAGATTTTGCCCGTCGAACCTCTCATTCAGTGTGAGGCTGGACGGGCAAAGACAATGCAAAGACAAAGTCTTTATTCCCCACGGACTCCAAAATGGCCGCCGAATGATAAAGGTGAATTACGTAAGTTACAACAATATCTAAAATTATGTTAATTGGTGATCTTAAAATACAGTAATGGAAGCAGTTCAATGAATTTTGATTAAGGATTTACAATATACTTAATATTATTTACACAAGCTCCTAGAATTTACACAATAAAAATTATACGATTTTACTAAAAGTGATATAATTCACTTAGAATATCTTTGAAGAACGATTGAAAAAGAACTAGGCTTTCCTGTTCTTCTCTACTCAAGTGTCAACTCTCTGGTGTACCCCTAGGGGAACACTGAACAATAGAACTTGATTTTAACACTAGTGTAAACTCCCTAATGCGAACGCAACCATTGTGGGTAGTAAAGAGGAAAATATCGTAGGGTACACTCGTTCTCGAACTCAGGTGAAACAACCATAGGACATCAGGAAAAAAAATATTCATACGTAGAAACAACTCGCCGTGAAGGAATCCGGAATCCACCAAATATGAGGCTTCGGGAATCCGGAATTCAGAGCGTGGAATCCATTCTATGGAATCCAGATTCTATAGATTTCGACGGAATCCAGGCTCTATTTCTGGTGGAACCCGTGAGTGGTCGACCCGGGATCCGGGATCCACTATTCGGGATCCGGAATCCACAGGCTGGGGGCCAGCTGGATTCCTTTAGATAAGGCGAAAGAACAGGGTTTTCTGGCAGTGTCAAAACTCGGATTCTTTATTATAATCACTTTTCTAAAAGTGTTCTTCCTAACCTGATGTAAGACTTTTTCAGAAAATACTTCTTGCAGCTGAGATATCTCTACCACTTTTCCCTCTATCTGTCTAAAACAGAAAAAAGACATTTACTACGTTTCAGAAATTTAAGTCACTTGGGCAATATCATAATGTAAAAGGACAATCTGTACACTTCGAGCAAATTCTTCACCAAATTGTTAAATATCATGCCAAATTGGACTCAACCTATATGACGCCAAGACCCGGAACTAAATCTTTGAAGGTGAGTTGGGGGGGAGGGGGGGGGGGGGGGGTATGGGTTAAGGGGTGGGGATGCTCGTCTTCTCACTTAGGGGTGCAAATTTCGGATTTCGGTCTCACTTAGGGTGTTCTGGGGAAAATACCATCATATGTAGCCCATATGTAGCCGTAGAGGTCTTGTTTAGGGTTTCACGTGAAGAAATATAAAATTCTCTATTTAATGTTTTAAATATGGTCTCCTTTTGGGGTAAAAAAATCCAGGCAAAGCCCAGATTGGTCTCCTTTAGGGGTTTAATTCAAAAGTTCCGCCGAGCATCCCCACCCCTTCATATACGAAGTACCCCCCCCCCCCGGGGGGGGGCGGATGAGCGCTCTCGCCACGGCACTTAATCTGTTCCTCAGGGTTAGCACAGGGTTTCAGGCATGACGGCTCGAATAGAAGAAGATGTAGTGAAGGCCCTTATGAGAATCTGCGTTTTCAAGCTTGAAATTTTGTCTTTGACATAAACATGTATTCTTTAACCAATGCCGCGATTTTCATAATTCAGCGGAATTCCACCACCAAACTGCGTTTTGTCTTCCATCAATCCAATTTCCGAACAGATCGACTCCGCCTCCCGAAAAGTGAATTGGAGTTTTTGGGTGCTTACCATTTAACCATATAATCCGGATGGAATGATCGTTGCATATAAAAGGTAAGCGATTTTGCGAATTTAATGACCAACCGGATGAGAATGGCGCGTAAGATTTACTCATTCCATCCCGCATCCATACTTGTGAGAAAGGGCCTGGAAACCGAACGATTCTCGCAAATGGTAAGGGCATTTCCCAAATTCCATTCCGAACGGAAAAACAGGACTACCTCTGGAGGTTGTCCACAAATTCCGAAAAGATTTTCCGGAAAATTGCCTTTCCATTTGACCTCAAACCGAAGCTTCGGGATTTTTTGGCAAAATGGTAAGCACCCTTTCTTCAGTACAAGGATTCGTACAGATTCCATCGCTTTTCATCGGTGTACGAATGTACCATGGTAACTAAATAATTATGCTGATTGGTAGGTTATGTCACGCATCAATTCATTTTGGCATCCATGGTTTCGGGTCAACTCTCGGCTTGGCGTCGGAAGTTTGTTTGATGGAAGCCAAAACGCAGCTTGAAGACAAGATTCCGCAGAATTATGAAAATCGCAGTAAGACGACTTGGCGGTTTATTGAGTACATGTAACATACTAATATTTATATTATTACTAAAAGGAAAGACCAGCCAAATTTTTCTACACTCTTTTCTGTCTATTTCTCTTTCAAAATGAGTGGATCTCATGCTACCAGAGTCAACATTATTTTCCTTCAGTTCTTATGCCAGAGAAAAAGTAAAGTCACTGCTTACGAGCCAGAAGGTCCATCAGGCCGGCGCTTATCTCTGGTTACTGTAGCATGAAGCAACTAGGAGTACTTCTACTTCCCCCTGGATGGAATGCTAGTCCATCGCAGGGTTACCCCCAGCATTTCGCCGGTACCCATCTATACACCTGGGTGGAGAGAGGCATCGTGAGAGTAAAATGTCTTGCCCAAGAACACAACACAATGTCCCCAGCCAGGACCCGAACCTGGACCACTCGATCCGGAGTCGAGCACACTAACCATGAGGCCACCGCGCCTCTCACTTATGCCAGAGAACTAGATAAGAAATTTATTATAACAGCCTTTTCGAAATGAGTACCTCACTTCATCCACTAAACTGTTCATCTCTGTGAAGAGCCTTTTGTTTTCCATTTCAAACTGCATGGGAAAAGAAACCTTCATGACATCATCAAGAAATGACAAATCCCTCAAGACAAAATTAATCATTAATTACCTTTTATTTCAAACCTTTTCTTTTTTTTTCATTTCAATAACTTAAGGGCCCTGGAGTTGTTTCAACTTCAACTTCAGTGCCCTCAACCATTCAAGTAGAATTTTCAGGTTAGTGATATGCAACCTTGCGAGTGGTTGATTTCCATCCAATTGGTCAGGCAATTGTCACAGTAAACATGGCCGTTGAAAGTGGAAGCGCAAACTTGTGAAAGATGACTTTGTGTTAATTTGTTGATTTCAGTTTACAGTGTCCCCAATTAGTGCTCCTGTGCTAGAAGGCTAGACACATAAATAAAGTACACATTTGCACTCCCTCAGTTCAACACATGTAGTATTTCCCCTTAAACCCCCTTTCACTACCTGTGTTTCAAATATCGCCACATCCTCCTGCAATCTTTTTGACAACCATGTTCAAATCATTTACAAACATGAGATCCAGAACAATGTGCAAAACAAAAAAATAAGCTGCCATAAAAGTATGAGACCAAGGAAGAAAGTACTTAGTCTGCTAAAAATGCACATCACATATTAACAATCACATTAATTTTGTTGTCGTACAGACCATCTGTACTTCTTCGGGCGTCAGTTCATCATCTTCACTTGTGGGTGGAGCCAAATCCAGCCCTGGATTTATCTGCTTGTTCGATTTTTTCGACACATCGTCTGTCAAATTTACTAAGGAAGAATCCAATGCTGCTTGTTTCTTTACCCTGTTTTGATCAGGTTGAAGTCTAGAGCTGTAATGAAAAAAAAAAAAAACAGACAGGGTTAGACATGGTGGCCTACAAGAAAGGCATATTTATTTATTATTAATAAATTTATTAAGGAAACACAAAACAAACATTTTCTTCATCAAGACCTGCATTATACATGAAGATTTCCTAAAATGGATTGTACAAAAAAATAGTGGACATCAAGGACGGTGCCAACTATTGTTATTGCACATATGTTCTGCGCATCTTGAGATACTCGGGTTTCCTATGAGTGGTGCTTTCTAATGCAGGCCTTGATATTTTTGCACAGTTTAAAACTATGTGAAGAAAGAAGAATTTAGCAAGTGCTCTTGGTATCCAAAAAAAAAAAAATAGGGGGTAACCATGCATTGTTCAGGTAATATTTCAAAAATGAGTGTGAGTGCTTTAAATTTCCAAACGCAAGAAAACACTTGAAACTATGAGGCCGCAGGCCGAGTGGTTTAAATATTTTCATGCATTTGGAAATCCAGTGAAGCACAATGCACAAATTTTTTTCATTACTTCTCCAACAAAAGAAATTATAAAATTTTTCAATCAAATATTTTTTGTACACCTCATTGTTGCTCAGAAGCATGCGAGAGCTGTGAACAAGTACTTGTTGCCGTGTCAGAATAGAGAGTGCAGAGAACATATTAGGACCCCCTAAAAGCATAACAACTTGGAGGGTTGCAATGTAACATTAAATGTCCATGGAAATTAAATTAAGTTGTGTGTCTCAGTCATGACTGTTTCAGCCGTGATTTGTAAACTTGTAGATTATAATTAAGAGCCATTTTGTACTTGCTTTTGAAATTAATTAATTTCAAAACACATGTTTGAAATTATTGATTCATTTTATAGTGAATCAACAAGTAGCGTTTGATTGGGTTTCAAACTCGCCCGCATGACCAAAATGGGGCATTATAAAGCTTTTTACAAATATTGCTGATTAATTATCTTTGAAAAATGTGTGGTTTACCCCTAATCTTCTTTTTGGATTTCAACAACACTTGTCAAGATCTGCTTTTCGCCCCTATTCATAACCTGCGCAAAAAATAATGTAATTTCAAAAATATCTTTTGTACGTGTAAGTTGAACACCGTTGCATGGGTTGTTGAGTTGACGTATTTACACGTTATTGTCAAAATAATGTGAAAGTTTGTTGGGTGGCCACGGTAAGGCGTGTTGCACTGTAACCTAGTTTTAAAAAAAAAAAGAGATTTCCTCTTTACACATGTAGGCTCCCTTACATGCGCTTCTTGTCCACTGCTCTCTTGACCCTGATGGCTCTCTGTTCACTGTACAATTTGCAGACCACTAATTTTAAAAAAACATGTTGTCAACAACACAATCAGCTAATGGTGCAGTTCTTTGTGATAATAAAAGGGTTGCAACCCACACCCAATTACCAGTAATTTTCGCAACAACAAAAAATGTCCAACAATCATTTTGAGTCATCATTTTGAATCCTTCCACTTAGAAACCCAAAC
>OX421445.1:58834135-58846635 GCA_949126865.1 Montipora capitata
AAATGACCTGGTGTAGCCTGCCAATGATAACGCATTCTTTTTAGAAAAAAATCAAACACAAATTCAGTTTCCTAACAAAATCAGAAATCAACTGATCACAACAGAACTGCCATTTTGTAAGCAATGTACATGTATTTACGACTTCTTCACAGTTCTCCTTTGATTTATTGCTAAAATGTAATCAGCATGTCAGAATAAAACTTTCTGCAAAGTTAAAAAAAATTTTGTGTAGAGGATTCAGAGCCACCTTAATTAAATAATTGAGAATTTAAGGTACATGTAGCTCTGAATCCGCTCCACAGAATTTTTTTAAACTTTGCAGAGAGTTCATCTTGGCCTGCTGATCTCTTTTGTGCAATAAAAATTTGGGCCCGTCACAGAGTTCGTTTTTCAGATATGAGCAACTAAAGCCAAAATATACTGCTGTTTTTGCAAGGCTATAGTTACGTCACAAAAATGACTGCATCTTGTTCATCAATAATAATTGATGATTCACATGGTACATGTACCATAACATCAATTGCTGTTACGTGATAAAGACAGCTAGTGCTGCAGTGTCAATCCTTCTAATGACAAGGTCTCTTGAAAGTGTTGAAACTGGTTTGAGCCACCTTGACCCTTTAAGCCCAAAGGGGAACCCTATTAACGAGTTAAAGGGGCTAATTGTCATGCAAAATGATGTACATGTAATTTCATGACACTCAAAATGCCCAAAAAGTAGAACGAAACATTGCAATAACGACTTAAAACTCTTTAGTAACATATAAGAGATACAGCAAAAGGAAAGGGAATCATGGATGGACACAAATGGACAAGATTGAAACGGATTGCATTTGAGTAATCTTGAAAAAAGTCGGCCCAAGGTTTTTCAATGTGGTCCAGTGCGTGTGTATGCGGCTGAATTAATGTGCAGCACAGGAAACTTAAACTCGTGTTTTGCATATATAATAGGCATGCTCAATGTTAAGCTAGTGAGTGAATAACATCAGTTATCCCTAGATCCTACCCTCTGAGGTCCATTCAGTCAGTTTTGAACACGAGTAATGGTAGACCATGTAATGCTAAACTTGCACTCAAAGTAAACAGTCTTGGGATAAGAATCAAAGCTCAGAATGTTGCCAGTCAGATGTTAAGAAAACACACTTTCCAGGTTAAAGTAAATGAGGGACATATGGCCAAGGTTATCCCGGCCTTTCTGTTCAGTGAATTTTGCATTTCATGGTGAACTTAGTACACTTTGTTGTTCCATCGTAAGAATAATTATGAAAGCCATGTTGCAAGAATATTTTGTGTGCATTTACTTAAATTTGAAATTCAAATTGTACTTGCAAATTTGCAACAGAAGGTAACATGCTAAAATTCAGGAATGTTATTTTATTCCAGACCTTTAAAGCAACTTTTTTTTAATTGAAGGCAAACACCAGAAACTGAAATGGTGTCTTTCTGCTTAATATCTACTCACTGTGGCTCTCTCTCTCTCTTTTGGTAGATTTTATTTTATTTTATTTTTCGGTCTTTCAATGATTGTTCAAAGTTGAAATCACTTTTAGAGATGAGAATGGTAAGTGTTGAGGACAAATCAAACAAAGGTTAACCTTGTAATGCCAAAGGGGCTCCCATTGACGAATCAAATCGTCTGGCGTTAGACAGTGTAAAAAATAATCTTTAAGTGGCCACTGGGAGTTAAAGGGTTAAAAACAAAGCTACAGAGTGCTACAAAGCAATGTGCAATAATAGGCCGTATTCGTATTCTCAGTATTAGACTGGAACTACTGTAGCTCTCAATGGAGGCTAATGCGGGGGAATATATTAAAATGTATTTGCATTTGAAAAGATTCCCCCGCATTAGCCTCCATTGCAAGCTAGTTCCAGTCCAATACTGAGAATACGAATATGTTCTTTTAGTATAAATACACAGGTAATTATACAAAATCGCGCGCTCTCATTGGCTCGCTATCTCGGATTATCAGCCGATAATCACTTCGACGGACAAAATGGCTGCCACTAGTCGTTTTGCCACTGTAAGTGAAGATGATTTCGTGTTGAAATGTTTTTTTTTTCTCTTTTTTGAAATAATCACCAGTGTACTTATACTAAAACAATTATTCGCCTCAGGCTCAGTGATTGTCGGTGAATATTCACCTCGACTTCGTCTCGGTGAATATTCACCGATAATCACTTCGCCTTCGGCGAATAATTGTTAATTATTTGAGAAAATAAACATGACATGTTAAATTCTGATAATTTTAGTTGGGAGGTTCCAAATATCAGGAAGTTGAGCACACAAAAGTGTGGTGTGAGGTGTTACCTGGAATAGAGTGTTATGGAGACAGGAAATTCCTGAGCTTACAAACGTTTCCCTGCATTAAGTAAGTACACACATACATGTACGCATGTTTTCAACGGTTTGGTAAAAGTTTCTTTTGCTTATTATTATTTTTTGTTTTTCAAGCTTAACTTCTTCTAATGCAAAGTTTTGCCGAATATCCGAACAGCCTTTGGGAGTAGAGAAATAAACCCCTTTTTTTGAGATAGCGTTAATCAGCTTTTGAACAACCGGGCCCTGTTGTTTATGTATCATTGTGTATTTGTCACTGACTTATGTCCAGAAATGCAAGTACTCGCAATTGGCCAGCTCTCAGCTGTCCTCATAACTCAGTTGGTAAAGCAGTGTAGCGCAATAGCACAGTCATGGGTTCCAATCAAATCCTGATCAAGCCAGGATTTAATTCTGCTTACAGGGGCCTCGGAGTACGTTTGATAGTGGAGGTGGGGACATAAGTTTAAGACTAAGTTTTGGAATGGATCACAGAAGGGTGAAGGAAGGGGGAGAGGTTTAAGACAAAAGAACACTGTAGGAAAAAATTGTGGGGGAGGGGGGGGGGGAAAACTACAACTCTCCCAGGCAGCCCCTCCCTCTCCATGGCCCCTGGCTTAAGGTGCTCATCTAACTGCGATGATCTTTGGTAATGGTAATGGTAACTTTATTATTTTATACACAGTAAAACCTTCAGCAAAGATTTTAAAATAAATATCCCTAACTTAACTAACCTAAATACTCGTAACTACATACTAAAAGTTGCTTTACAGGGATGCTGTGTTAAGAGAAAGTCTTCTTCAAATAATTGGTCCGGGGCTGCGGAAGAGCTTTTTTTTATTTTCATTGTTATGTTGTTTCGAAACACAAATCTAGAACTCGGATACTCAGGGTTCATCCCATATGTAAAAGATTTTTACATTATAACAACAGCTGATACCAATCTTTGATATTTGAGTTTACGCCAACTTAGTGCCCGGAACAATTCATCGATATTAGAGTCGTAATTGGCACACATTAAAGCACGGGCTGCACAATTTTAACTTATGTAGCTTTTCAGAGAGACCACTGCCGCAGTTGCCCCAGACAGTACTACAGTAATTAAAATAAGGTTTAACTTGGCCGTCATATAAATTAATCAATATATTAAAGGGAATAAGATGTCGTATTCGTTTAATTGCGCCCAATGAAGAAGCAATCTTTTTGCAAATAATTATTCTGTACATAAAATTCCCACTTCATGTTTTGGTCGATATGCACGCCAAGAGATTTCGTAGAGGACACCTTCTTCACTGGGTGGTCATTTATACTGAAAGAAGGAAATTCAGGAAATGTTTTTAACTTCTGTCTCGACGCAACTAAGATTAAAAAATGAATGAAGGGGTAGTTTCTAAAGAAACTGTGGTGCTGCGTCGGTGGGGAAGTAGTATACAAAAATTTGGTTTTATCAGCGGAGTTGATAATGTAAATTGGCCACCGTACAGAGATTCTAAAAGCTGACGTTTCGAGCGTTAGCCCTTCGTCAGAGCGAATCGAGGGATTATGGGTTACGTGTAGTTTTTATAGTAGAGTAGGAGCTACGCTATTGGTGGTAACATGGCAACGTGAAAAACAGGAATTTATTAGTTAAATGAAAAGCGTTCGTTAATACCGTGAGGATTAAGGGTGCCGATTTGAAAGATGAATTTTTGTTCCAGATTCTTGCGGCTTTCCGTCGTACCTAGATGTAGGGAAAGGCCGCAGATAGCCATGTGTTTTTTGGAGTGGTTAGGCAGATTAAAATGGCGAGCGACTGGCTTAGATGCATCCTTGTCATTCTTCTCAACATCGCGAAGGTGTTCGCGGAATCGGTCACCTAGTCGTCTACCTGTCTCACCAATGTATAATTTATTGCATAACGTACAGGTTATGCAATAAATGACATTTGCGGAGGTACATGTGAAACGATCGGTGATCTTAAGAGATCGCTTAGGTCCCGATATCTTGCTAGTGTTAACAATGAAAAGACAAATTTTGCATCGTGAGCGCGCACATTTGAAAGTGCCGGGTTGCTCGTTAGTTTTGAGCGCGCTTCTAACTAAAAAGTTGCCTACGTTTTTGTCGCGTTTGAATGAAATAAGTGGAGGTTGCGAAAAGATTCTACCAGTCTCGGGATCATTTTGGAGTAATTTAAAATTACTAAGAATGATGCTTTTGACTGCGTGATTATGAGGATGGAAAGTGAGGGTGAATGGAATTCTGTCATTCTTATCTTTTTTTGACGTTGGTAGTGATGACTGTCGATCAAATTGTTGGGCGCGATGATGGCCCGCTTTGACCACAGAGACAGGATAGCCACGTTTTTCGAAAAACTGGAACATCTCTGATTTGCTGGAAAAATCGGAGTTATCACTACATAGACGTCGAAGTCTAAGAAATTGAGAATAAGGAATGGAGTCCTTGACATGTGATGGATATGACGATGAATACAACAAATAACTGTGTGAATCAGTAGGTTTGTAGTGCACACTAGTACATAGCACGTTGCCTCTAATAGAAACTTGGATATCTAGGAAAGCCAATGAAGTTTCCGAAATTTCCCAGGTATATTTAAGAGCCGGATGAAAAGAGTTGACGGAGGTTATAAATTGATCGAGTTCTTCTCTGCTGGATGAAATAGCGCCGATGCAGTCGTCGATGTAGCGGGCGTAGAGTTCAGGTTTGGGGCCGTTGTACTGATTAAAAAATTGGTGTTCAACATATCCTACAAAAAGATTGGCATAGCTAGGTCCCATTCTTGTGCCCATCGCTACACCATTAATTTGTTTGTAATAGTTGCCGGCGAATGAAAAACAGTTAAGCGTTAAAACTAGTTCGGCAAGGCGGAGGAGCGTTTCCGAGCTAGGTTCTTTGACAGTGCGTTGATCGAAAAAGTGTTTAAGTCCTTGAAATAGCCTGCGAATAGCCTGCGAAATAGCCTGTTTAGCCTGCGAACGCAGACGTATTTCCGGCGGTCTTTTCTAAGGCTAAACTAAGATGAACTAAGTTTTTTATTAAATTCAAGGTCACTTTGTTGCCTAATAGCCATGTGTACACCCTCTTTAAATCATAGTTAAGACAGTCATCAACATGTCTTAAATCTGCGCTAGCGAAGGTGAGGCTGGTGTCATCAGCATACATCCTAAGTTGTGAAAAATACAGACAATTTGGCAGGCAAAAAAAGTAAAGGTCCCAGAATTGTTCCCTGGGTGACACCACGTTTGACTAATTTTGGAGTAGACATAAAGGAGTTAACGTTCCTTTGGCCCGTTTTAAACGTCGCGTTTTACATGTGCCGAATCTAACGCAAATGAGAAAAATCTATTGTTTTCGCTCATTTGCATTAGATTCGGCACATGTAAAATGCGACGTTTAAAACGGGCCTTAGACAAGTTTGAGTGCGATTGCTTAAATATGGTGTGAACTATTTGTGACAGTAACCGCATATTCCATAGAATTTCAATTTTGATAATAGATTACAATACAATTCTGTATTTACAATATTTACTTATCGTTAAAACGCGAACGTGAAACCTAAAATTACCCTAACAATTCCTCTAAAAATATAAATCCTAATAGAATACAATACAATACAATTCTATATTTACAATGTATTTCTTAATTGTCCTAACAATTCCTCTAAAAATATTAAATCCTACTCGTACAATAAAATTCTATATTTACAATGTACTCGATACCTTACAACTGGACTATTATTAATTTCATCACAATTTCTCAAAGCCGTAACTACCCAATCAAAGCCTTAACTTGAGCGTTGAGTGAATGCTTTCGATGGCGCATGTAGATGAGCGCATTGCCTGAGAAGCTGCTCTGCACTGCGAATTTGCAAATTGAAAAGGTACCCATACCTGTTTGTTCATTCTCTATCTCAAATGACGCCGGAATGTCGAAGGCGTCCATATCTTCGTAGCTGACTCTTGTGCTTTCAGCGATTGGGATTGAACTGGCGCTACAATACAGGCATCGCCAAATAACCTCTAGACCTGATCTCATTACCTCTTTGTAGTGTTCCCTTGTGATGCCAGTCTGGCATCGCCGATGTTGCCACCTGTCGCAACCATCACATAGGAGTGCTTCTTGTCTTGAGGTTACTTCTTAATTCCGCAGAAAATAAACAATAATAGCTGTCCATATCTAACTGTAAGAGTCGTCGCGATCGGGAGTATTCTGAGGAGGTTAGTGGAATGAATTGAACAAAAATCACAGCCCTTTTATACCGCAAAAGACGGATCGAAATCGCAGCTACGTGATTAGAAGATATTGTCGGTGTTAACTTTAATTTATGTCTTGAAACAATGTCCTATTGAGGGCGAAAAAATCTCATCTCCTTCGGTAAGTACCGCGCAAGCGACCATAAAGTCTTGAAGCAAAAAAAAGTCTTGATTTGCAGTCCTATTGAAATAGAAAAAAATCTCACCTTGTTCCGTACTTACCGCGCAAGCGACCGTAATTAGCGCTTACTGTGTTTATCTCAGTACATGTAATCAGTAATCACAGTGTGTTTGGTTAAGTGAAGTGTAGTCACTTACGATTTTGATACAAAAATTTGGTTTTATCAACGGAGTTGATAATGCAAATTGGCCACCGTACAAAGATTCTAAAAGCTGACGTTTCGAGCGTTAGCCCTTCGTCAGAGCGAATCGAGGGATTATGGGTTACGTGTAGTTTTTATAGTAGAGTAGGAGCTACGCTATTGGTGGTAACATGACAACGTGAAAAATAGGAATATATTAGTTAAATGAAAAGCGTTCGTTAATACCGTGAGGATTAAGGGTGCCGATTTGAAAGATGAATTTTTGTTCCAGATTCTTGCGGCTTTCCGTCGTACCTAGATGAAGGGAAAGGCCGCAGATAGCCATTTAAGATTTTGATAGCTGTGCAACTGCTTACTGTCAGTGGCCATTACACATGCGCTTAAATTAAACAGTTTGCAAAAGAAGCATGTAGGCGAATCGACTTTACTTGTGTAGGCTAATCGACTTTACTTGTGTAGGCTAATCGACTTTAAGTTCGTAGGGGGATCGACTTCAGTGTAGGCGAATCGACCTGTAGGCAAAGCGACTTGCAGGCGAAACGACCGGTTTCCGGCCCAACTATCCGTAGCTTCGAGTAACGCAGTAACCGTAGAGTGTAAAGAACGAAATCCGGATTGATAAGAATTAGTAATACTGAATATGAGTCAGCTTAACTTTCATGTCCATTCAGCAGATCACAAATATGAAATTTTTTTCTAGAATCTTAAATCACAGGTATTCCTGTATTCTTAAACAAGGCTCTCATCCCACTTGCCGTTTTCTTCTGTTTTCATTTTCCAGATATTCTGGACACCGCTTTGTTACGACCCTCTTGTATTCCGTTCTTCTCGGATTCCTTGGAGTTGACCGTTTTTGTTTGGGTCACACTGGGACCGCAGTGGGCAAGCTCTTGACACTTGGTGGATTGGGCATCTGGTGGGTTGTGGACGTAATTTTGCTGATAACGGGAAATCTTAAACCAGAAGATGGTAGCAACTGGGTTCCGTATTATTAAACAGTAAATGCGACATCACCTGTTCTTAATTAAGCAACTTGGATAGCGCTATATTCACCAGGCTGAAAACTTCGAAGAATGAGTTGTTGCCCTCGTGAAAGAAAGCACAGTTCTTTGACAAGAACAAGCCGATGGGATCAGAATACTTACGGTGGAAGGACATGTGAATTCACAGCTGTTCTTGTTTGCTCGCCTGAAGAATGCCTTGCTACCTGCGGAAACAGTAAGGGTACTTTCTAAACTGTGGACAGTTTCGTTGAAGAGAAATAACAAAAATATTCCTTTTCCATTTCGCGTTCGAACTACGCTCAGCTCTCCCGAAAGTCGCTGTCCTTGTCAGGCGGAAGGCATCGGGGTGGAATGAACACGTATTTCATGTTAAATTGGGTTGTTCTGACTCGGCTGACAACCAAATCACAAATCAAATGCGATTGTACGAACCTATGCATGGGATGACAGCATTAAACAGTTTTTTTCTGTCCTCCCCAACTTCTGACCTAACGCGAGAACGACAAGTTAAGGTGCAACCATCATAAATTAGTGTCCTGAGGAGGCTCCGTAAGAAATCATCCATCGATTTAATTGGATTTCAAGAAATTTCTGTATTTCAGCTAGCATTCCGCTCTCGGTGTCGCACGAGAGCAGGCTAAATTCAAATCGACCACACTCCAAATCGCGTAAGCCTCTTTTTCGAATTTCAGGTACAGCACGTGTTTTGCAGTCTGCCGTACTTTAACAATAGGAGCTTACGCAACAGGACGGCTGGAAGAGTCAGGACGGCAGAATGACGAAAAAATGTCGCGTAAGATTGGGAATGCACAGTCTCGCGCGACATTTTTTCGTCACTCTGCCGTCCTGAGTCTTCCAGCCGTCCTGTTGCGTAAGCTCCCTAATGACCAAATAAGGACGTCAGCATCTGACAATTTATAATTCGCTGCCGCGTTCGCAGAATAGCTGCAAATTGTTGTTTTCACGATTTGCCGCCTTTTTTGGCAGTTGCCATGATGAATGTAATTTGGATCAGATGTAGGGGCGGGACTGGACAGTATGAAATCACTCTACACTAACTGTGCTGCTGTTCAGGTTCTGGAATTCTCTTGCTATTATTTTAAGTTTTACCAAAGTGTAAAGTTCCATTGTAGCAGTCAGTTCCCTATATACAAGTGAAGGTTATTTACCGGAGCTTATTGAGGGGTAATAGGGAAAATTTCACGTTTCTCTCTAAACTTTAACTTCATGGTGATCTCTAGAACGTCGTATTGGGAGTGAACGAAGGGGAAAGGAGAACGGAGAACAAAGGATCTTTTGAAACGGGCAATCTCCAAACCAGGAAATCTCTAAAACGTGAAATTCCTGAAACAGGGAACCTCTAAAACAGGGAATCTCTGAAACAGGAAATCCTTACAGGTCTGGCCTACTACACAACTGTTTATTACGGAAGAAGTGCGTGAAGTTCTTATGACAGTGAAATTGGTAAATTTTCTGTAAAACAATTAATTTCTTCGTCTGTCACCTCGACAAAACGGCTTGCGGCCATTTTGAAAAAACCTCTTAGGTGATTATCGCGTAATAATCACCTCGAGTCCAACCAATCACCACAGAGAATTTTCAATAATCACCCATATAATTATTATAATTATGCTAATCCACAATATTCCACATCCCCCGAAGTCTCACATTAGCACCTGCCTTTAAGAGGCAATAAATGAAGCATTTTCAAACATGGGCAGGAAAACCGGTTTTATTACTTTAGCAGAGTTCCGCGTTTATTGTGGGATGCTGTTGTTTGCTCTTGTGTCAAAACAAGCAAGAAAAGCTGTCAATTTTTTTATTGTAAATGTTTATCGCTCGTGGGATAAAAGTGTCATAAAACAAGTGTTTGTCATCATGAATTTTGTTTTTCTCTGGCAAAAATGATAAATGCCGAAAGGAAATAGTAGTTAATAGGGGGTTCAGCTGGTTTTTTTTTTATATCAAACTTTTTTGCATGACAAAAAAGGAAAAGGACGCATGCGAGGAAACATACGTCGTATAGATAAAATAACTCGTTCAACTTATCCGTATGGCTCAAGGCCACAATTGCTATCCATGATAGCCTGGAAAGGATTTTAAGGTTTCAATAAAATCTTTTTACGTGACATTTTCTAAAGAGGTTTTTTGCTCCTTTAGTGAAAAGAGTGGAAAAGTGTATATTTACTCCCTCTTCAGCAACCAATTTAAACATTGAAGTGAATAAAAATTTTAACATTTCGGATTCTATCCCACCCAGGGAGAAATCTTTTCTGAAGTTTAGTATGTGCTTAAAACAGCAGCTTCTAAAGCTAACTCTCGGCCGTCTCTGCGTTCACCATGTCAGCTCATGTGGCCGGGATACTTTGTAGAGAACAAGTTAGACCTGCCCATCCAATGTCAAATAACAGGTGAAGACAAGACAAAAAATTTACATAAACTGTTGCCCTCTCCAATGGCTTGTTCATGTTGACGCAGCTTCCATTAATCGGTTGGGATCGGCCTTAGAAAGGATCACGTTACGTAGACGAGTGCACTTCACTTTCGAGCAGTTCACGTGTAATGGAAAGTTTCAATCACCCATTGTCCCCTTTCAATACTAATATATCTATTAGTAATGGTGACCTCGCGAAGCTGCGAAGTTTCGCTGTTGCTAATTGTATCATGAATGCATGTACTTCGTTTGCAGCTGTTTTTGGAAATGGCGTCGTGCTCTTGGCAATATGGAAGAGTCAATCGCTCCATTCGCCATCCAACACTTTACTCTTCGGTCTGGCATTAACCGATTTCTCCGTCGGCACATTCATTCAACCGATGCAGGTGGCAATTCGCCTTATCGGTTTCGTGTCAAACGAACGAAGCCCACGGGCCCTGCAATCGTCTTTTGACGTCCTCTCGGTGATATTATCGGCGGCGTCTTTTATGACGGCGACCTTCATCAGCATAGACAGGTATCTCGTCTTCCACCTTCACATGCGATACAACGCTATAGTCACCAACAAAAAAGTCATGGTTTTTATGGGGTTTGGATTATTTCTAGCAGGTTTTCTCGGCTTTATGTGGACGGTTAACCGTAAAGCGTACTACGTTACTGCAGTGTCGTCCTTTTTGATTTCGTTCTCCATCATAGTTCTGATGTACTTCATGATCTTTCGAATTGTCAGGCGCCATCAGGCTCAAATACAGGCGCAGTCAGAGGTCGCAACTCAGCAAAACACCACTTCGCAACGGCTTTTCGTTCGTTCAACAAAATCTGCTGTCAACACCTTCTACGTTTGCTTTTTCTTGTTCGTATGTTATTTTCCTTACACCTGTCTAGGAATTTTTATACAATTAACAGGTTATAGTATCACGAAATACATAGCGCTTCAACTCGCGGGAACTGTGGTCTTCATAAACTCATCTTTAAATCCTTTGGTTTACCTTTGGCGAGTCGTTGAAATACGAAAAGCTGTTTTGAGTATGTTACGGTGCTCAAACAATGAAAACTTAAGATGAGTACCTTCTGACTTCAGGACTACAAACAATTAAGCAATGTAATTAAAGCGCTGCACTTTGACCATGTATTGGTTCAAATCCCCAGACGAGAGCCACGGGTGTTGTTAACCGCGTTTGTCAAAAAATAGAAAAAGAAATGAAGGGGACGTCGATCTTGATGACACTAAATCAAGAGAAAATTTGTTTCATTATGGATTCATTAGGAGCTGCGGAGTTTCCCTAGGTTCACGTAGGCTAAACTTAAAGACCTTGGTTGAACTTACAAATTGGACAAAACGTGTAGTTGTTTCTACCGAGGAGGAATTACATGTAATTCCGCCAGAAGGTTTGAGTAAAGTATATTGTTTAATTAAATTAAAAGGAGTTAAAAAAAAAAAGAATAATTAACATATCGTCAACAATGACAAAGCACCTGAGTTTGTGAACTCGACAATTATTTTCAAGTGGCTCTTTTGCATGTTTTTGATCCATTCCAGATTTCGTGAAAGGTTGAAAAGTTTTGGAAACAATCCTAGTTTTTACTTATCACAAACTGAGGCATTTGTAGCCGTTTACATAGTTGAAGACCCTTCAGATATTTGAAAATGACCTGGTGTAGCCTGCCAATGATAACACATTCTTTTTAGAAAAAAATCAAACACGAATTCAGTTTCCTAACAAAATCAGAAAGCAACTGATCACAACAGAACTGCCATTTTGTAAGCAATGTACTTGTATTTACGACTTCTTCACAGTTCTCCTTTGATTTATTGCTAAAATGTAATCAGCATGTCAGAATGAAACTTTCTGCAAAGTTAAAAAAAAATTTGTGTAGCGGATTCAGAGCCACCTTAATTAAATAATTGAGAATTTAAGGTACATGTAGCTCTGAATCCGCTCCACAGAATTTTTTTAAACTTCGCAGAGAGTTCATCTTGGCCTGCTGATCTCTTTTGTGCAATAAAAATTTGGGGTCACGGAGTTCGTTTTTCAGATATGAGCAACTAAAGCCAAAATATACTGCTGTTTTTGCAAGGCTATAGTTACGTCACAAAAATGACTGCATCTTGTTCATCAATAATTGATGTTTCACATGGTACATGTACCATAACATCAATTGCTGTTACGT
>OX421445.1:58851635-58864135 GCA_949126865.1 Montipora capitata
TTGCGGAGGTACATGTGAAACGATCGGTGATCTTAACAGATCGCTTAGGTCCCGATATCTTGCTAGTGTTAACAATGAAAAGACAAGTTTTGCATCGTGAGCGCGCGCATTTGAAAGTGCCGGGTTGCTCGTTAGTTTTGAGCGCGCTTCTAACTAAAAAGTTGCCTACGTTTTTGTCGCGTTTGAATGAAATAAGTGGAGGTTGCGAAAAGATTCTACCAGTCTCGGGATCATTTTGGAGTAATTTAAAATTACTAAGAATGATGCTTTTGACTGCGTGATTATGAGGATGGAAAGTGAGGGTGAATGGAATTCTGTCATTCTTATCTTTTTGTGACGTTTGTAGTGATGACTGTCGATCAAATTGTTGGGCGCAATTTCTCCGGCCCAGACAAACTTATTTTCACCATGGACATTACATCTCTATACACAGTCATTCCTAATAGCGAAGGTCTTCAAGCACTTAAACACTTTTTTGATCAACGCACTGTCAAAGAACCTAGCTCGGAAACGCTCCTCCGCCTTGCCGAACTAGTTTTAACGCTTGACTGTTTTTCATTCGCCGGCAACTATTACAAACAAATTAATGGTGTAGCCATGGGCACAAGAATGGGACCTAGCTATGCCAATCTTTTTGTAGGATATGTTGAACACCAACTTTTTAATCAGTACAACGGCCCCAAACCTGAACTCGACGACTGCATCGGCGCTATTTCATCCAGCAGAGAAGAACTCGATCAATTTATAACCTCCGTCAACTCTTTTCATCCGGCTCTTAAATATACCTGGGAAATTTCGGAAACTTCATTGGCTTTCCTAGATATCAAAGTTTCTATTAGAGGCAACGTGCTATGTACTAGTGTGCACTACAAACCTACAGATTCACACAGTTATTTGTTGTATTCATCGTCACATCCATCACATGTCAAGAACTCCATTCCTTATTCTCAATTTCTTAGACTTCGACGTCTATGTAGTGATGACTCCGATTTTTCCAGCAAATCAGAGGAGATGTGCCAGTTCTTCGAGAAACGTGGCTATCCTGTCTCTGTGGTCAAAGCGGGCCATCATCGCGCCCAACAATTTGATCGACAGTCATCACTACAAACGTCACAAAAAGATAAGAATGACAGAATTCCATTCACCCTCACTTTCCATCCTCATAATCACGCAGTCAAAAGCATCATTCTTAGTAATTTTAAATTACTTCAAAATGATCCCGAAACTGGTAGAATCTTTTCGCAACCTCCACTTATTTCATTCAAACGCGACAAAAACGTAGGCAACTTTTTAGTTAGAAGCGCGCTCAAAACTAACGAGCAATTCGGCACTTTCAAATGCGCGCGCTCACGATGCAAAACTTGTTTTTTTATTGTTAACACTAGCAAGATATCGGGACCTAAGCGATCTGTTAAGATCACCGATCGTTTCACATGTACCTCCGCAAATGTCATTTATTGCATAACCTGTACGTTATGCAATAAATTATACATTGGTGAGACAGGTAGACGACTAGGTGACCGATTCCGCGAACACCTTCGCGATGTTGAGAAGAATGACAAGGATGCATCTAAGCCAGTCGCTCGCCATTTTAATCTGCCTAACCACTCCAAAAAACACATGGCTATCTGCGGCCTTTCCCTACATCTAGGCACGACGGAAAGCCGCAAGAATCTGGAACAAAAATTCATCTTTGAAATCGGCACCCTTAATCCTCACGGTATTAACGAACGCTTTTCATTTAACTAATATATTCCTATTTTTCACGTTGCCATTTTACCACCAATAGCGTAGCTCCCACTCTACTATAAAAACTATACGTAACCCATAATCCCTCGATTCGCTCTGACGAAGGGCTAACGCTCGAAACGTCAGCTTTTAGAATCTCTGTACGGTGGCCAATTTACATTATCAACTCCGTTGATAAAACCAAATTTTTGTAATCGACTTTAAGTTCGTAGGGGGATCGACTTCAGTGTAGGCGAATCGACCTGTACGCGAAACGACTTGCAGGCGAAACGACCGGTTTCCGGCCCAACTATCCGTAGCTTCGAGTAACGCAGTAACCGTAGAGTGTAAAGAACGAAATCTGGATTGATAAGAATTAGTAATACTGAATATGAGTCAGCTTAACTTTCATGTCCATTCAGCAGATCAAAAATATGAAATTTTCTAGAATCTTAAATCACAGGTATTCCTGTATTCTTAAACAAGGCTCTCATCCCACTTGCCGTTTTCTTCTGTTTTCATTTTCCAGATATTCTGGACACCGCTTTGTTACGACCCTCTTGTATTCCGTTCTTCTCGGATTCCTTGGAGTTGACCGTTTTTGTTTGGGTCACACTGGGACCGCAGTGGGCAAGCTCTTGACACTTGGTGGATTGGGCATCTGGTGGGTTGTGGACGTAATTTTGCTGATAACGGGAAATCTTAAACCGGAAGACGGCAGCAACTGGGTTCCGTATTATTAAACAGTAAATGCGACATCACCTGTTCTTAATTAAGCAACTTGGATAGCGCTATATTCACCAGGCTGAAAACTTCGAAGAATGAGTTGTTGCCCTCTTGAAAGAAAGCACAGTTATTTGACAAGAACAAGCAGGTGGGATCAGAATGCTTACGGTGGAAGGACATGTGAATTCACAGCTGTTCTTGTTTGCTCGCCTGAAGAACGCCTTGCTACCTGCGGAGACAGTAAGGCTACTTTCTAAACTGTGGACAGTTTCGTTGAAGAGAAATAACAAAAATATTTCCTTTTCCATTTCGCGTTCGAATTACGCTCAGCTCTCCCGAAAGTCGCTGTCCTTGTCAGGCGGAAGGCATCGGGGTGGAATGAACACGTATTTCATGTTAAATTGGGTTGTTCTGACTCGGCTGACAACCAAATCACAAATCAAATGCGATTGTACGAACCTATGCATGGAATGACAGCATTAAACAGTTTTTTTCTGTCCTCCCCAACTTCTGACCTAACGCGAAAACGACAAGTTAAGGTGCAACCATCATAAATTAGTGTCCTGAGGAAGCTCCCTAAGAAATCATCCATCAAGGCCAGTGGTTTTCGATGCAAAGGAGCAGAAAAGTGATAACGGGTAACATGTACTTGGCACTGAAAAGAAATCGATCGTGTACTTTGACCATAACTTCGATTTAATTGGATTGCAAGAAATTTTTGTATTTCAGCTAGCATTCCGCTCTCGGTGTCGCACGAGAGCAGGCTAAATTCAAATCGACCACACTCCAAATCGCGTAAGCCTCTTTTTCGAATTTCAGGTACAGCACGTGTTTTGCAGTCTGCCGTTCTTTAACAATAGGGACCTTAAGCACCGGACAAATCTATGACGCGGACGTGACCGCATTACCGGAAAGAACTGGGAACGAGAACGTCGTCGGTCACGTCACTAGTAAACATTAAGGTAACGTGACTAAATGAATACGCGGACGTCAATTACGTTTAATTACGCGAAAAAAAAAATTTGACAAGTGTGTTTGGTCATTAAATGGCGTCGTTTAAAGAGACTAGAAACTTGGTTTTGAAAACTGCGAACTCTTTAACTTCGATGCCTTGGACCCGGTCGAGTGTGTAGCCGACTTTCGTGTCGAAAAGCAAGATATTCCAAGGTTGGCTGATGCTTTGGGTATCCCTCCGGTCATCAAGTGCCAGCAAAGGAGTGTATGTGATGGTACTGAAGGACTCTGTATGCTTCTGCGTCGTTTTGCTTATCCCTGCCGCCTCAGTGATATGATAGCACGATTTGGACGTCCTGTTCCCGTTATAAGCATGATCACCAAAGAAGTTATGAATTTTATTTACAACAATCACCAACAGAGACTAACCCAGTGGAATCAATTCCTTTTAAGCCCTGCCTCTTTGCAAGAGTACGCAAATGCAATTCACCGTGCTGGTGCTGCTCTTGATAATTGTTTCGGATTCATAGACGGAACTGTGCGTGCAATCAGTCGTCCAGGAAAAGACCAAAGGCTAGTTTACAACGGACATAAAAGGGTGCATGCCCTTAAGTTCCAGTCTGTGAGTTTGCCTAATGGAATCATTGCCAATCTTTTTGGCCCAGTAGGTAAGAGTGAATTTCTACTTACATACCTCAGCTCACTCCCCTTTGTAGACACCAATGATTTTAATATTTTGTTTTAATTAACTGTTGGCAATGATGAATTTTTAACAAAATAGAAGGGCATTGCTTGGGAAGCATAAAGCCTTGAAGTTCACTGAAAGATAAAATTAAATGATAAAAAATGGACCACCTGCGGTGATCGAGTGTACCTGTTCCCTCAGAGAATGTAGCCCATTAGGGTCCTTTTAAGGCAACTATGATTGTCAGGTCTTATGTTTTAGAACATGTGACCTGTGTGACATATATTCATCTTTGCATGATTATTTTTCTTTTCAGAGGGGAAGATGCATGATGCAGCTATGTTGGCAGAGTCAAGTTTTCTGCGTGACTTAAACATGTATGCATTTTCACCCATGGGAGTACCCCTCTGCATATATGGTGATCCAGCATATCCATTAAGGATACATTTGCAAGCCCCATTCAGAAACACAGCAAGACTCACTCAACAAATGGAGTTGTTCAACAAGTCAATGAGTAAAGTGCGAATGTCAGTGGAGTGGATTTTTGGGGACGTCATAAATGATTTTAAATTTCTTGACTTCAAGAAAAACTTGAAGATTGGTTTGAGTGCTGTAGGAGAAATGTACATTGTAGGTGCCATATTACGGAACTGTCTGACATCCCTATATGGTAACCTTACAGCTGAATATTTTGATGTTCAGCCACCAGTTTTGGAAGACTACTTACGCTAACTGCATGGAAGACTACTACATAGACTGAATAAGGTCTAAGAGACATCAATAAGAAAGAAACTATGTCTATAGTAGTTACTAAGAATGCTACAGGAGCTTTTGATTCATTTCTGTGGTCTTAATTGTAATATAAAAAGTAGAAAGAATTTTATAAGACCATCATTAACAATGTTAATATTATTGAATATGAGGTGATTCTAGCTAGCCTGGCCTAATGGTGTTTGTGTCTTTTTTGCCGTATATCTGAACACGATAAGTTTTTATCAAATATTAGCTTTTTAGGCAGTTCACTCAAGCACAGTAATAATTAATAATATTATTTTATTGCCATCCAAAATAATTTATCACATGCATAAAAATATCTCAACAACTTAATTGCATTGACATAACAGTACAAAATTTGGTTTTTCATGGCTGTTAGGAAGAATTCAATGACAAGTTCATCATCAGCTCAGAAAGATAAAAAAATTACTTTTTTTCTACTTTCTCGAAAAGTTTCAACAAAAGATCAGCTTGCTGTTGTTGCTGTTGCTGTTGTTGCTGGAACAGCATTGCAAAACCTTGCATTTGTTGTTGTTGTTGCTGTTGCAACAATTGCAAAAAATCATTGTGTTTTTTTTGTTCAAGCTCCAACTGAGCCTTCCTTAGCTCCATCTCTTCTGCCCTCCCCTGTCTTTCTTTTTCGCTCTTTTCCCGCAGGAAGGCCACAGTCTCACTTCCAGTAGAGCGTCTTTTTTTAGGTTGTTTGCAGTCCACAGAATTTTCTTTTTCATCCTCTTTCCTTCTCTTTGTGGTCCCCAGACTCTCCATGGCCATCTTCCTTACCTCTTCTGCCTTTTCCCTCTCTGCCATGTCATCTTTCCTATTCATGTTGTTTTTGTGGATTTCGTCAGAAGCACCCTCTTTCTCAATGAGATATTCAAGTGCCTCTTCTACTTCTGATCTTGTGGGCGAAATGCCACTTGCCTTTTCTTCATTTTTTATTTTTACTCTCATCCTTTCTGCAAGGAGGTTATATCTGTAACAAGAAGTAAAGGATTTTTTTCAGTTTCACGAAAAATTCCTCTCACAGGTTAGCTACAAACAATCTGATTATCTATGCAAAATGGTTTGTGTGGCACACCAAGGGCATTTAAAGTTAAGTACATTGCATTACATTTTTATTTTTCGTTTGTTTTTGTTTTGTTCACTTTTGAGCATGATATAGAGGTATTAAATTTCACTTAGAAAATGTGTGATCCTACCTGTCTCTTACCGCCCTTTTGTCTACTCTAAATGGGACATCGATATCCTTCACAGCAACAAGGGCTTCAGCAACTGCTGCCCATTTAGCACTTCTCTGAGTGGTTCCCTTTTTTATATCGGTAAATGGGTCAGTTGTTATAATTTCTCTGCGTAACAACATATCATGCTTTTCTGTCCACACCATGTTCCTTTTGAAACTAAAAAGAAAAAAGCAAACAAAAGTTTTATTCTATGCAAGATAATTATAGTCTGGCTGGTCGGGTTAAAAAAAAATGGTTTATGTAGAATAGTACTGAATTTGTAAGTTTCCTCGTCTGTTAATCATAACACTGCCCGATTGGAATGCAATTAATCCAGTGGTTTGTTATTGCACTGTAACGTGCGGTTGCAAGAAACAACTAGCGATTCCCAAACTACGAACGAAATGAGAAATTATTAAACGGGAACAACACTTAAAATTAACGGAAAGCCAGCCGAAAAACAATAACCACACGAGAGGTTATTTTGCGCATTTAGCCGGTAGGTTACATAACTCGGAAGTTTCGTATAGATGAGCAAGAAAATTCGAAAAGCGCTAGTTACAATAATTTACAATGCCAATGGTTTCTTTCTCCTTTCAAAACTTCATATCACTTGTTTAAACTAAGACAGCCATTAAAACACTAAATGATAACTAGTCTAAAACATAGGAAAAATTAAGCAAACCTTGGAGGACAACAAGTGCTTTTTACTGATGAATTCTCCGCCATAATTTTCGGCACGGCTAAAAAGTAAACAAACAGTGAGGGTGATTTTTCCACTCAATAATTGAGTTACATGGATTTATGATAATAAATCAACATTCTTTGGTATTAATAATGGGTTCTATTTAGTTTTCTCTTACTTTAAGGAAACTTACTATCGAAAAATAGACTACCGTTTCAACGAAACGGTACTTGCCGCAGTTTGTCGTCGGGAACGTCGACAAGACGAGAGGCCAGAACGGTAACCAGGGGCAACCAAAGTTAATTATGCAGGCCTGCACTTCCGGTCCACGTCCGCGTCATAGATTTGTCCGGTGCTTAAGGTCCCTAATAGGAGCTTACGCAACAGGACGGCTGGAAGACTCAGGACGGCAGAATGACGAAAAAATGTCGCGTAAGATTGGGAATGCACAGTCTTCGCGCGACATTTTTTCGTCACTCTGCCGTCCTGAGTCTTCCAGCCGTCCTGTTGCGTAAGCTCCCTAATGACCAAAGAAGAACGTCAGCATCTGACGATTTATAATTCGCTGCCGCGTTTGCAGAATAGCTGCAAATGACCAAATAAGGACGTCAGCATCTGACGATTTATAATTCGCTGCCGCGTTCGCAGAATAGTTGCAAATTGTTGTTTTCACGATTTGCCGCCTTTTTTGGCAGTTGCCATGATGAATGTAATTTGGATCAGATGTAGGGGCGGGACAGGACAGTATGAAATCACTCTACACTAACTGTGCTGCTGTTCAGGTTCTGGAATTCTCTTGCTCATGATTATTTTAAGTTTCACCAAAGTGTAAAGTTCCATTGTAGCAGTCAGTTCCCTATATACAAGTGAAGGTTATTTACCGGAGCTTATTGAGGGGTAATAGGGAAAATTTCACGTTTCTCTCTAAACTTTAACTTCATGGTGATCTCTAAAACGTCGTATTGGGAGTGAACGAATGGGAAAGGAGAACGGAGAACAGAGGATCTTTTGAAACGGGCAATCTCTAAACCAGGAAATCTCTAAAACGTGAAATTCCTGAAACAGGGAACCTCTAAAACAGGGAATCTCTGAAACAGGGAATCCTTACAGCTCTGATCTACTACACAACTGTTTATTACGGAAGAAGTGCGTGAAGTTCTTATGACAGTGAAATTGGTAAATTTTCTGTAAAACAATTAATTTCTTCGCGTGTCACCTCGACAAAACGACTTGCGGCCATTTTGAAAAACCTCTCAGGTGATTATCGCGTAATAATCACCTCAAGTCCAACCAATCAGCACAGAGAATTTTCAATAATCACCTATGTAATTATGCTAATCCACAATATTCCACATCCCCCGAAGTCTCTCATTAGCACCTGCCTTTAAGAGGCAATAAATGAAGCATTTTCAAACATGGGCAGAGTTCCGCGTTTATTGTGGGATGCTGTTGTTTGCTCTTGTGTCAAAACAAGCAAGAAAAGCTGTCAATTTTTTTATTGTAAATGTTTATCGCTCGTGGGATAAAAGTGTCATAAAACAAGTGTTTGTCATCATGAATTTTGTTTTTCTCTGGCAAAAAAGATAAATGCCGAAAGGAAATAGTTAATAGGGGGTTCAGCCGTTTTTTTTTTTTTTTATAGCAATCTTTTTTGCATGACAAAAAAGGAAAAGGACGCATGCGAGGAAACATACATCGTATAGATAAAATAACTCATTCAACTTATCCGTATGGCTCAAGGCCACAATTGCTATCCATGAAAGCCTGGAAAGGATTTTAAGGTTTCAATAAAATCTTTTTACGTGACATTTTCTAAAGAGGTTTTTTGCTCCTTTAGTGAAAAGAGTGGAAAAGTGTATATTTACTCTCTCTTCGGCAACCAATTTAAACATTGAAGTGAATAAAAATTCTAACATTTCGGATTCTATCCCACCCAGGCAGAAATCTTTTCTGAAGTTTAGTATGTGCTTAAAACAGCAGCTTCTAAAGCTAACTATCGGCCGTCTCTGCGTTCACCATGTCAGCTCATGTGGTCGGGATACTTTGTAGAGAACAAGTTAGACCTGCCCATCCAATGTCAAATAACAGGTGAAGACAAGACAAAAAATTTACATAAACTGTTGTCCTCTCTAATGGCTTGTTCATGTTGACGCAGCTTTTCCATTAATCGGTTGGGATCGGCCTTAGAAAGGATCACGTTACGTAGACGAGTGCACTTCACTTTCGAGCAGTTCATGTGTAATGGAAAGTTTCAATTACCCATTGTCCCCTTTCAATACAAATATATCTATTAGTAATGGTGACCTCGCGAAGCTGCGAAGTTTCGCTCTTGCTAATTCTATCATGAATGCATGTACTTCGTTTGCAGCTGTTTTTGGAAATGGCGTCGTGCTCTTGGCAATATGGAAGAGTCAATCGCTCCATTCGCCATCCAACACTTTACTCTTCGGTCTGGCATTAACCGATTTCTCCGTCGGTACATTCATTCAACCGATGCAGGTGGCAATTCGCCTTATCGGCTTCGTGTCAAACGAACGAAGCCCACGGGCCCTGCAATCGTCTTTTGACGTCCTCTCGGTGATTTTATCGACGGCGTCTTTTACGACGGCAACCTTCATCAGCATAGACAGGTATCTCGTCTTCCACCTTCACATGCGATACAACGCTATAGTCACCAACAAAAAAGTCATGGTTTTTATGGGGTTTGGATTATTTCTAGCAGGTTTTCTCGGCTTTATGTGGACGGTTAACCGTAAAGCGTACTACGTTACGGCAGTGTCGTCCTTTTTGATTTCGTTCTCCATCATAGTTCTGATGTACTTCATGATCTTTCGAATTGTCAGGCGCCATCAGGCTCAAATACAGGCGCAGTCAGAGGTCGCAACTCAGCAAAAGACCACTTCGCAACGGCTTTTCGTTCGTTCAACAAAATCTGCTGTCAACACCTTCTACGTTTGCTTTTTCTTGTTCGTATGTTATTTTCCTTACACCTGTCTAGGAATTTTTATACAATTAACAGGTTATAGTATCACGAAATACATAGCGCTTCAACTCGCGGGAACTGTGGTCTTCATAAACTCGTCTTTAAATCCTTTGGTTTACCTTTGGCGAGTCGTTGAAATACGAAAAGCTGTTTTGAGTATGTTACGGTGCTCAAACACTGAAAACTTAGGATGAGTACCTTCTGACTTCAGGACTACAAACAATTAAGCAATGTAATTAAAGCGCTGCACTTTGACCATGTATTGGTTCAAATCCCCAGACGAGAGCCACGGGTGTTGTTAACCGCGTTTGTCAAAAAATAGAAAAAGAAGTGAAGGGGACGTCGATCTTGATGACACTAAATCAAGAGAAAATTTGTTTCATTATGGATTCATTAGGAGCTGCGGAGTTTGCCTAGGTTCACGTAGGCTAAACTTAAAGACCTTGGTTGAACTTACAAATTGGACAAAACGTGTAGTTGTTTCTACCGAGGAGGAATTACATGTAATTCCGGCAGAAGTTTTGAGTAAAGTATATTGTTTAATTAAATTAAAAGGAGTTTAAAAAAAAAAGAATAATTAACATTTCGTCAACAATGACAAAGCACCTGAGTTTGTGAACTCGACAATTATTTTCAAGTGGCTCTTTTGCATGTTTTTGATCCATTCCAGATTTCGTGAAAGGTTGAAAAGTTTTGGAAACAATCCTAGTTTTTACTTATCACTAACTGAGGCATTTGTAGCCGTTTACATAGTTGAAGACCCTTCAGATATTTGAAAATGACCTGGTGTAGCCTGCCAATGATAACACATTCTTTTTAGAAAAAAATCAAACACGAATTCAGTTTCCTAACAAAATCAGAAAGCAACTGATCACAACAGAACTGCCATTTTGTAAGCAATGTACATGTATTTACGACTTCTTCACAGTTCTCCTTTGATTTATTTCTAAAATGTAATCAGCATGTCAGAATGAAACTTTCTGCAAAGTTAAAAAAAAAATTGTGTAGCGGATTCAGAGCCACCTTAATTAAATATTGAGAATTTAAGGTACATGTAGCTCTGAATCCGCTCCACAGAATTTTTTTAAACTTTGCAGAGAGTTCATCTTGGCCTGCTGATCTCTTTTGTGCAATAAAAATTTGGGGTCACGGAGTTCGTTTTTCAGATATGAGCAACTAAAGCCAAAATATACTGCTGTTTTTGCAAGGCTATAGTTACGTCACAAAAATGACTGCATCTTGTTCATCAATAATTGATGTTTCACATGGTACATGTACCATAACATCAATTGCTGTTACGTGATAAAGACAGCTAGTGCTGCAGTGTCAATCCTTCTAATGACAAGGTCTCTTGAAAGTGTTGAAACTGGTTTGAGCCACCTTGACCCCTTAAGCCCAAAGGGGAACCCTATTAACGAGTTAAAGGGGCTAATTGTCATGCAAAATGATGTACATGTAATTTCATGACTCTCAAAATGCCCAAAAAGTAGAACGAAACATTGCAATAACACTTAAAACTCTTTAGTAACATATAAGAAATACAGCAAAAGGAAAGGGAATCATGGATGGAAACAAATGGACAAGATTGAAACGGATTGCATTTGACTAATCTTGAAAAAAGTCGGCCCAAGGTTTTTCAATGTGGTCCAGTGCGTGTTTATGCGGCTGAATTAATGTGCAGTACAGGAAACTTAAACTCGTGTTTTGCATATATAATAGGCATGCTCAATGTTAAGCTAGTGAGTGAATAACATCAGTTATCCCTAGATCCTACCCTCTGAGGTCCATTCGGTCAGTTTTGAACGCGAGTAATGGTAGACCATGTAATGCTAAACTTGCACTCAAAGTAAACAGTCTTGGGATAAGAATCAAAGCTCAGAATATTGCCAGTCAGATGTTAAGAAAACACACTTTCCAGGTTAAAGTAAATGAGGGACATATGGCCAAGGTTATCCCGGCCTTTCTGTTCAGTGAATTTTGCATTTCATGGTGAACTTAGTACACTTTGTTGTTCCATCGTAAGAATAATTATTGAAATCCATGTTGCAAGAATATTTTGTGTGCATTTACTTAAATTTGAAATTCAAATTGTACTTGCAAATTTGCAACAGAAGGTAACATGCTAAAATTCAGGAATGTTATTTTATTCCAGACCTTTAAAGCAACTTTTTTTAATTGAAGGCAAACACCAGAAACTGAAATGGTGTCTTTCTGCTTAATATCTACTCACTGTGGCTCGATCTCTCTCTCTCTCGTGGTAGATTTTATTTTATTTTTCGGTCTTTCAATGATTGTTCAAAGTTGAAATCACTTTTAGAGATGAGAATGGTAAGTGTTGAGGACAAATCAAACAAAGGTTAACCTTGTAATGCCAAAGGGGCTCCCCATTGACGAATAAAATCGTCTGGCGTTAGACAATGTAAAAAATAATCTTTAAGTAGCCACTGGGAGTTAAAGGGTTAAAAACAAAGCTACAGAGTGCTACAGATTGCTACAAAGTCTCAGTATTAGACTGGAACTATTGTAGCTCTCAATGGAGGCTAATGCAGGGGAGTATATTAAAATGTATTTGCATTTGAAAAGATTCCCCCGCATTAGCCTCCATTGCAAGCTAGTTCCAGTCCAATACTGAGAATACGAATATGTTCTATTATTTGAGAAAATAAACATGACATGTTAAATTCTGATAATTTTAGTTTGGAGGTTCCAAATATCAGGAAGTTGAGCGCACAAAAGTGTGGT
>OX421445.1:58871635-58884135 GCA_949126865.1 Montipora capitata
GTAGCACGCTGGTGGAGGGAAATCAAAGGTTTGGGTGGAGGAAAACAGAATGATGAATGGTTTCATCAGATGCTGGATGAAAACATTCCTACTGTCGATCCACTAGCGGAACGGTTTAACACCTTTTTGTATGACCTAACGTCACACTTTATGCCCCTGCAGACGCTCGTCGACACTACCGTGGAGGTCCCGGGAGAATTTCTAGTTGATTCAAGAACAGCATTCAAGGCATTGCGCTGGAATTGATTGATGCATTATGTTAGAGCATTATGGGGTTGATGATGCCATTATTGGGTGGATCGCAGATTTCCTCTCGCGCAGGTCACGACGGGTAAAAATTGGTAACGCTATTTCCCCCTGTGTTTTCCCTAATGGTGGCATTCCCCAAGGGACCAAACTTGCACCAATATTGTTTGCTGTGTTAGTTAACAAATTGGTAGCAGGTTGGTATACACGGGTGAAATATGTAGATGACCTTTCTGTTTTGGAGTGCATCCCTAGGTGTTCTCCTAGCTACATACCCTGCATCGCGAACGAAATAGCACAGTATGCATCAGACCACGGTATGCACCTCAATGCAAAGAGATCATATTTAGTTTCCTGCAATATCAGCCCTTCCCGGCAACTCCCCTGTGTTTATCTGGCCGTGTAATTGAGAGGGTTGGTCATTATAAGTTGTTAGGTGTATTTATTTCTAGTGACCTTTCCTGGAATAAGGACTGTGAATAGGTCCTTGCAAAAGCTAATAAGCGTTTATACGCATTGAGAGTGTTAAGGAAATGTGGCGTGGCCTGCCAGGATTTGGCCGGTTCAAGTATACTGTAGCCTGGTTAGATCAGTTATTGAATATGCAGCACCCGTCTGGGCAGACCTTCCGGTTTATCTGAGCAAAACCCTAGAATTGATACAAAAGAGGGCATTTAACATTATTTTCCCTGGGCTGCCATATGATGTAGCCCTTAGCCGTTCATGCTTGCTGCCCCTCAGTCAAAGGCGGGAAAAATCATGCCAAAAGTTAATGCAGAATTTCCCAAATAAAGGTTTTCTTTCAAACATAATACCCATTCCCCCTGAAACCCACCATGGGTATTCTCTTCGCTCTGGCTCTGTTGTAAATAGCAGTGTTAAAGTAGTTGCCAGGACTGAACGGATGAACAATTTTTGTACTTATAAATATCAATATTATAGTTGCTGGTGCCCTTGTAATTCAGCTGTAGCTGCAAGAGGGGTAAATAAACTGATCAATCAATCGGAGAATTTTCAATAATCACCCATGTAATTATGCTAATCCACAATATTCCACATCCCCCGAAGTCTCATATTAGCACCTGTCTTTAAGAGGCAATAAATATAGCCTTTTCAAACATGGGCAGGAAAAACCGGTGTTATTACTTTAGCAGAGTTCTACGTTTATCGTGGGATGCTGTTATTTGTTTTTTTGTCAAAACAAGCAAGAAAAACTGTCAATTTTTTTATTGTAAATGTTTTTTTTTTTTCTTTTTTTTTTCTTTTTTTTTTTATTGTAAATGTTTATCGCTCGTGGGATAAAGGCGCCATAAAACAAGTGTTTGTCATCCTGAATTATGTCTTTCTCTGGCAAAAAAGATAAATGCCGAAAGGAAATAGTGGTTAATACGGGGGTTCTGCCGTTTCTTTTTATATATATATATATATATATATATATATATATCAAACTTTTTTGCATGACAAAAAAGGAAAAGGACGCAAGTCAGTATTGCTCGCATGCGAGGAAATATACGTCGTATAGATAACAAAACTCATTCAACTTATCCTTATGGCTCTAGGCCACTAGTGCTATCCATGATATCCTGGAACTGAGAATTTTAAGGTGTCAATAAAATCTTTTTACGCGACATTTTCTAAAGAGGTTTGTTTCTCCTTTAGTGAAAAGAGTGGAAAAGTGTATATTGACTCTCTTTTCGGCAACCAATTTAAACATTCAAGTGAATAAAAATTCAAACATTTCGGATTCTATCCCACCCAGGGAGAAATCTTTTTCTGAAGTTGAGTATATGTGAGTATGTCTCTGTGTTCACCATGTTAGCTCATGTGGTCGGGAGACCTTGTAGAGAAGATTAGACCTGCCCGTCCAATGTCAAATAACAGGTGAAGACAAGACAAAAAATTTACATAAAGAGTTGTCTTCTCTAATCATGCCCTATGTTATAACTTGTTCATATTGACGCAGCTTTTCCATTGATCGGTTGGGATCGGCCTTAGAAAGGATCACGTTACGTAGACGAGTGCACTTCACTTTCGAGCAGTTCACGTGTAATGGAAAGTTTCAATTACCCATTGTCCCCTTTCAATACTAATATATCTATTAGTAATGGTGACCTCGCGAAGCTGCGAAGTTTCGCTGTTGCTAGTTGTATCATGAATGCATGTACTTCGTTTGCAGCTGTTTTTGGAAATGGCGTCGTGCTCTTGGCAATATGGAAGAGTCAATCGCTCCATTCGCCATCCAACACTTTACTCTTCGGTCTCGCATTAACCGATTTTTCCGTTGGCACATTCATTCAACCGATGCAGGTCGCAATTTGCCTGATCGGCTTCGTGTCAAACGAACGAAGCCCACGGGCCCTGCAATCGTCTTTTGACGTCCTCTCGGTGATTTTATCGACGGCGTCTTTTACGATGGCAACTTTCATCAGCATAGACAGGTATCTCGTCTTCCACCTTCACATGAGATACAACGCTATAGTCACCAACAAAAAAGTCATGGTTTTTATGGCGTTTGGATTATTTCTAGCAGGTTTGCTCGGCTTTATGTGGACGGTTAACCGTAAAGCGTACTACGTTACTGCAGTGTCCTCCTTCTTGATCTCGTTCTCCATCATAGTTCTGATGTACTTCATGATCTTTCGAATTGTCAGGCGCCATCAGGCTCAAATACAGGCGCAGTCAGAGGTCGCAACTCAGCAAAAGACCACTTTGCAACGGCTTTTCGCCCGTTCAACAAAATCTGCCGTTAACACCTTCTACGTTTGCTTTTTTTTGTTCGTAAGTTATTTTCCTTACACCTGTCTAGGAATTTTTATACAAGTAACAGGTTACAGTATCACGAAATACATAGCGCTTCAACTCGCGGGAACTGTGGTCTTCATAAACTCCTCTTTAAATCCTTTGGTTTATCTTTGGCGAGTCGTTGAAATACGAAAAGCTGTACTGAGTATGTTACGGTGCTCGAACACTGAACACTTGAGACGAGTACCTTCTGACTTCAGGACTACAAAGAATTAAGTGATGTAATTAAAGCGCTGCACTTTGACCATGTTTTGGTTCAAATCCCCAGACGAGAGCCACGGGTTTTGTTAACTGAGTTTGTCGAAAAGTCTGAAAAAAAATGAAGGGGTCGTCGATCTTGATGACACTAAATCAAGAGAAAGTTTGTTTCATTATCGATTCATTAGGAGCTGCGGAGTTTGCCTAGGTTCACTTAGGCTAAACGTACATACATAATTTTCGTTGTTTAATTAACAAGAAGTTCAGTTGCTCACGTTCTTTGATTAACTTGTAAATTGGACAAAACGTGCAGTTGTTTCTACCGAGGAGGAACTACATGTAATTTCGCCAGATGTTTTGAGTAAAGTATATGGTTTAATTAAAAGGAGTTTTTAAAAAAACGAATAATTAACATTTCGTCAACAACGACAAAGCACCTGAGTTTGTGAACTCGACGAAATGCTAGGATTAATTCTATTGAAAAAGAACGTATTCCGAAAGATATTTGAGCGAAGAATGGATTATTTAATCAAAACTGAAGGAGTTTTAAATTGGAGTAGACAAATTGAATAATTAACATTATGTCTTCAGTTACAGAGCATCTGGGCCTATAATAAATTAAGGCAGAAAAATCCGCTTTCGCTTGGAGCTGCGAGATAGAGTTGCTTTCATCAAGTTGTAGATCCCTTGTGTATGGTGGCCTCCCCGCCGCGGTTTTTTTTAACTTCCGTATGCATTTCGGTTCCTGCAACGTTTGCGTCGTTGGGCATATTTATCGAAATTGAATTTTTAGAAATCCTTCTTCTCTACACGAATTTTTTTATTTTTTTGATTTTCGATCCGAAGTACAACTGTTGTTTTTCGAAAGGCGTGTATGCCTCCCGGCACACGCGCTCTGAGGCCCTGTCCATACGTATCCGGATATTTTTTAATCCGCAACTTTTTCTTTGCGGATTCAAATTTTTTCACGTCCACACATATCCGGATTTAAATCGAATTGTTTGCCCGTTCACACGTTCCAGATTTGTTCTAGTATCCAGGACTCCTCGGTTACTATTGTCAACAAAGCATGCGCCATAAGGCATCAGTAACCTGAGTATCAGGCGTTTCCTAGAAGGAATAGGAAAGGAAAGCCTGACGCAGAGTCTTTCAATTAACCTTCCGCCCCCATCACAGCACGTTACGCGTCTCCGAAAAACTACCCAATCAAAATCACTTTCGGTAGGCACTTGACAAATGTATCAACTGCCATATGTCAAAGAGCGCTCGGCTGGAATTGTGTAAATAAACTTTTCACCGATAAATGCGCAAGGTTTGCGTAAGTCTACTCACAGTTGTGCTGCTATGGTGCCACTGTTCTTTGAGATTACATACAAAGAGTTTTCTTTTCGATTATTTTAAACGGAAAGCCAGTCATAGTTATTGGTCTTGATCACCAACGCCTTCTGTGTAAAGAACTGTTAATCGTTTCAATTTTTTTACCGAGTTTCATACAACAAATATTTAAGGCTGTTTCTGTTGGAGAAAATTAATATCGGAGGAAGTGTCAACTGCTTCCCTACAATCTGCTGAGGGAGATAAGCAAGCATCGAATTCTAGAACATCATCATCGATCTCCGACTGGAATTTAATACTCCGACGGCGTCAAAAGGACAGCTACAGTTCTGCTTCAAAAATGTCAAGGACCAAAGCCCCGATCCTCAACGAAAAGGTCTCTATTTGGAGAAAACCCTATCGTCGAATATTCGGTTGTCCCATGAAGAAATAAGCCATTTCTGAACATTGCAACGGAAGTTTTTTTGACACCAATTGTGAAGGAAAGTCTGGGAAAATACCATCAAAACAAACAAGTACTAGTACTGACGTTATCGGCGCTTTTAAATAAATATAATTTTTAAACTTGTGGCTCCCTAGATCAAAGTGACGTTTACCGAATTAACACTTTTCTAACGGCAGGATGCTGCAAAAGCGAGGTAATGGATCCCATCCAAACATGATTCGAGCACAGCCTCAATCTTGACAAAGAAATTACTGTGTGGAAAGGTCAGATGGAAAAAAAAATGTAAACAAGTGAGACTTGTGAGTGAAGTGATCGCATCCCAAAACGGATCCTCTGAAGAAAGTGACTCGATGGACTTGAGTTCCGTTAACTTCTCCCTCAAAACTGTGGAAAATGTAAGCATTTCGATGCAGAAACCTAGTACGAATTACATGTATGCACTGAGCCGCTTAATTCCTTCTACCTGTGATATAACAGATCTCTTCAATGCTTTGAAGTTGTTGAAAAAGGAGAAGCTTTCTTTGTACAGGTTAAAAAATTGAAAAAAAAAACAATATTAAAACGTTTCGTGAATATTTTCCAGTAAGACACTCCTGTCTGTGTAATAAATGAGGCTCTTTCCATACAGTCGGCGGAATTCAGAGGACATCCTTTCATTCGACAAAAATGCTTTTAAGACAGAGTTCCTGTTCTTGTTTAATCCTTGGAAAGAACTCAAGCGCCCCCTCTGAGCGCATTGTTGAATTTCGCCGATAAAATAGCCGCTGTTCTTCGCTCTTCATGATTCTTCATTTCCGGTTTGTGTGACGTAAGAGTCTTCTGTGTGTTATCCAATCAGAGAAACATCCAGATTCTGGATGTTCGACACAGGCCAATGAATAGATTTGTGTCAGGCCTTCCTTTCCTTCTCTCCCTGACCCCCTGCCCCTCAGGAAGGGCTGATACTCAGGTTAGGCATCAGTGAGTTTGCGACAATAGAAGCGATAGCATTTCGTCCAGTGGTCGTGTTGAATAATTAAGCGGTAAGACTGGATCTGAGTTTGTAATGTCATCGGATTTGAACAAGACGATCTCTTCCTCAGATAAAGGATTATCCTCCATTTTGATCACTCTGTCCCAGGACTTGTGGTAGCAAATGAAAAGAAAAAAAGTAAAAGCAGCCCCTGGACAGGATTTGAACCGAGAGTACCCACTTTGAAGGAACTGTTTTTATCCACTTAACCACTAAAGATCAACTGACTAGAAAATGTGCCGATTATTAACCAAAACTATTAAGTATATATATAAAATCATTGCTGAACAATGGTTAAGTCTGAAGCTTGATTTTAAAATGGTTAGCTTTCTCTTGAAGTTTGGTAACCGACATTTTTCACTGTGTAAGCTTGCTTCTTAGCGGGTGTTAATACACGTTTACATCGGCACTTTTGGAAGAAAAAAATTATTGACATTAATAAAAAATTACATCCTCGCAGTTAGTGATGTGGTAGTCTAGTGGATAAGTGAACGGGTTAACAATCACACGTTCCCAGGTTCGAGTCCTGTGAGTCCAGACACTGGGGTTTGGCTTTTAAAAGAAATATGTTCATTTACCATGATCCCAATCAAGCTTCAGTCTCCAAACTGAACGATAATATTTCACTTGGAAGAAACTGACAATTAAGAATAATCCTTCAATTGAGGAAGAGACTTGGTTGGATTTGAAAGTATCCGGATTCGACCGTCCACGCAATCTCGTACCCAGAGTCCTCGGGCTTTTTGGTCAGCGGGTGAGCGCTCAACAGCTAACCAAAAACCCCGAGGAATCTGGGTAAGAGATTTGCCGTTGCCACGATTCCAAATTCTTTGCGGATTCAAAACTTTCCACTCTGGAGTTGTGGATTTGCATGCCAGATTCGCCAGATACGTGTGGAATGAAGGCGAATCCGTAAAGAAAAAGTTGCGGTTTAAAAACTATCCGGATACGTGTGGACGGGGACTAAGTTACTTAGCTTAGAGGCTACGGAGGAAAGAAAGAGAAACTCAGCACTTTCCTCGTTCGCTCAGTGAATTTGTAAATGACTGTAATCTCCTAGTTTCTGAGTTAAGTCGCTTCTGGTCAGTTAAACCAAACGAAATTATTAACTCGGCAACCCGATAGGTGGCTTTTATTTCAGCACAATCACAATCAACAAAGCTATCCCCATGAAGTACAAGGAAAGGTTACGTTTTATACAAACGCCGGCCGTGTAGCACTTACGTTTTAAACAGAGTTAACTGAATAGAGGGTAGTGTGAAGTGCTAGATAGAAATCTAGCACTTCAGACTACCCTCTATTCAGTTAACTCTGTTTAAAATATAAGTGCTACACGGCCGGCGTTTGTATAAAACGTAACCTTTCCTTGTACTTGTACATGTTCATTGCCGTGACCTTAACATCTTCAGTTCCCACGGCCTGCTCCCGTCTGGCCTTGTAGCTCAGTCGGTAGAGCGGCGGAGATCTAGCCCGAAGGTCGTGGGTTCAATTCCCACCCTGGTCGGAGTTTTTCTCTGTCCTTGCGTGGGCCCATTTCCGTCAGTGGGGCTAGCGCTCACATGGTTCATATGGGATAGAAATCTAGCACTTCACACTACCCTCTATTCAGTTATCCCCATGAAGGTTGAGGTAAGAACCCAATCCGTCTTTTCCCCCGGTTTGAAAAACGTCCATACTGAGGTTTTAGTAGGAGGCTCAGAGTTTTTCTCTCTTTTCTTTGGTTTTTTTTAGATGTTGCTCGCCGCTTTCGTGGAAAATTGCAAGACGACTTTCGGCCATTTTTCTTTGGACTTTATTATCTTGTCGCGTGGGGCCGCACTGTGACGCAGGAGTTAACGACGTAACTCTTGTTTAGTCATAACTACGTGAATTTGTGGAGTGTATTATAGAAGTATTTGCTTACTGAAAAGAATCCCTAGTCAGGCCAGGATCGATCAATACCAGCCTCTGGGGAGGAGAATATGGACTTTCCGGTTGTGGTGGGCGGGTTTTTGAAAACTCAAAAACACTGTCTGGGAACTGAGAAGGAATTGTGGTTAAACAACTGAAGCGCATGTTCTCAAAATTACCAAATCTTTTCCTCGTAAAAACTGCTGTGCTTTGTGAGCATCACGTCTCTTCCGTTTCAAAACGAAATAATCTAACAATTAAAAAGAACGAGAAAACTGCTGCCACATTTTAATTATTTAAAAAAATGACTTTTTGAATGCAGTTTGTCAATCTAATATGACTGAATAAACATAAACGTAAGCCCAAACGATTTTTTAAGGGTTGTTACCAGCTACGAATGAGCTATGAATATTTTTAAGTGGCCTTGTTTTTGACAGGGTAAGGAAATATTCACTGACGCAATTGAACAGATAAAAAACGATAAAAAAAGTTCGGGCTCAAATCGGACAATGTTCGCACCTTGCATTTTAACGGTAAGAATTTAACCCTGTTTTAATTCTTCAGGTAGAAAGATTCATGTACAAGCGATATTTCGATTTTGTTTTCACATCGTATAAACAGCTGTATGTGACAAATGAAGTCCTCTTCTTGGTCTTCGCTCAAGGTGAGAACTTTCTCTTCTAATTGTAATGAATTAACGAAGAATTTACTTTAAAAAGGGCGACACAAACTGTATCAACATTTAAAAATCGAAGCGGAGGGTAACTCTTATACGATCTAAACCTTTGTTTTTAATACGGGAGTTAGCCCACTGGGAACGAATAATCAGGGTGGATTCTACTTTGGAAACCGAATATAATTAGCTCAAATGAGTAAGGTTGTTGTCATATGCGAAATACAATGAAGACGTTCCCCCAAAAGAGGGAAAAAATGCTAAACCGGCGAAAAAAAAATTCTGTTTGCTTCAAAGACCCCTTTTAAGAAGAAATACGAGTTCGGAAATTAAATAAAATGAGCACAAGATTTAAGAATTGGTGCATTGCAATACAAACACTTTAAAAGAAAAGTCAGAGGAATTGAAGAAAATTGTCAATCCTGTGTTTGACATAAGCGTATTATGGAAATTATACTCATACTGAAAAATCAACTCTGTCTTGTTTTAGACGGAAATCAAGTAGCTTTTGTCATTTCTATTTAGTCTTGACCACATTTAGGAAGTGTCACAATCCAGGCAATCACAACTAAATAATTAAAATCGACTTTCTCAGAGAAGACAATAGAGAAGATTGAATCGGTAATAAACCAAATAAAAACCGAGATGCTTCCGTGAAGCATACACTGGGTTACCTCTGGTACGTGCTACAGAATATCAGAAGGCACTGAATTGTGTGGTATTGAAATACAGAATTCCAGTCTCTGAAGAATAACAAATAAAAGAGAAGCGAGAAACATTGGCTTCTGGGCTGACATGTTGATAATTTTCAAGTTTCCTCACAACTTCTTTTCACCACAGGTGTGCCCTCTGAGATCTGACAGCTTTGCTACTAAACTTCACTGAAGTTAACCCCTGTTCAGCGGGGTTAGTGTTAGGATGGGAGACCAAAACAAGAAACCCCGCATGAAAAACAGAAGCATCTGACCGAAAATACTATTAACGCTAACAAATGCGAACTCAGCAAGGTACAGATTTTGTTAGCTTGCTTTATGCAAAACAAATATTGATGAAAAAGCAAATAACTATTGATACACAGTTTTTAGAAAGAGAAGAAGGACGTTTCCGGGACGGTCGATCGAGAACAAAATATTTACGACATGAAAACAACATTAATTTTGAACCGTGAATATAGAATATAAAAAGTTACGATCAGCGACAAACATTTTGGGGGATTTTTGCTACGTTCAAGTAAATTGCAAAATCGAAAGTGACATGGCCGGAATTCAGCGGGCGCCGTGATTAAGTTACCGCGGCATGTTTACTCGCCAAACAGTGAAGCATCTGTGTCAAATGATGGCAAGATACCGGGTTTTTGTAAGTTTCTTTTTCTGTCAAGTGTTATAAAGTTTGACAATGAAATGAGCGAAGTCAAAACAAAGATCACAATCGCCCAACTCTTGTTTATGCAAAGTCAAAATTTACTCTCCAAGACGCGTGCGACGTTATTTATCACCAGGTAATTCCAACATTTTGGAAATAGCAGCTACTTTATTATTCATCGGCGTCACAAGTTTTCACTGATTTTGGGGCTCATTTTGTTGAAACTCAAGCACGCTTCCAACAGGCCTGTGAACCCCTGCTTACAGAGCAATACTAAAAAACTTCTCCCATATCACATTTCAACCTTAAGCTCGAAAATTCAATACACAACATGATATTATAATTCACAAAGGCAGAAAATACCATAGAATCCTTTTCTAGCGACAACATATTTGCTCTTAGAGGCGAAAATCTCTTCCTATTTCATTGCGTGAGTGAAGACAAGAAACTCAATCGTGTCAAATTACCATGTACTTCAGGTAAATACAGCTCACTTTGATTTCGTCTCGACGGGCGATAGATTGTTGTCGAAGTCCAGTTCCTGCCTAGTTTATCCAACTGACTTTCCATTATTAAGCTCCATAAGGGTATATTTTGTTTAAGGATCCACTAAAACGCCATTCGCGTTACATGATTTTCGACGCCATTGCAGGCTAAGTTAATGATTCTATTGTGTCCATCAGAGAAATCTACGCAGTTCCACTACCCTCTCGATCCTAAGAAAATACGCGCAGAAGGCTCTATGCACAAAGACACCACTTACCAGGGGAGTGACAGGCAAGACTTTTACCGACACGGAAAAACAAAAAACAAAAAAATAATAAAAAATAATAAAAATAATAAAACAAACAAACTAAACGCAGACCTCGACTGGGTTTGCCATAGGCAACCCAGTAAAAACAAATTATTCGAGACACGGTTTGAGGGAACTTCCAAGTTTTAGGAAGGATCATCTCTTGTGATGTATGATGTTGTGGGCAACCAAAATGGTGGTTTGCCCTCATTAAGTAAACCGAAAATACTGACATTTGGTCGTCAGCGACTTTCGTGATCTCTTTTTAAATTTTGACGTTACACTGAAATGATACAGTCATCATGTTAGAAACGCCTGGTTAAAAGCCAAGGGCTTTTCTTCAATAACTATCGATTGACAAAGAGAGGAAATCGCGGAAATTGAGACGAAGTATCACAATATGGACGTTGTTCATAACCGATACTCGCATATCCAGTGAAATGGCTCAGTTCCATCGAGTCTTCTCTTGCTAAGTCGTAGAACATTCGAACTCAGTTATAATCGTAAGTTCATATGAAATTCGACACCTCTTCGGAGCACCCGAATTTTCCCCTAGGTGGCCCGAGTCGTTCACCGAGCTAAAACGTATCTCGCTGTCTCACTGAATATCAGAGGCGAATTTCTTTTAACAGGTTCTTCGAATTGTCCTCATAACTGGCTTAACTGGAATGGATCGTGTTATGGAGCTTACAGCACTAAGAAGTCCTGGAATGACTCACTGACGTTTTGCCAGGAAAATCAAGCAGATCTGGCCAGCTTAAATTCAGCTGCCGAAAACCAATTTGTATATGAACACATGGCTCTTAAGAAAAGCTTTTGGATTGGTCTGGTGAAAGATAGAAACTTGGGAGTTTTCCGCTGGACGAACGGAGAAAATGTCAATTTTGATAACTGGATAGAGAAGCCTGTTATAAATGAAAAGGAAGATTGTGGAGAAATGACAGACTACAGCATTTATCACGGAATGTGGAACGACAACCTGTGTTCAAGAAAGCTGGCATTTATCTGTGAGAAAGGTAACTTACGAAAATTTACTTTAATTAATATTCTAGTGACTCTGGTCCCAAAACGCGCGGAGTTTGGAATACAAGAGCCGTGAGATTGTATTCAGACCCTCTCGAGTACTTAGAATAAGAAAATTTTCGGGTTTCACGTTTAGTTGAGTCCCAAAAACTCACGCCTCTCTGCGGCAAAACTATTCTTTTTACACAAATCGTGCGATTCTTAGAAGCCTGCATAACTTAGGTTTGCTGTGAAATTTCCTCGTCTTATGACAAGTCATTCGTTGCACGCGAGTGTATCATGAAATTTAAAAATGTTAATAAAATGAAGGAAGAACAGTACAAAGGGGAGACAGCGTAAAGGCTGGAAGCGATCTACGAAGAGAGATTTTAAAGGGACAGTCAAATCAGCGTGTGCCTAAAGCACCTCGTCTTTTATAGTGCGTCTCCGTCACGACAGCGACGTTGACGAAAACGTCATATAAAAATATAACTTCGTTCTTGCGAAGTCTTTCGGGATTATTTCCTCTAGTTCATGTTGTATAACGTGAGCGAAGTATCCTAAAACTAAACGGGGTTCAAAGGTTTCATAATAAATATATAGAGAATGAAAGGTTTACATTTGTATGTTCACCTCAGTTTTCGTCAAAGATTTCACCGGCGTCTCTGTTATGCAGAGTACAGCAAAAATATGCGCTAAAATGAGTACTGCGCATGTACTAGCAGTATGATATCAGTGTTTT
>OX421445.1:58889135-58909135 GCA_949126865.1 Montipora capitata
AACACTTTACTCTTCGGTCTCGCATTAACCGATTTCTCCGTCGGCACATTCATTCAACCGATGCAGGTCGCAATTCGCCTTATCGGCTTCGTGTCAAACGAACGAAGCCCACGGGCCCTGCAATCGTCTTTTGACGTCCTCTCGGTGATTTTATCGACGGCGTCTTTTACGACGGCAACTTTCATCAGCATAGACAGATATCTCGTCTTCCACCTTCACATGCGATACAACGCTATAGTCACCAACAAAAAAGTCATGGTTTTTATGGGGTTTGGATTATTTCTAGCAGGTTTTCTCGGCTTTATGTGGACGGTTAACCGTAAAGCGTACTACGTTTCTGCAGTGTCGTCCTTTTTGATTTCGTTCTCCATCATAGTTCTGATGTACTTCATGATCTTTCGAATTGTCAGGCGCCATCAGGCTCAAATACAGGCGCAGTCAGAGGTTGCAACTCAGCAAAAGACCACTTCGCAACGGCTTTTCGTTCGTTCAACAAAATCTGCTGTCAACACCTTCTACGTTTGCTTTTTCTTGTTCGTATGTTATTTTCCTTACACCTGTCTAGGAATTTTTATACAATTAACAGGTTATAGTATCACGAAATACATAGCGCTTCAACTCGCGGGAACTGTGGTCTTCATAAACTCATCTTTAAATCCTTTGGTTTACCTTTGGCGAGTCGTTGAAATACGAAAAGCTGTTTTGAGTATGTTACGGTGCTCAAACACTGAAAACTTAAGATGAGTACCTTCTGACTTCAGGACTACCATCAATTAAGCAATGTAATTAAAGCGCTGCACTTTGACCATGTATTGGTTCAAATCCCCAGTCGAGAGCCACGGGTGTTGTTAACCGCGTTTGTCAAAAAATAGAAAAAGAAGTGAAGGGGACGTCGATCTTGATGACACTAAATCAAGAGAAAATTTGTTTCATTATGGATTCATTAGGAGCTGCGGAGTTTGCCTAGGTTCACGTAGGCTAAACTTAAAGACCTTGGTTGAACTTACAAATTGGACAAAACCTCTAGTTGTTTCTACCGAGGAGGAATTACATGTAATTCCGCCAGAAGTTTTGAGTAAAGTATGTTGTTTAATTAAATTAAAAGGAGTTTAAAAAAAAAAAGAATAATTAACATTTCGTCAACAATGACAAAGCACATGAGTTTGTGAACACGACGAAATACTAGAATTAGTTCTATTGAAAAAGAACGTATTCCGAAAGATATTTTGAGCGAAGAATGGATTATTTAATCAAAACTGAAGGAGTTTGAAATTGGACTAGACAAATTTGAATAATTAACGTTTTGTCTCCAGTTAAAGAGCATCTGGGCTTGTGATAAATTAAGGCAGAAAAATCTGCTTTCGCTTGGAGCAGCGAGATAGAGTTGCTTTCATCAAGTTGTAAATGAGAATATGTTTATTATCTCACAGTATAGTTAACATATAACGGAGTCTTGTAGATCCCTTGTGCATGGTGGCCTCCCCGCCGCGAACGTTTTTCAAACTTCCGTACGCATTTCGGTTCCTGCAACGTTTGCGTCGTTGGGCATATTTATCGAAATTGAATTTTTAGAAATCCTTCTTCTCGACACGAATTCTTTAGACCCTTTTATTTTTTTGATTTTCGATCCGAAGTACAACTGTTGTTTTTCGAAAGGCGTGTATGCCTCCCGGCACACGCGCTCTGAGGCCCTGTCCATACGTATCCGGATATTTTTGAATCCGCAACTTTTTCTTTGCGGATTCAAATTTTTTCACGTCCACACATATCCGGATTTAAATCGAATTGTTTGCCCGTTCACACGTTCCAGATTTGTTCTAGTATCCAGGACTCCTCGGTTACTATTGTCAACAAAGCATGCGCCATAAGGCATCAGTGAGTTTGCGACAATAGAAGCGATAGGATTTCGTTCAGCGGTCATGTTGAATAATTACGCGGTAAGACTGGATCTGAGTTTGTAATGTCAGCGGATTTGAACAACATGATCTCTTCCTCAAATGAAGTATTATCCTCCATTTTGATCACTCTGTCCCAGGACTTGTGGTAGCAAATAAAAAGAAAAAAAAAGTAAAAGTAGCCCCTGGACAGGAGTTTTGAACCCGGAGCACCCACTTTGAAGGAACTGTCTTTATCCACTTAACCACTCAAGATCAACTGCCTAGAAAATGTGCCGATTATTTACCAAAACTAATTAGTATGTATATAAAATCATTGCTGAATAATGGTTAAGTCTGAAGCTTTATTTTAAAATGGTTAGCTTTCTCTTGAAGTTTGGTAACCGACATTTCAGTTTAACTGTATAAGCTTGCTTCTTAGCGGGTGTTAATACACGTTTACATCGGCACTTTTGGAAGAAAAAATTATTGACATCAATTAAAAATGACATCCTCGCAGTTAGTGATGTGGTAGTCTAGTGGTTAAGTGAAGGGGTTATTACTCACACGTTCCCAGGTTCGAGTGCTGCGAGTCCAGACACGAGGGTTTGGCTGTTAAAGAAATATGTTCATTTCCCATGATCCCTATCAAGCTTTCAGTGTCCAAAATGAACGATAATACTTCACTTGGAAGGGATAACAAGTAAGAATAATCCTTCAATTGAGGGAGAGACTTGGTGGGATTTGAAAGTTTCCGAATTCGACCGTCCACACAATCTCGTAATGGGTACGAGATTTGCCGTCCACGCGATTCCAAATTCTGTGCGGATTCAAAACTTTCCACTCTGGAGTTGTGGATTTTCTTTATTATTCATTCAAAATATTTTCTTCGCTCAAACTTCTAAACCTACTCGCAGCCATTTTTCTGCTCAACAAAAATAAAACAATCTCGTCCCCAGCTTTTTTCGGTCAACGGTTCAATAATTTGCAGCGGGCTGCACTTTTGACGTCATTGATTCGATATGACGAAGTTTCTTTCCAAATTTGGTGAACAGCAGCCGGTTATGGTGAATTATGCGTGTGGTTTTAACCAATCAGAAACGGGGAAATATTTTGAATGAATAATAATATTTATTGTACCCGAGAGATTTAAATAAAGTAGGTTACAAAAAACAATTAAATTTTAATATGATAACTAAAAGGGTACCAGCACCCTGAAATAACTATAAAGTTAAAAATGTCAGGGCGCTGGATCAGATAAATTAAATTAAATGTTAACAGCGGAGGTACAATATGGAGAGTACATATACACTAAATATCGTACACACAAACACTAACATGCACATAAACGTGACAACTACAGTGTATAACGTAATCTTGAAAATACAGCTAGAAAGAATAAGTATTTTTTAAACATTTTCGTAATATTTTAAAATGAACCTATTTACGAAGAGTATCATCAATGTAATTTAAGATAATTTTTTTTTAAAAGATAATGTTCCTTAAGACTTAATTTAAATTTTGAAAGAGAGGCAGTTTTAATCTCTTCTTTAATTGAATTCCAAATCATAGGCGCTCGAAATCTTATATTAAATTTACCATAGTTCGTTCTAACTCTGGGAAGGTAATATGATTGTTTCGCTGCAGATCTTGTATTATATTGATGAACCTCACTCCCTTCAGAAAAAAAAAGGTATCAAAAACAAGAGGTAATAATCTATTTTTAAATCTATACATAAATAATGCAATATGATAGGAGACCAGGTCATGTAGTTTAATAATATTTAATTTTTTAAACAAAGGACTTGAGTGCTCATCGAATTTTGAGAATGTCATGTAGCGCAAAGCTTTTTTTTGTAAAACAAAGACAGGTTATAAAGTAGTTGAATAGGTGTTAGATAGTGATGTCTATATAATAGCGAATTTTAGATAATATTCCAAGACTTCTCTTCACCTTTTTTGAAATATGCTCGACCTGTGGTTTCCATGTTAAATTTGAGTCTAAAAACTATGTGCATAAATTTCATTAACTTCATTCAGGAGCCCATCACCCGGAGCCTCAATCTCCCATATAAACCCTTGGAGACAACCTTTGCCCGTATCGTTTTATTTTTAGACGTTCGAATTCCCGCGAATGCATTATGCCGTCCAATCAGAACAAAGTTATTGTATTACGTCACAAGCATTCACACACCAGTGATCGCGTTCGTCTCACAAAATATTCTAAAAATAAAAAGATACGGGCAAAGGTTGACTTAAGGATATAGTCTGGATGGAGGCTCCGGGTGATGGGCTCCTGTTTCATTATATTTTCCCCACACGGGCAATGTAAACAGGATGCCATTACATTATAAAATCACAGTTATTTTACTCATCTTGGATATAGCTTCTTCAAATCATCCTTGTTGTTGATAGGTATGACAGGACTATCCTGGGTTTTCCTCAGATATAGATTTTGCCATTTGAAGTCCAAATGTATAAGAACTTGAGTTCCTACTTGGTCTTTACAGACGCGTTGAAAAGTTCTTTATTTCCTTCTGACAAGCTCTCGTTAATGAAAATACGGCTTTCAGATGGAAAACCAAGATCACAAGTAGTACAGTCCTTGAGAAGCTTTCGACCCTTATAAAATCTGTCTTTCGCATCACGTCGAACGAATTTTACTATGATAGCAGGTACAGTTTTTTTCCCTTTGTACTTGTGGCTTGTAGGAAGTCGGTGGGAGACCGATATATCATCTTTTTTTATTTCAATACCCATTAGTTCGCCCATTTTCATAACGATCTTGTTGGTGTCTTCTTGTTCGGAGACAGGAATCCCTTGAATCTTCACACATTCACGTCGTGAGTATTGCTCCATATCATTACAGGTAGATTGTAATTATCTCACTTGTGAATCTAGTGCTTTAACTGTTGATTTTAGGAATTCATTCTCCTTAGCAATTGTCTTGTTTACTGCCTCTTGCTCACTTAACTTTTTTAAAACTTCGTCGTACTTCTTTCTTGCATTATCAATGAACAACGTCAGGTCAGCGATCTCCGCCTTCAAGGAGCGAGTTTTTCATCGAGAATAGTTCGTAGCGTGTCCATAGTAAGGATATTAGTTGTCATAATGGAAAGCAAAAGCACACTTAACGAAACAAAACACGAAACATATACATAAATTATCACAGAAAGAAGATTACCGCCATATTGCTTGACCCAAAACCCAATCCGTTTTTTCCCCCGGTTTGAAAAACGTCCATCCTGAGGTTTTAGTAGGGGGCTCAGAGTTTTTCTCTCTTTTCTTTGGTTTTTTTACTAGATGTTGCTCGCCATTTTCGTGGAAAATTGCAAGACGACTTTCGTTCATTTTTGTTTGAACTTGATTTTGCAGCTCTTGTCGCGTGGGGCCGCACTGTGACACAACAGTTAACGATGTAACTCTTGAAAATATTGAAGGGCCGCAGCCAGGGTGAAACATAGCTAAAATTTAAAAAACGATCTCTGGCTAAAATGATTAAAAAACTACGAGCTTTCGACTGCCCGAACTGCAGTCTTCGACGGGTAAAATGAATGATAAGAAATCGATGAGAAAATTTAAATAAAAACGTACATTGCAAATTGATGAGAATGTAGAAAATTTATGAATATTTGTTAAAAATACTTAGATTTTTATTCCCATCACAACAGGCAACACAAGGTCAGCACAGCATCAAGTCTCCTGCACAGGGCTCTAAATCTACCCAATTCTTCTGAAGGAAAAAACGGAAACTTAATTACGTCCAGGCAGCTCTGGAGTCCAACGGTTATCCATCTAGCTTTATCAAAAGCATACACGCTAGAAAGACTCGAGCTTCTACAACAAATGTATCCCCGGAGGAACTCGTTGGAATGTTTTTCAAGATGGTTGAACCAACCGAGTCACGCAAGTCTTTCGCTTCTCTCCCTTACATCAAAGGAGTAACTGAGCCTTTGACACGCATCCTCAAAAAACACGATGTCACGGTTGTAAACAAACCATTCACCACTCTACAACAACAGTTCCCAGTACCGAAATTCCGACCTTCGATGGAATCGCAGACCAACGTCGTATATAAAATTCCCTGTACAAGTTGTTCGTGGTGTTATATTGGGGAAACCGGCAGAGCTTTTAATACGCGAAAAAAAGAACATTTAAGAAACACCAAAACCGCGGCCAAAGGCTCTAGAATTGCTAATCTCGCTTGGTCCAACAACACGCCATTGATTTCGAAAATGCGTCAGTTATTGACAAAGGCACTTTTAGAAAGAGGAAAACATTAGAAGCGTGGCATACCACAGTGACACCTAACGCAGATAACAATTCGCGCCCTTTACCTGGACAATATAGCATTCTTTTTAACAAATATTCATAAATTTTCTACATTCTCATCATTTTGCAATGTACGTTTTTATTTAAATTTTCTCATCGATTTCTTATCATTCATTTTACCCGTCGAAGACTGCAGTTCGGGCAGTCGAAAGCTCGTAGTTTTTTAATTATTTTAGCCAGAGATCGTTTTTTAAATTTTAGTGATATAACTCTTGTTTCGTCATAACTACGTGAATTTGTCGAGTGTATTATAGAAGTATTTGCTTACTGAAAAGAATCCCTAGTCAGGCCAGGATCGATCAATACCAGGCTCTGGGGAGGAGAATATGGACTTTCCGGTTGTGGTGGGCGGGTTTTTGAAAACTCAAAAATACTGTCTGGGAACTGAGAAGGAGTTGTGGTTAAACAACTGAAGCGCATGTTCTCAAAATTACCAAATCTTTTCCTCGTAAAAACGGCTGTGCTTTGTGTGCATCACGCCTCTTCCGTTTCAAAACCAATTAATCTAACAATTAAAAAGAACGAGAAAACTGCTGCCACATTTTAATTATTTTAAAAAAGGACTTTTTGAATGCAGTTTGTCAATCTAATATGATAGGTTCAGACTGAATAAACATAAACGTAAGCCCAAACGATTTTTTAAGGGTTGTTACCAGCTACGAATGATTGAATATTTTTAAGTGGCCTTGTTTTTGACAGGGTAAGGAAATATTCACTGACGCAATTGAACAGATAAAAAACGATAAAAAAAGTTCGGGCTCAAATCGGACAATGTTCGCACCTTGCATTTTAACGGTAAGAATTTAACCCTGTTTTAATTCTTCAGGTAGAAAGATTCATGTACAAGCGATATTTCGATTTTGTTTTCACATCGTATAAACAGCTGTATGTGACAAATGAAGTCCTCCTCTTGGTCTACGCTCAAGGTGAGAACTTTCTTGTCTAATTGTAATGAATTTACGAAAATTTTACTTCAAAAAGACAACACAAATCGTATCAACATTTAAAAATCGAAGCGGAGGGTAACTCTTATACGATCTAAACCTTTGTTTTTAATACGGGAGTTCGCCCATTGGGAACGAATAATCAGGGTGGATTCTAGTTTGGAAACCGAAATAGAATTAGCTCAAATGAGTAAGGTTGTTGTCATATGCGAAATACAATGAAGACGTTTCCCCAAACGAGAGGAAAATGTTAAAATGTTAAAACTTTGTTTGCTTCAAAGACCCCTTTTAAGAAGAACGACGAGTCCGGAAAAATTAATTAAATAAATTGAGCACAAGATTTAAGAATTGGTGCATTGCCATACAAACACTTTCAAAGAAAAGTCAGAGGATTGAAGAAAATTGTCAATCCCGTGTTTGACATAAGTGTATTATGGAAATTATACTCATACTGAAAAATCAACTCCGTCTTGTTTGAGACGGAAATCAAGTAGCTTTTGTCATTTCTATTTAGTCAGGGGTCGTCTTGACCACATTTAGGAAGTGTCACAATCCAGGCAATCACAACTAAATAATCAAAATCGACTTTCTCAGAGAAGACAACAGTGAAGATTGAATCGGCAATAAACCAAAAAAAACTATACGAAACACTGTTTGAGGGAACTTCCAAGTTTTAGGAAGGATCATCTCTTGTGATGTATAATGTTTTGGGCTGCCAAAATGGTGGTTTGCCCTCATTAAATAAACCAAAAATACTGACATTTGGTAGTTAGCGACTTTCGAGATCTCTTTTTAAACTTTGACTTTACACCGAAATGATACAATCATTAGAAAGTGCTGGTTAAAAGCCAAGGGCTTTTCTTGGATAATTATCAATTGACAAAGAGAGGAAATCGCTATTGAGACGAAGTATCACAATCTGGACGTTGTTCATAATCGATGCTCGCATATCCAGTGAAATGGCTTAGTTCCATGGAGTCCGGCTTCTCTTGCTAAGTCGTAGAACATTCGAACTCAGTTAGAATCGTAAGTTCATATGAAGTTCGACTCCTCTTCGGAGCACCCGAATTTTTCCCTAGGTGGCCCGAGTCGTTCACGGGGCCGATTAAAACGTATCTCGCTGTCTCACTGAATATCAGAGGCGAATTTCATTTGACAGGTTCTTCGAATTGTCCGCATAACTGGCTTAACTGGAATGGATCGTGTTATGGAGCTTACAGCACTAAGAAGTCCTGGAATGACTCACTGACGTTTTGCCAAGGAAATCAAGCAGATCTGGCCAGCTTAAATTCAGCTGCCGAAAACCAATTTGTATATGGACACATGGCTCTTAAGAAAAGCGTTTGGATTGGTCTGGTGAAAGATCGAAACTTGGGAGTTTTCCGCTGGACGAACGGAGAAAATGTCAATTTTAATAACTGGATAGAGAAGCCTGTTATAAATGAAAAGGAAGATTGTGGAGAAATGACAGACTACGGCGATTTTCACGGAATGTGGAACGACAAGATGTGTTCAACAATGCTTCCATTTATCTGTGAGAAAGGTAACTTACGAAAATTTACTTTAATTGATATTCCAGTGACTCTGGTCCCAAAACGCGGCGGAGTTTAGAATACAAGAGCCGTGAGATTGTACTCAGACCCTCTCGAGTACTTAAGATAAGAAATTTTTCGGGTTTCACGTTTAGTTGAGTCCCAGAAACTCACGCCTCTCTGCGGCAAAACTATTCTTTTTACACAAATTGTGCGATTCTTAGTAGCCTGCATAACTTTGCTGTGAAATTTTCTCGTCTTATGACAAGTCATTCGTTGCCTGCGTGTGTATCATGAAATTTAAAAATTTTAATAAAATGAAGGAGGAACAGACTTAGTACGATTAAAGGGGAGACAGCTGAAAGGCTGGAAGCGATCTACGAAGAGAGATTTTTAAGGGCCAATCGAATCAGCGTGTGCCTAAAGCACCACGAACCCGTGACCTCCCGCACGGAAGTCCAATGCACTCTCGATTGAGCCAACTGGTCGGTGTTGCGCTTGTTTGCACACCCTGCTGCATGTTGTTGGGAGTTGTTGCACGAAGTTTGGTCAAACTATTGAGCCAACAACTCCCAACATCTTTTTTGTCTCGTGATCTTTGAAACGCAGTTTTCGTACATTTCTTCCAACATTTTTAGGGGCCACGCACGCGCATTACATATGATTGTCCTCCATGGAGATAACCATGAATTTGTAAGTTTCCAAAGTGTTATGGGTCGTATCCTTCAGATAATGCACTGCACGTCCTTACACTGTTGTGTTGGGAGTTGCTGCATTGGTTTGCACACCACTTTCAATACAATCCGGCATCTACTGAACCAACAACTCCGAACAATGTTGGGAGATGTTGGGTCCGTTTGCACGGAGCTTAAGCTGTGGTAAGGTGTATAACACAATCATGTATTGATCACCAGCGTCATCTTTGGTGACAGTTTTGCCTCATTTGTACTGGCCAATCATTTCCCATGCAATGGATAATCCAGGAAATGCATTTGCGCTTTGGTCACATGACCACTCTTCGGTCAAGTGACTACTATGTAACCACACACTTCCATTCAAACTGATAAAGGCTGAGCGATTTAACGGAAATATCTTTCAATTGGGTGAACTTTTTGATTAGAAGTTTTTCATTGTTAACATATTAACCGCTTACTAACCGAGCGCGAGGGCCAATATTCCCCAGTATGGCTCGAACAAGTGAGGTTAGTAAGTTGTTTATTATTTGGCATTGTTTCTTTGACAAAAGGTGGTCAAGCTCGGACGCAAGTAAGTTTTCAATTTTCTCATTTGTCATACAGACCATCAGCTTCCATGTAGCGGAGAAGAGTGTTCATATCAGTTGCCGTCTTCTCGTTTGTGTTTGCACTTTTCTGTTGCCTGATAAAAAACCGTCTATGCATATGGCCTCCTGGCTGTCGGTGATATCTGTTTCAATTCCTCCATCAAAAGTTTGCAGATCTTCAGGATAATAAAATGTTCGTCTTCTTCTTCATCCATATCATCTTTTGAAATCTCAGCAGAAATTTCAATCTTTTTAGCTTTATCTGGTAGTTTCGCCGTGAAGAACTCAGTGACAAAATTCACATGTTTTTTCGCAGTTTTGGTTTCAAATTTTTAATTTGCCGGCTTGGATGTTTCCATGGAAACGGTCCGTACTGCAAAATCCCGACCGAGAACTAACCAAGGAGAGCGCTCGGATTTGTCTAAGACTGGTTTTGCCATATAATAAATAGATGGTATTGAACTGGCATGAGCACTGGGAAAATATCGGTCAAGTTCCTTTCTTTGTACTTTTGAAGCCCATTTGTTTATAGCTTGATGCATTTAAAAGGAAGAAGACCTGTTAGTTAATAAGGCAAAGTGCAAACACTGACCTCAGGAAAAATCTCCCTATAAAGCTTAATTATAAGCGTAAACCTTTTTTTCCCCAACAGCTGAACTGCAAGGCCAATATTTTAAGAAGATTCCAAGGAAGCAGCTTATCCATCACGTGATTACTGCCGTGACCGTACTAAGTGAGCTGGAGTGCTTATTTCTGTGTTCTCGTCATGGCAACTGTTCCTCTGTGAACATGAGTCTGCTTGATACACAATCTACAGCATTATGCGAATTGAACGGTTCCCGAGAAGCCGGATTTCCTGGTGATCTCACTGACAACGAAGCTTATGATTACTTCGAGTTACTAATGTAGAGGTTACGGATTTCCGCAGAAAATGAACGTTTCTCGTGCAAAGTACTACCAGAAAAACATTTGCAACGAACGCAGAGCACAGACAACGTGGTTCTTTAATTACAAGATCTTTATTTAAAGCACGAAACGGGGAAATAGAGTGAAAGCGAGGAGAGGTCAGAGAGGGATTCATGTAGGATGGCCTCCTGTCTTTCCCATATTTCTCCTCTTCCGCTCCCATATTCTGAGTTTCTAGCACTCTCCTGCCTCTGACGTCCTGTCGTAGAGCTCTCACTGCTGGCCCCTCCCGGCTTTTACCTGACTCCAGAGGAGTGGTAGCTTCTGTTAATGTCAAATAAGAAAGCCAGAAATTACCAGTGGAAAAAATAGCAGCACCCTTCCCCAGAAACTTAAGTCCCCCGTCCCTGTCCCCCGCCACAATATCATTTCTCCAGTTTTTCACTTTTCATGATAGAAAAAAGGGGAGGGCATTCTGATGCCAAGAAAACCGAACATCTTTGACGTTAGCGAGGAATGTATTCGTGTCCGATAGGTGGCATGCATTAAAAGACTTGTGGTGGAAATGTACATTTTTCAATATCTGAGAGTAATAACCCAATAAAATCATTTTTATATCTGTTTTTACTGCCGTGCCATGGTGAAACTGGAAAGTTTTTGCGCAATCCTGAGAAATAAACTCTTTGATAGTTCCTCTTAATTAACGCAGTCCGAATTACTGTAATCAATATGAACTCGTATACAGAGGAAGTGGTAAGTGTATGTATACATGACGTCATAAGCGTATACACATCCAACCCATTCTCTACCTTGAAGTAACGCTAAATTTACTGTTATCGTTAATTTAGAAGACTGAAAGCTTGACATGGATTATGGGAAATCGTCATATATTTTCTAAAAGATAACCCAAGTGTATGACATAGGACTCGAACCTGGGAATGTAGATTAACCCGTCACCTAACCACTTGACCACCACACTGCTAGCTGCTCAGGGACAATATTTTAAACACTACTTGATGCTGTATTATCACTCGGCAATAAACAATATTAAACACTGCAAGAGATCGGTTTCCAAACTTCATGACAAAGCTAAACTATTTGAAATCGAAGCGTAGGCCTAAAGTATTAATCTACGTAGCTTAGGCCTAATAATTCTTCAGCACCGATATTCTCTTTTTTTTTTTTTTTTTTCACAGTGCGGTGTCTTGATCTTTAGTGGTAAAGCGGAAAGATGCCGTTAACGTTCCTTTAAAGCAGAAGCTCCGGGTTCAAATTCAATCCACGGATATAATTTTTATTTCCTTATTTTCTCTCCTGCCACAAGTCCTGGGACACAGTGTCCTAAAATTAACGATAATAGTAAATTCCAAGCAATTTACGAATTAACGATAATATTTCATTTAGAAAAAATATCATGTTGAAACATCAATCACAGAAAAGTTTTAAACTCCCTTTTTGTTTTGGCCAACTTAATCCAGGGTTAGCGTAAACTTTTGTTTCAAGTTTTAACTTTTTGGTGAAAGTTTCTTATGCTTATTTTTGTTTTTCAAGACTGACTTCTTCTGATGTAAAGTTTTGTCGAATATCAGCGTTGAACAGCACTTGGGAGAAGAGAAATAAACTCCTTGGTTAATTTTTAATATGGGATTAGCGTTAATCGGCTTTCGAACAACCTGGCCCAGGATAGAATTAATAAGCTGATTTGGGAAAACCAACTTCAAGCTGTTAAACATGAAATCGAACAAGCAAAATAACGGACAAGACCATGGTTGTCTACCATTAACTCTATCACTGGAAGAAAGTCAGTTTGTCAGTCAATAAGTTCTATCATTGATCCTACTAGTATCAATGAATACGTTGGCGAGATAAACACAGATCCCGACTAAACTTTAACTTAATGATGATCTCTAAAACGTCGAATTGGGAGTGAAGCAATGGGAAAGAAGAACGGAGAACGTGGGATCTTTTCAAACGGGCAATCTCTAAACAAGGAAATCTCTAAAACTGGAAATCTCTAAAACTGGAAATTCCTGAAACAGGGAACCTCTAAAACAGGGAATCTTTACAGGTCTGATCTACTACACAACTGTTTATTACGGAAGAAGTGCATGAAGTTCTTATGACAGTGAAATTGATAAATTTTCTTTAAATTAATTTCTTCGTCTGTCACCTCGACAAAACGGCTTGCGGCCATTTTGAAAAAACCGCTCAGGTGATTATCGCCTAATAATCACCTCAAGTTCAACCAATAAGCAAAGAGAATTTTTATTAATCACCTATGTAATTATACTTATTACATCCATTTAGAAATCACTGCTGATCCTTTCAATCTGATTGGCTTTCAGCAGTGCGATTTATTCTCAAGTTGGTAAATTTTCTTTAAAACAATTTATTTCTTCGTCTGTCACCTCGACAAAACAGCTTGCGGCCATTTTGAAAAAACCGCTCAGGTGATTATCGCGTATTAGTATAAATACACAGGTGATTATACAAAATCGCGCGTTCTCATTGGCTCGCTATCTCGGATTATCAACCGATAATCACCTCGACGGACAAAATGGCTGCCAGTAGTAGTTTTGCCACCGTAAGTGAAGATGATTTCGCGTTGAAATGTTTTTTTCCTTCTCATTTTCTCAGGCTCAGTGATTATCGGTGAATATTCACCTCGACTTCGTCTCGGTGAATATTCACCGATAATCACTTCGCCTTCGGCGAATAATTGTTAATTATAATAAAGTTTCTATATAACGCGCGCTCTCATTGGTTTAAGCAGCGTGCTTTATGAGAGTACAAAGCACGGAACAAACGAAAGCTCACGCCATCATCCGCAGAAATGGCAGATGAATTTCTGAATTTTTCCTTGGGTATTATTGAAGCTGTCAGTTAAAGGCTTGCTCAGATATTCTGTCAAGTGCTTTGGATGGAAGACCTCAGTCGTCGCCCGGTCCAGCAGTTCTTTCAAGCTCAGAAAGTCCTCACGCTGGAGTTCTTCATTTACAAAATTCCCAACAAGTTTTCAGATTCCAGCCGCAAGCAATGAACAGTTTATTTTCCAATTGTCATGTCGGAAACGTGCAGGCTTTCATGGCCAACAATTTGGCCGGTTTTCACTGAACTTAATTATTTAGATCCTCTTTTTTGCTGTTTTTTACGGACTGAAACAGAACATTGAGGCACTTGTTTTTCCATAAATTCAAATTTTGTGTGATTTTTGTCAAGCCACTTTCCAGTTGATTGATGTTTTGACAAGCCTTTGTTTCAATAACCAATCAAATAATTTTAAACATTCTTACAAGCGCTCTGATTGGTCCAAATTAGCGCGCTTTATCAGAGTATAAAGCACTGTGCTGACGACACCTCAGTTCGCCACAAGCAGCGCGCGCTTTGAAAATAAAGTAGAATTTTTGAAGAAAATTACTTGTTCTTTATCATAAAACAAATAAAGAAGCCTTGACTGTGCTCTGTTCTGTTGTAAAGCACTTAGGAAGCAGCTAGAGCACTCAAGAAGTAGGGAGAAACACTCGCCTATCGGCTCGTGTTTCCCCCTACATTTCTTTCGTGTTCTAGCCGCTTCCTGCATGCTTTACAACAGAACAGAGCACAGTCAAGGCTTCTTTATTTGTTAAATAATCACCTCAAGTCCAAACAATCAGCACTATTTTTTTCTCTAAATCGCACCATTTTCCCAGCCAATGAGAAAGGAACACTAAAACAAAACAGCCAATTAGATTTCAAGGCTTGTTTAAGGTAACCAATCAAATTGCAGGAAAATGAAAGACAAAGAAAACCATTGTGTGGCGAACTTTTTTTCCCAACTGGATCAATTAAATGTTAGTACTGACTCTAATCATGATCCTGTATTTTAGCTATAAATAATGATTGTATGATTTCTAAATGGATGTAATAAAGTGGTAATTGAACTTCGTGTCGTGCAATTTTGGTCTGAAATCATACCTATGATTTCAAATCGAACTCGCGCTGTGCGCTCGTTCGATTTTGAAATCACACGTATGATTTCAGGTCAAATTGCACTCCACTCGAGCTCAGTTTAATTACCATTATTAATCCACAATATTCCACATCCCCCCAAGTCTCACATTAGCACCTGCCCTAAAGAGGCAATAAATGAAGCCTTTTCAAACATGGGCAGGAAAGACCGATTTTATTACTTTAGCAGAGTTCCGCGTTTATTGTGGGATGCTGTTGTTAAGCAAGAAAAACTGTCAATTTTTTTATGGTAAATGTTTCCCGCGAGGGTTGTCTAATACACACGAACTGAGTCGGGTCGACTTTTTGGTGAAGACGACCCGTCAAGCGGAAGTCGGGTCGTGGTGTTTGCGGAAGTAAAGTAACAGGAAGTTGCTATTTGGATTTCTGAAAATGTTGACGGGTCGTGACGACCCGTCTAGTTCGTGACGAGCCGTCATTTGAAAAGTCTACCCGACTATTGGAAATGTCAGGTGGTGAGAGACTTTGAAAAAATCGTGTATTTGTGAAGATACTGGAGGCGGTCAGGCCGGCTCAAAATGTTGACGAGTCGTGACGACCCGTCTAGAACTCAATTTGTGAAACTACCGTATATACTTTTGGAAAATGATGGCTATTTTAAGTGTACGGCGATTTCGCGACGCTTTAAGAACGAAACATTCAACATTTCGGAGGGTATTAAGGGTATTAAGGACACATTCGCAACATTTGTGAATGCTATTCTGGTCGATTTTTATAATTTTCTATGCGTATATCAATATTTTAGTCGCTACTCTTTAAGAGCGAAGCATACAACATTTTTGAGCAGCACAGCCCTCCCTTGTTCATCGAAGTTTTTCGTTCTCACCACCTGACACTTCCAATAGTCGGGTCGACTTTTCAAATGACGGGTCGTCACGATCCGTCCAGATATTTGAAGCGGCCCCAGGCAGTTCGACTTCCGGCAGTAAAGCTTACCTCCTTTTTATAAAACTTCACGACCCGACATCCGGCGAGTCGCGGCCGTCAACAGCAATTGACGACCCGACTCAGTTCATGTATATTGGACATGTGTGGGTAATGACAGCTGTTGAGTTTTATTCCTCAGTTATAGAGTTCCATAAGTATAAAACATAAAAATGGTTTGCTTTGAAATCATAAAAGAACCAATTCACCGTTGCTGTTGAGAAAAGTGTATGCCAGGCAAAACAAGTTGCATCTCGTTAGCCTGAAAGTTAAGAAATAATTTGCCTGTGTTTAAATTAACAAATACACAAATACATCACTAACGTTTCACGTTTAACCGGAGAATTAGGGACGCAGATGTTCGAAGGTGTAATAGCTCAGTGAGTTTAATTCCTCAGTTATCGAGTTCCATAAGTATAAAACTTAAAAATGGTTTGCTTTAAAATCAGAAAAGAACCAAATCACCGTTGCTGTTGAGAAAAGTGTTTGCCAGGCAAAACAAGTTGCATCTCGTTAGCCTGAAAGTCAAGAAATAATTTTCCATTTTTTAATTGCATGATGCTGGCCGTTGTAAAGCGTGTTTTAGAAAATATTTCAAATTGAAGAAACGTCACTCAAAATTAGTTTAAAGTCTTTTTAAGTATTTGTAGTCATTAAAAACTTTATGACGAAGTCGGCCCAACAAACGTGTCGAGATTACACTCTCTCTCACTTTATTTCTCTTGCTCTGCCTTTTTAGTGTGAGTCTTGTTACAACTCCCACTGAGATTTAGGTAATTTTTTTGACCTAAACAGCGGGGACCCACATTCCTGACCCAAGTTAAGCTCCTCATAAAGTTAAGTGGCCTTGTTTTTGACAGTGGAAGGAAATATTCACTGACGCAAGTTGAGCAGATAAGAAACGATAAAAAGTTCGGGGTCAAATCAGACAATGTTCGCACCTTTCATTTTAACGGTAAGAATTTAAGCCTGTTTTAATTCTTCAGTTAGAGAGATTAATGTACAAACGATATTTCGATTTTGTTTTCACATCGTATAAACAGCTGTATGTGACAAATGAAGTCCTCCTCTTGGTCTACGCTCAAGGTGAGAACTTTCTCGTCTAATTGTAATGAATTTACGAATAATTTACTTTAAAAGGGACGACACAAACCGTATCAGAAAACTCGTATCAACTTCCAACATCCTCATCAACATTTAAAAATCGAATGCGGAGGGTAACTCTTATACGATCTAAACCTTTGTTTTTAATACGGGAGTTCGCCCACTGGGTACGAATAATCAGGGTGGATTATTAGTTCAAATGAGTAAGGTGTGAAATGAGTAAGGTTGTTGTCATATGCAAGACGTTTCCCCAAATCATGTATATTGGACATGTGTGCAAAAGAGAGGGTTGTCGAATGCACACGAACGGAGTCCGGGTGGACTTTTTGGTGAAGACGACCCGTCAAGCGGAAGTCGGGTCGTGATGTTTGCGGAAGTAAAGTAACAGGAAGTTGCTATTTGAAAGAACGTTTGGGGGAGGGAGGAAAAAAAAAACTCTGTTTGCTTCAACAACGAGTTCGGAAATTAAATAAAATGAGCACAAGATTTAAGAATTGGTGTATTGCCATACAAACACTTTCAAAGAAAAGTGAGAGGAATTGACGAAAATTGTCAATTCTGTGTTTGACATAAGCGTATTATAGAAATTATACTCATACTGAAAAAATCAACTCTGTCTTGTTTTAGACGGAAATCAAGTAGCTTTTGTCATTTCTTTTTAGTCAGGGGTCGTCTTGACCACATTTAAGAAGGGTCACTTTCAAGTTTTAGGAAGGATCATCTATTGTGCAGTGTGATGTATAATGTTTTGGGCTGCCAAAATGGTGGTTTGCCCTCATTAAATAAACCGAAAATACTGACATTGGGTCGTCAGCGACTTTCGTGATCATCGTCTTTTTAAACTTCGACGTTACACCGAAATGATGAGGTGTGGATTTGATACAGTCATTAGAAACGGCTGGTTAAAAGCTAAAGGCTTTTCTTAGATAATTATCAATTGACAAAGAGAGGAAATCGCTATTGAGACGAAGTATCACAATCTGGACGTTGTTCAAAATCGATACTCACATATCCACTGAGTAAAATGGCTCAGTTCCATCGAGTCTTCTCTTGCTAAGTCGTAGAACATTCGAACTCAGTTATAAATAGTAAGTTCATATGAAATTCGACTCCTCTTCCGGGAGCACCTCAATTTTTCCCTAGGTGGTCCGAGTCCGTTCACCGAGCTAAAGCGTATCTCGCTGTCTCACTGAATATCAGAGGCCAATTTCATTTAACAGGTTCTTCGAATTGTCCGCATAACTGGCTTAACTGGAATGGATCGTGTTATGGAGCTTACAGCACTAAGAAGTCCTGGAATGACGCACTGACGTTTTGCCAGGAAAATCAAGCAGATCTGGCCAGCTTAAATTCAGCTGCCGAAAACAAATTTGTATATAAACACATGGCTGTTAACAAAAGCTTTTGGATTGGTCTGGTGAAAGATCGAAACTTGGGAGTTTTCCGCTGGACGAACGGAGAAAATGTCAATTTTGATAACTGGATAGAGAAGCCTGTTATAAATGAAAAGGAAGATTGTGGAGAAATGACAGACTTCGGCCACTTTCACGGAATGTGGAACGACAAGATGTGTTCAACAAAGCTGCCATTTATCTGTGAGAAAGGTAACTTACGAAAATTTACTGTAATTGATATTCCAGCGACGCTGCTCCCAAAACGCGGCGGAGTTTGGAATACAAGAGCCGTGAGATTGTACTCAGACCCTCTCGAGTACTTAGAATAAGGAATTTCTCGGGTTTCACGTTTAGTTGAGTCCCAGAAACTCACGCTTCTCTGCGGCAAAATTATTCTTTTTACACAAATCGTGCGATTCTTAGTAGCCTGCATAACTTAGGTTTGCTGTGAAATTTCTTCGTCTTATGACAAGTCATTCGTTGCACGCGAGTGAATCATGAAATTTTAAAATGTTAATAAAATGAAGGAGGAACAGTTCAAAGGGGAGACAGCGTAAAGGCTGGAAGCGATCTACGAAGAGACATTTTCAAGGGACAGTCAAATCAGCGTGTGCCTAAAGCACCTCGTCTTTTATAGTGCGTCTCCATCACGACAGCGACGTTGACGAAAACGTCACCTAAAAAATATAACTTCGTTCTTGCGAAGTCTTTCGGGATTATTTCCTCTAGTTCATGTTGTATAACGTGAGCGAAGTATCCTAAAACTAAACGGGGTTCAAAGGTTTCATAATAAAAATATAGAGAATGAAAGGTTTACATTTGTATGTTCACCTCAGTTTTCGTCAAAGATGTCACCGGCGTCTCTGTTATGCAGAGTACAGCAAAAATATGCGCTAAAATGAGTACCGTACTAGCAGTATGATATCAGTGTTTTGTGGCGTTCTCGTTGCCGTAGCCGTCATCAGCCAAACGGGTTAATGAGTCAGCGTTATTATTAGTTGATTTCTGTTCACCGTAAACGTGGTTGAAGACGGTGAAAAACAGAAGCGTTGGCTTGGGCTAGCATGTTTATAAGCTGTGCTCGCGTAAGGCCCCGTGCAAACAGATGCAACGTTGTTGGATGTTACATGTTTGAGTTTGAGTTTGAGTGAGGCTCCAGCTTTTAGCTAAGTAGCCTGACTTCTGGCTGTTATACACAATTGTGGTCTCATTCACACAGAAGCCGTTCAAATAGAGTTAACTCTGTACTGATCGAGCGCGAGGGCCAATATTCCCCAGTATGGCTCGAGCAAGTGAGGTTAGTATGTTGTTTATTATTTGGCATTGTTTCTTTGACAAAAGGTGGTCAAGCCCGGACGCAGGTAAGCTTTCAATTTTCTCATTTTTCATACAGACCATCAGCTTCCCTGTAGCGGAGAAGAGTGTTTGTTTGTGTTTGCACTTTTCTGTTGCTTGATAAAAAAACCGTCTATGGCCTCCTGGCTTTCGGTGATATCTATTTCAGTTTCTCCATCAAAAGTTTCCAAATCTTCAGGATAATAAAATGTTCGTCTTCTTCTTAATCCATATCATCTTTGAAATCTCTTCAGAAAATTCAATCTTTTTAGCTTTTTCTGATAGTTTCGCTGTGAAGAATGACAAAAGTCACCTTTTTTTCGCAGTTTTGGTTTCAAATTTTTATTTTACCGGCTTTGTTCCAA
>OX421445.1:58914135-58934135 GCA_949126865.1 Montipora capitata
CCTCGGTTACTATTGCCAACAAAGCATGCGCCATAAGGCATCAGTGAGTTTGCGACAATAGAAGCGATAGGATTTCGTTCAGCGGTCATGTTGAATAATTACGCGGTAAGACTGGATCTGAGTTTGCAATGTCAGCGGATTTGAACAACATGATCTCTTCCTCAAATGAAGTATTATCCTCCATTTTGATGACTCTGTCCCAGGACTTGTGGTAGCAAATAAAAAGAAAAAAAAAGTAAAAGTAGCCCCTGGACAGGATTTTTGAACCCGGAGCACCCACTTTGAAGGAACTGTCTTAATCCACTTAACCACTCAAGATCAACTGACTAGAAAATGTGCCGATTTTTTACCAAAACTAATTAGTATGTATATAAAATCATTGCTGAATAATGGTTAAGTCTGAAGCTTTATTTTAAAATGGTTAGCTTTCCCTTGAAGTTTGGTAACCGACATTTCAGTTTAACTGTGTAAGCTTGCTTCTTAGCGGGTGTTAATACACGTTTACATCGGCACTTTTGGCAAGAAAAAAAATATTGACATTCTCGCAGTTAGTGATGTGGTAGTCTAGTGGTTAAGTGAAGGGGTTATTACTCACACGTTCCCAGGTTCGAGTGCTGCGAGTCCAGACACGAGGGTTTGGCTGTTAAAAGAAATATGTTCATTTCCCATGATCCCTATCAAGCTTTCAGTGTCCAAAATGAACGATAATACTTCACTTGGAAGGGATAACAAGTAAGAATAATCCTTCAATTGAGGGAGAGACTTGGTGGGATTTGAAAGTTTCCGAATTCGACCGTCCACACAATCTCGTAATGGGTACGAGATTTGCCGTCCACGCGATTCCAAATTCTGTGCGGATTCAAAACCTTCCACTCTGGAGTTGTGGATTTGCATGCCGGATTCGCCGGATACGTGTGGAATAAAGGTGAATCCGTAAAGAAAAAGTTGCGGATTACAAAATGTCCGGATACGTGTTGACGGGGCCTAAGTTACTTAGCTTATAGGCTACGGAGAAAAGAAAGAGAAAGCAATTTCCTCGCTCGCTTAGCGAAGTTGTAAATGGCTATAATCTCGTAGTTTCTAAATAAAGTCACTTCTAGTGACTTAAAACAAACGAAATTAACTCAGCCACCCGGTAGGTGGCCGCGATAGGCCATTATTTCAGCACAATCACAATGAACAAAGCTATCTCCAACAACAACAACAACAACAACAACAACATGAATAATTAGCAATTATTGAATGAGGCTGAGTAGGATATGAAGAATTCTGCAGGACGAGGAGGGTGTTATCCACCAAGGCCGAAGGCCGAGGTGGATAACATCCTCCGAGATCTGCAGAATTCTTCATATTCTACGAAAGCCGAATTCAATAATTGCTTTATTATTCATTCAAAATATTTTCTTCGCTCAAACTTCTAAACCTACTCGCAGCCATTTTTCTCAACAAAAATAAAACAATCTCTTCCCCAGCTTTTTTCGGTCAACGGTTCAATAATTTGCAGCGGGCTGTACTTTTGACGTCATTGATTCAATATGACGAAGTTTCTTTCCAAATTTGGTGAACAGCAGCCGGTTATGGTGAATTATGCGTGTGGTTTTAACCAATCAGAAACGGGGAAATATTTTGAATGAATAATAATATTTATTGTACCCGAGAGATTTAAATAAAGTAGGTTACAAAAACAATTAAATTTTAATATGATAACTAAAAAGGTACCAGCACCCTGAAATAAAAATGTCAGGGCGCTGGATCAGATAAATTAAATTAAATGTTAACAGCGTAGGTACAATATGGAGAGTACATATACACTAAATATCGTACACACAAACACTAACATGCACATGAACGTGACAACTACAGTGTATAACGTAATCTTGAAAATACAGCTAGAAAGAATAAGTAATTTTTAAACATTTTCGTAATAGTTTAAAATGAACCTATTTACGAAGAGTATCATCAATGTAATTTAAGATAATTTTTTTTTTTTAAGATAATGTTCCTTAAGACTTAATTTAAATTTTGAAAGAGAGGCAGTTTTAATCTCTTCTTTAATTGAATTCCAAATCATAGGCGCTCGAAATCTTATATTAAATTTACCATAGTTCGTTCTAACTCTGGGAAGGTAATATGATTGTTTCGCTGCAGATCTTGTATTATAATGATGAACCTCACTCACTTCAGAAAAAAAGGTATCAAAAACAAGAGGTAATAATCTATTTTTAAATCTATACATAAATAATGCAATATGATAGGAGACCAGGTCATGTAGTTTAATAATATTTAATTTTTTTAAACAAAGGACTTGAGTGCTCATCGAATTTTGAGAATGTCATGTAGCGCAAAGCTTTTTTTTGTAAAACAAAGAGAGGTTATAAAGTAGTTGGATAGGTGTTAGATAGTGATGTCTATATAATAGCGAATTTTAGATAATATTCCAAGACTTCTCTTCAGCTTTTTTGAAATATACTCGACCTGTGGTTTCCATGTTAAATTTGAGTCTTTAAAAACTATGTGCATAAATTTCATTAACTTCATTCAGGAGCCCATCACCCGGAGCCCCAATCTCCCATATAAACCCTTGGAGACAACCTTTGCCCGTATCTTTTTATTTTTAGACGTTCGAATTCCCGCAAATGCATTATGCCGTCCAATCAGAACAAAGTTATTGTATTACGTCACAAGCATTCACGCACCAGTGATCGCGTTCGTCTCACAATCCATTCGAAAAATAAAAAGATACGGGCAAAGGTTGACTCAAGGATATAGTCTGGATGGAGGCTCCGGGTGATGGGCTCCTGTTTCATTATATTTTCCCCACACGGGCAATGTAAACAGGATGCCATTACATTATAAAATCACAGTTATTTTACTCATCTTGGATATAGCTTCTTCAAATCATCCTTGTTGTTGATAGGTATGACAGGACTAGCCTGGTTTTTCCTCAGATAGATTTTGCCATTTGAAGTCCAAATGTATAAGAACTTGAGTTCCTACTTGGTCTTTACAGACGCGTTGAAAAGTTCTTTATTTCCTTCTGACAAGCTCTCGTTATTGAAAATACGGCTTTCAGATGGAAAACCAAGATCACAAGTAGTACAGTCCTTGAGAAACTTTCGACCCTTATAAAATCTGTCTTTCGCATCACGTCGAACGAATTTGACTATGATAGCAGGTACAGTTTTTTTCCCTTTGTACTTGTGGCTTGTAGAAAGTCGGTGGGAGACCGATATATCATCTTTTTTTTATTTCAATACCCATTAGTTCGCCCATTTTCATAACGATCTTGTTGGTGTCTTCTTGTTCGGAGACAGGAATCCCTTGAATCTTCACACATTCTCGTCGTGAGTATTGCTCCATATCATTACAGGTAGATTGTAATTATCTCACTTGTGAATCTAGTGCTTTAACTGTTGATTTTAGGAATTCATTCTCCTTAGCAATTGTCTTGTTTACTGCCTCTTGCTTACTTAACTTTTTTAAAACTTCGTCGTACTTCTTTCTTGCATTATCAATGAACAACGTCAGCTCAGCGATCTCCGCCTTCAAAGGAGCGAGTTTTTCATCGAGAATAGTTCGTCGCGTGTCCATAGTAAGGATACTAGTTGTCATAATGAAAAGCAAAAGCACACATAACGAAACAAAACACGAAACATATACATAAATATGAGAAATCTTGGTAATTTATCACAGAAAGAAGATTACCGCCATATTGCTTCCTGACGGCTGACCCAAAACCCAATCCGTTTTTTCCCCCGGTTTGAAAAACGTCCATCCTGAGGTTTTAGTAGGGGGCTCAGAGTTTTTCTCTCTTTTCTTTGGTTTTTTTACTAGATGTTGCTCGCCATTTTCGTGGAAAATTGCAAGACGACTTTCGTTCATTTTTGTTTGAACTTGATTTTGCAGCTCTTGTCGCGTGGGGCCGCACTGTGACACAGCAGTTAACGATGTAACTCTTGTTTAGTCATAACTACGTGAATTTGTCGAGTGTATTATAAAAGTATGTGCTTACTGAAAAGAATCCCTAGTCAGGCCAGGATCGATCAATACCAGGCTCTGGGGAGGAGAATGTGGACTTTCCGGTTGTGGTGGGCGGGTTTTTGAAAACTCAAAAACACTGTCTGGGAACTGAGAAGGAGTTGTGGTGGTTAAACAACTGAAGCGCATGTTCTCAAAATTACCAAATCTTTTCCTCGTAAAAACGGCTGTGCTTTGTGTGCATCACGTCGGCTCTTCCGTTTCAAAACGAATTAATCTAACAATTAAAAAGAACGAGAAAACTGCTGCCACATTTTAATTATTTTAAAAAAAGGACTTTTTGAATGCAGTTGGTCAATCTAATATGATAGGTTCAGACTGAATAAACATAAACGTAAGCCCAAACGATTTTTTAAGGGTTGTTACCAGCTACGAATGATTGAATATTTTTAAGTGGCCTTGTTTTTGACAGGGTAAGGAAATATTCACTGACGCAATTGAACAGATAAAAAACGATAAAAAAAAGTTCGGCCTCAAATCGGACAATGTTCGCACCTTGCATTTTAACGGTAAGAATTTAACCCTGTTTTAATTCTTCAGGTAGAAAGATTCATGTACAAGCGATATTTCGATTTTGTTTTCACATCGTATAAACAGCTCTATGTGACAAATGAAGTCCTCCTCTTGGTCTACGCTCAAGGTGAGAACTTTCTCTTCTAATTGTAATGAATTAACGAAGAATTTACTTTAAAAAGGACGACACAAACTGTATCAACATTAAAAAATCGAAGCGGAGGGTAACTCTTATATGATCTAAACCTTTGTTTTTAATACGGGACTTCGCCCACTGGAAACGAATAATCAGGGTGGATTCTAGTTTGGAAACCGAATAGAATTAGCTCAAATGAGTAAGGTTGTTGTCATATGCGAAATACAAGCAAATCAAATTTCCGCTCCTTAATTTATTTCTGGGTGTACGACTTTCCAACAGGTGAAAGGGGTCGCCATGGGAAGTTATCATAGCCGGCAAATCGCTGATTTGGTACTGCTCTTGAGCGAATTTAAATTTTTAACAGCCAACAACACGACAGACCTTTTTATTTTTCGTAGATACATAGACGATGGTTTTATGTTGACCTCAAAGACTTCTACGAACACACTCGTCACAGCACTTGCATCCTCATATCCCACTCAAATACCCATTAGTTTCACATCCAGTCAGCATTTCGTTCATTATCTCGACCTCTGCATTTCACTTAACTACTACACTATCCTACATCACAAAGTCCACTATCAGGTATTCCAAAAACCTCATCACAAATACATGTACCCGCATTTTTCTTCCAACCACCCCCAGCACGTTTTCACAGGCATCATCAAAACAGAAACATTTCGCTACAGTCGCCTATCTGCTACAAAGAACGACTATGACTTTGTTCGAAAACTTTTTTTCTTTAGACTGACTAATCTAGATTACCCCGCGAAACTCCTTACTGACAACTCCTTCCCTTGGTTACCATTACAAATTCACAAAGAACGGAAAAAACACCGTAACACGTCAAGTACAACCCACTGTCACTCCACAATCTATTATCATAGTAAGTACAATAAGCACATTCGCACAGATAAAATCGTCCAAAAAATACTTCATAAATATCACAACATTCACCTCCCAAAACTCAGCAAAGCCTATTGCAATTCCACTAAATTACATACTTTACTTCTCACAAACAAAATCATGCATTCCAAATTATCCTCTAGTTCAAAATCTAAATAGCCTTTTATTAAGAAAGTCGATCTTAGATCTTTCGTTTTCTACACAATACCAATGTTTTCATTTTCAATCAATACTACCGGCATATGCCCACAATTTTCTCATTATAGCGAAATTGTACATGTAAATAGTTTCCTTTCTGGGTTTCCTTGAAACCTTTCAAAATATAGTAATTTTATTACTTTATTTCAAGCAATTTTTATATTGTTTTCCTTATCTGATTGTTATTATAAGGGTAATTTATGCATTAAATTATTGTAAATACGAATATACATCTGTGTTACTTTCATCTTACCTCCAATACGATAAGATCCCTAGATTATCCTCCAACCATTTAATTCATAGATTCGACCAAACCAAAGAACGAATAATGACATCCTTATTGCCTCTTGAACCAGCGTCGTTTCGATTACCCATCACTTTTACCTAGTATATACCGAATGATACACTTCGCCTTCGATGCAAAATTCATCCATTACATGCCCAGACTTCCTTCCCTCGTTTTTTTTTTACAGCCTCTCGTTCCCACTCCCCTGCATTTTGTATTCTCGTCCCCAGTTCACATCAATCCATTTAAATTTTTCTGTCGCAACCCGGGCTGACGCGTACGGGGGACCTAACAAAACTTTTTTAGCCTCAGACGTCTCTTCAGTGGTGAAAGAAATTTAAAGGATTTTCGAACACTTTAGCGTGAGTATCGAATAAAATTTTTATTTTTAAAAATTTATTGCTTGCATGTCGAACTTTTCCGATGTTGTGTCCCCCTTCTTTCAATTTTCGTTGAAACTTTGACCCGTTTAGTAACTTGCGTCGCGACAATCTGTCTAGCGGGTTTGTCTTTCCCTCACGCGAAACCGGGTCAGAAATTCACTCTCTCTTCTACCATCCCTTATCTTTTGATCAATTTTTCTCTTATGCTCGACACGGGGGGGTCGGGTGGAGGTCTAGCGCTGGACTAGAAACCCCCTTGCTCGGTTGCGCTCCGCCCCTGACGATTCGCAACTTTCATCGAGCCTAGGTGTCAGAGCCATTTCTTCACATCTTTCCTTTTTTCTCCGAATATTTTATGTATCCGATTTTGACGTACTTTATCCTCTCATTTTCGCCGGGGTAACACACTGACCTCTGGAGAGGTACGTGCAGGGAATTGTGCGCCCCTGCCCCTTTGTGAGCACCAGGTGGCTACTGGCCCGGTAGCCTAGCACCCGTAAGGGCCCCTACGCAGGGTTACGTTTGGGGAAGTTTATATTTATTGATCAATTTACGACTGTTTTTCACTTTTAACAAATTTTTGAGTCGTTTGATACAGAATTCGCCCATTTCATACATTAGTTTCATTTTATTGTCCTATTATAAGTTATCTCGTTTCTGGATCAACACCAATTATTATTTTCAACGTTACTGTACTCCAGTGAAGTTTTCCTTTTTTTGAGATTTAATACAAATTTGAACATAGAATTTTGCTACCATGGATCCTACAAACCAACCGAGCATATCAGATCAGCGACGCACCTTATTCCAACTACTTAATGGAGACGTATTTTATCCAGTTCAAGTCTGGCCCAAGAAAATTTTATCAACTTTCTGGAAGAAACCCATCGGAGACAAAGACACTTTCCAACTAATGCTTTTTTTTCTGGGCAATGGATGCTCCCCTGATATCATAACAGAATGGATCTACTCTTCACAACACTGGGCGAGCCCACAGAAACTGGACAAAAGAAAACGTCAAGTAAGCTTCATCTGCAACAACATGGACTCCAAAGGACACATCTGGTTCTATTTTGACATTCATCACAACGAATGGCTCTATCTAAATGGACAAAAAAGAACGACAAATCAGAATGACTCTAGTTAAGTTTCTCATCTTTTTTAAAAATCATTTCGCTAGTACACCTCTTCTATTCAGATAGACACATTTGTATTTCAAAGAACGAATAATTCACACGGCAATAAAGCCCTTGTTTTCTGGTGATTTTACTAAACGGTGAATGACAGGAAAATGCCGCGTTCATAGCTCGTTTTCCTGTTTTTGAAAACGCGCGGAAAACTCGGTGTTCACTATTGGTTAACAAAGGTAAAATAAGTTGTTCTCACCTAATTTTCCTGTACAAGGAAAATAGGTTTTAACAGTGTGTTTTCCAGCACATTTTACCCCAGTTATCTGGAGCGAGAAAACGAGGCGTTCATTGTATGTTTTCCCGAAGTTGTAAACGTAATGAAAACATAGCATTCCACAATGGTTTTCCTACAGGAGAATTACACCGGAAAACATGCTATTTTGCGGAGTGTTTTCCCCCGTTTTCCGGAGCGTTCTAACATGGTATTTTTCAAGTGTTTTTAGGTTTGGGAAAACGTAGTGAAAACGCGATGTTCAACGTCCATTTTGCTACAGGAGTGTTTCACCGACAAACACGCTGTTTTCCTGAGTGTTTTCCCCTGTTTTCGGTAGCAATCTAACACGGTATTTTGCAAGTGTTTTTCGAACTCAGGCTGAGAAAACACCGTCAAAATGTCAATTTTCCGATGAACGGCCGGCATGGCTGAGCATTTTCGAATTCCCATAGACCAAACGAGTGTTAACATGGTGTTGCAGAGAATTTTCCAATGAGAGCTAACGGCGTAAAAAATTCAGATGTTCCGCCAGCAGAGGTTTTAAATGAGTTGTAAATTGAGATAACACGAACGACTCGAGAAGAGCGCCATATTACCAAACACAGGTCGCCGAAGCTTGGGTCTCGCAGCGGCATCTACGCACGTTTTACGCCACCTATGCTGTAGAGGAATTCAAGTTTCATTAGTACCGAATCTATAAACGACAACTCACTTTAACTTTCCTGTCATCCAGTGTTCGATTTCAGTCTGAACTCGTGCAGTGGGCCGTGCAGTAACCTTGCCTGTTGCGCGTGCGCGAAATGTGATTGATTCGTTTGCAGCTAAACCACAATGAAAAGAGAGAGAGTCAAGACGCAAATATATAAGTTCTCCTTCAGATCGTAGCAATAAGATCGGCCAGAGGGTACAAGGTTTGCATCAATACGCGGCAGCGTTCATGGGTTTGTGCTCGGTGCGAGTCCTCACATGCAACCGATCCCAGAATCTGTAATCTTACGTCCTGTCGAGACGCTAGGGCCCTTCTGCTGTCTTACGCTTTGCAAATGGTGAGTTGCGCCTCCAATGTAGGCCTCTGAGAGAACACTAGGGCTGATTCTAGAGTTTTTGGTTTGATAACATTCTTTCATTTAAAAACCATTTTTTTAATTTGTTTGTATGTGCTTCCCTTGTCTCAGGGGCAGAGAAAATTGTGCTTCGGAGAAACGGCTTATAAAGCTTGTTGGGACGAGCGTTGTCACCGGCTTTTGCTGCTAGTAGACGGTGTCGATATCAAAAGCGTTACTGTTGACAATGATAGTACACAGAAGGAAAAAAGAAAACTTATAAACGTAAATAAACGTACGGATGGCTCCGGTACGATGAAGGGAAAACACTTCATGTATTGTGATGTTTGCTTTAAGTAAAACAAGAATATGCTCAACATGAGTTAAGCCAATTTCTTAAGCCCCAGAGTCAACTTTGTAAACTAAATGGTATTGAACTTCAAAGGTGAAGCTGTAGTATTATACTGAATGTCTCAGTTGGGTTTAAGTGATCATTTTTAACGGAATAAATAAAATGAATTAGCGGTTCATGATTCCGCTAAGATGTATGTAAGCTTTTTTGGGTGGTATTTCTTAACTACAAACTGTGTTTTGTTACTGGCTTTGTATTATTTTAAAGAGATCGAGCACTCTTGTTGAGAGACATAACATAATGTGTTTATTCAAGATGCTGTGAAATATAATCAGATACAAAGTACATCTTGAACAGGAGAAACAAGAGGTTGTCCATGTGACATTTTCCTTAAAAAAAAAAAAGGGACACATTGGTTTGGTCTAGGACTCATTACTTTTCATGTACTTTTCATGGGGTGAGTGCCAGGGACTCACTCTGACAATGCAGGGCTCAAAGTTTATTTTTGGCTTTGGGAGCACTTGTGCGACCAGGTGTAAATTTTTGGGCGCACTGCCGAAATTTTAAGCGCAGATTTAAAAAATTTCGGCGCAAAGCTTCAAATACTTGGAGCACCTACTCCAAAAGAATACTTAATTAACGCTCCAAAAAGAGCGACTCAGGCTTCGTGTTGCAATATTGGCCTATTACGAAAACAAATAAAAGAATCAGGATATTTCACAACTTTATTATTTGGTGCTTGGTTGTGTTATATTTATGTTAAATTTATATTTGTCAATCGCGGAGTACGTTAGTACGGTCAAATGAGTAATCACTAGAGAAGTCGCACTGTATTTTGGCTTTTAAGGCGCGGTGGTGCGACCACACATGATTATTTACGTGCACAGCCAAAACTCTAGTCGCACATGCGACCAGTTGGTCGTTAATCTTGAGCCCTGCAATGTCTGACAAAATCACTGCTATCTACACAATGTAGCAATTAAGTGAGGGAAGGGATATATGAGAGATGAATAACCACATGAAATCCACCATGAACTACCTCTAAAATAATATAAATAAAGTCAGAAGTGATAATATGACCCAACTTTTTTAATTCTGCTGAAAAAAAAAAAAACACCTTGTCACTGCAGTGCCCTTAACTTAACATCATCATGCATTTTCACATAACTTACCAAGTAAAAGCATTTCATATTTCCTGTGTATTTCAGAAGTAATGTTATTTTTTCGGTTCCTTTTTGCCTGTTATTGACATCTGTAGTGGGGGATGGTGTTCTGATATTTTTAAAGGGAGGTAATTAAATATGACTTTGGGATAAGGTAAAAATAGTTGAAATAATTATACCAAATCAAACAATATAGAACTGTTTTATTAAGTGCATGACAGCACCATAAAACCAAACATCTCTTCTTAATGAATGGAGGCCAATGTTACATAAAAAATAATTAGATCAATTCCCTTATTTACATTTTTCATGATGTCGAATCAGGCAATCTGGTTGTGACTTTAAAGAAAAAGATAATCATAATAAATCATTAGTATCAACCAACTAGTGGACTAATGCAAATCCTGCATTTTAATTGGCTTCGCTACTAGAGGACTATTGAGTCCTCGAGTAACAAAAAGCATGATGCTTTCTTTTGTAAATACCCCATTCGGCTTTGCCTCATGGGCTATTGACCTGTAGCCCTTGCGGGATACAAGTCTAATTGGTAAATAACTTACATGGTTCACGGTCCTAGTTTGTACAGTAATTATCACATCCCATCTTAAGAAAACCCTAAAATAATGTAATATAATAATTTTTACACACTACTTTGTCATTTTAGCTGATGACAGCCAGAGCAGTTTCTCTTTTACAAATTTGTTGACCACAAGCACAAAGTGACTTTGTCCTTTGAACTGGTATAAAAACAAGCTGGTCCAAAAACATCAAGTTCTGTACACCAAATGAGCCAAACTGGTTACTCCCAGAACATTTTCGTCCTCAAAGTATATCACCCCCACTCAATAACTGCAGTTGATTCTCTGGACTGGAATAAAACAGGCTGGTCCAAACACTTCAACAAAAAAACAAAAACAAAAAAAAACTGGCATTCCAAATGAATGGCGCTTAGGATGCACTGAATACCAGTTGATCCTCGCAATGAAAAATACCTATCGCCTGTCTTGCAAATTAGACTGGAATGATTTAACCTTCACGCAGTGGCGAAAAAATGAACGAATCTTTCCTGGTCGGACATCATCACATCCTATTCCGTCGATTCATTTCAGGTGGAGGGCGGCATCTACTGACGACTACAGTAGTGTATGAAACTTCTCAAAAATTATTTGTTGTTACATGTAATACGTTCTGAGACTTGGCAAGCCGCTGACAATCATTACCGTAGGTTTGATGTAATAAATAAAGTAATAGACCAATAAAAATCGCTGTTATAGAATGCTTGCAGGGAAAACGTGCTTGCACAACACTTCGACTTCGCGATCGCTTTGATTGAATCCTGTAAGGGAAAATGTCAGTGAAAAGATTTTCGAATGCCTCTGAATTCCATCAGATCTTGAGTAGACTTAAAGAAGTCCAAGAAAAGTTGGAAAGATCCGATCAATCGAGTCTTGCGAGCAAATTGTCGGACATCAAGAACTCCCTCAGTTAACTTGTGGGCGACGTGACCGTAATCCAAATCAGACGGACATTTCGGATACAGTACTGCAAACTTTGGACCGGATGCAGACTGCCATACAGGATGGCTTCAGAGCTACGGAAGAGCGTATTTATTCACTGGAAGCCAAAATGAAAAGCCGTTAGAGAGTCGAGGGATCAACTGGAAGCGAAATGGCGTTGACGTCACCGAGCTCTGCGAGAAAAAGAAAAATATCTCGCCATCCCGATTTGTCGGTAAGAAATGTAGCGGAATAATTTTACCTATTTACGAGTTGTCATTGTCAGTGTTAACCACAGAAGCTTGATTATTATTTATTTTGCCATGGAATGGCTTCTGTGTGGACACGTGCAAACGATGGTAAAATCTTGGGCTGTTTTCAAATTTTGTGCGCATTTTTATCACACCTTTTGATTGGTTGCTTCTGTTAAACAGAGCTTTCAATTCCCTGAGAGAATTCTGAATAAGTTCACTAGTGAGTCAATAGCTGTCACAGTGTGAAAACAATTCTGTCTGAAAATATTGTCATTTGTATTTCTAGAACTTTTTTGAAGGGTTAAAGACCATGTAATACACTTGAGGAAAAGCAATAGAAACTTAAAAATACTACGTGATCTGTTGTGAGCTAGAGTTAAGTGAAATTCTTATTATGTTTCTACTGTTGATCACTAACAGCACTACGTCCGTTCCAAGATGGATTAACCGGGACTTTCGTGGTGTACTGATAAGAAGTAAGTTGTTCACAATTATAATACTATGTCATTGCATGAGGGGAAGGGCAAGCTTATTTTTTCACTATTTTTAACTGACAGTCTGTGCATCATGGTGTACTGGAAAATTTGTCCAGATGGATGAATTGTGTTTTGAGTTTATATATTCTAATTTATCTGAGGAAAGACATAACACACTTAAATAAGTAATACACTTGGTTGAGATCATCTTTAAGGTTCTGCAATCCACTAATACACACTTGGCAGATAAAGGAGTGGAAACTGGATAATAAGGCGATGGGTGGTACAAAAATATGAAGGTTCTCACTAGGAAGTACCACATTTCGGCAAGATTTCCGCACAGGTCCCTACTTCATTATGCATACACTCCTTTGTTTCAAGAAAACAATAGCGATAACAATAGACGTCCTTTGGGACTGTGGCGCTTTGTTCTTTCTTTTAGAGGTTTTTTTTCTAAGTCTATATGGACTTAAAAAAAGTCGGTCAAACTTCTGTCTGAAATACGGAAAATCGAACAGTTTTTCCTGCAATTTCGGCACTTTTCCTGCAAGTTTACCAATTTTTCAGTTTTCGAATAAGCGCAAGAAGTGGAGTTTCAAGCAATCGTTGTAATAGGGTTCAGATTCGCAAACATAACAAACAAACCAAATAATAGTACTGTCATAAGAAATTTAATGGCTACCTACTCTTTTTATCGTGAAATTGTTCTTCCTGTCTGCTTAAAAATTCGCCGAGACACTGCAAAGTGTATATTTTCTTCCTTTCCTGTATTTAGGATCACGAACGGTGCATTTAGAGGGATTTTGCGATTTATCGCTCTTTGTAGAGATCGGCAATATGCTCAATGATACTTCCAAGTAAATAGCTTTGGTAGAGATCCATGGATGTTCCCCTACGAGGCATACTTCGTTTCACTCCCCATCATGTCTTTTCAATGCCCTGATTTGGGCTCGTTTGTCTGGGTCGACGAAGTTTAGGCGATGGTTAACTGCGGTGAGATGATGTTAGCCCTTGTCTTGTAGGCAGTTGTAAACTTTCCGGCCACAGGTAACTAGGGCTAATATTTTTTCAAGGAAAGTTTACGGTCAGAGAATTAATATGTGTTCTGGCGGTTGAAGGCTATCCATTGCAGTTTTTTCTTGAGCATCGCGAAACAGATCCATCTCCCGATGCGGCACTTTGTCTTTGCCAACTGCCTGCGTTTTCACACAGGTTTTGGACACGGAAGACGAAAGTAAATTGTTTTCTTTGCACCACTCTATGCACAACTCTGGAAAGGCTATAAAGCAGGGACAATTTCCAAATGATCAAATCTTCCATTGCTGTGACCCTTTTACTTCGGTAGCCATCTTGATTATTACGAAGACACAAGTTTGCTTCAAAAGAAGGGAAATATGAAACGATTTTAATTGCAATGAACTCGTGCATGAAAGTTTCCCATGAAAGATGCACCAATCAGACTTTAAGCGTGGTATACTCTTCCACGCAGTGAACTTATAAGTGTGCCGCACGCACGGGGTATGAAGGAAAAGCAGGTCACAGTTCACAGAAATACTGGAAAACCTAAAACTATCACAGGGACTAACCTTAAAGCTAAACAGTGCCTTTAGTCGTAATTAGGGTTACGGTTGGCATTATTAAAGGGATGGGTTGTTTCAAGAGTAGTAAAACAGGGATCTCTTAACGGTAACCTACAAGTGTAAGTTCGATTGTAGGTGCTCGGCGCGGCACGTGTATATAATTACGTATCATTGTTATGTAAATAGTCAGCCAGAATTCAAAATAAATATCATTTTCAAGGTGTGAATTAGCAACTTGACACGTTAGCTCAGTGGTAAAGAACAGGGACAAGTAATACAGAGGTTTACAGTGGGTCGGAGTTCAAGGCAAGCTGCGAGTGACATATCATGGGATAAAATGGCAGAAAAAGCCGAGCGGGGTCTGGAAATAAGAACAAGACGAAGGGATAGAAAGAGGAAAGATGAGACAAAAACGAGTAACGGTGTGGGCGATGAAGGGAAAGAAGAGAGAGAGGGAGGGAGAGAAAAAATGAGATCCGTTTTTATTCATCCCGTAAGTACAAATTACCCAGGTATATATTCGGTTCTCTTGGGTATACATATTGTTCTACAAAACAATAGCGCGAATGAATAATTAATTTATTCTGCATGCATAATGAAGTAGGGACCTGTACGGAAATCATTCCCACATTTCTTCTCAATATTGATGTGCCACATTACAAAATATTTTTGAGAATGGCAGGTAGGGAAAGTCTCTGTAGTTATCATATGCCTAATGTGTCAAGTCCATGAAGTAGCAACAAAACAACAACAAGAAACAGAAGCAAAGTACTATTTGTTTTCTACTAGTTGGGGTACATTGTATATTTGTCTGTGATAATACTTCACCAGTAGTAGTAAACATGCCCTTAGTCAAGAACTAGGCAAGCTTAAATTTAAAATTGCTCTTTTTTGGTGCATGTGTACAAATTGCAACTTAAGTGGTACCTTACAGTGGTCACATTGAATTTTTTTGTTGCATACTATAACTTATTATATAAACACCAATGAAATACTGTATGCTGTATGCTTTACAGGATTATACTACTGAGTGTCTCTAGCTTTTTGTAGTCATTATTTAATTATTAAGTGTTAAGTATGGCCTGTTCAGTATTTAATGTTATAAACAATGTAGTTTAATCTGGTCTTCTGTCCCCAATTTTGTATACTTTATGGGTCAAACAATTATTCTAGGAGTACTTATTCATGCGATTTATTCATATTGGATTATATTATCTTGTGTGCTTGTAAATTAAGTAATCATAATTAGTTGTTTAAGTAGTATTGTAATAATTATAGTTAATGCCTTCTTTTATTAATGTAAATTCTTCAAATTCTGTCTGCTGACCATATGCCATTTAAGCCCCTGGCTTTGGCTGCTCTCATGTACTAGAGTCTGATATGTAATAATAAAGTGGAATGAATGAAAACAATGAGCTTTCGTGCAAAAACATGATATCTTCACACATGAAAAGATTACTGTTGCTGTGGTTACATATGAAAATTGGGCCTTTCGATGCCTTTTGTGAAATGATTTAGTATTTCATTGGTGTTTATGTTATAATAAATAAAATATTACATGGCAACTTGGAGATACGAAATTCCTCTTCTCGTGTTGAAAAATATTTCACTTGTGTTGCTGCACTCACTCGTGAAATATTTTTCAACACTCTAAGAGAAATGTCATATCTCTGTGCAGCCATGTACATTGTAATATCCTCCTATATATTATGTAGTAATAGTTGTAGCCACAATTTTTAAGCTGTAATTAAACTTTTGATTTTTTAGATGCCATTTCTCAAACTTTGCCTCCAACAAAAAGAAGAGGAAACAGATGGACAATGGTACATATGAGCAGTACCAGCAGGAGCAGAAAAGAAGGCAAAGAATCAAAAGGGTGAGATTTCACTTGCCTACTGTTTCAAAAAAGTAGACAGAGTAAAATAATGGTTAATGAGAACCATTTTGTATCATGTCTTCATCCTTTTTGGAGGGCAAGAGGCCAATTCATAATCACTGTTAATTTTTCTAAAATACCAGTAGTGATTTGGTGCATACACAATGTAGTAAAAGTAGTTTTACGTACACCAGCAGCTTGCTTGAGAAGTATTTTATGTTACATTCGGATTCCTTAGAATCAGAAAAGTAGGGCCAGAAAAAAAAATCAGTTTCAATGCACAGTATGATCCTTCAGTTTTTCAGTTTTGAGAATGCTTGTTGTACCTTCATTGGTACGTTACTTTAAGCAACACATGTAGTCATGATGGCTTTCACCACTAAGAACAATTCTCTCATACATTTCGTGTGGCTTTGTATTACCTCAGTCTTTATACAGACCAAAGTTTATTGACAAAATTTCTTTGTTCCACAGTAACTGGAGAAGTTTGAAGCTCTGCATTCCTACCTGATTTCATCCAATGAATCAGATGAAGAGCAAGACACACTGGTTACGAGAGTCTTGTCTGGAGAGCACAGAAGGTATCCACTTTCTTTCATGGTTTGGACTTGTGCCGCAAAGAAAGACTGTCAAACCAGCAGAGGAGGCAGTGTGTAAACAGGAGGGTTGGCCCTCCCAGTGACAGAAGACATAATGAAGTCCCAGAGAAACTTTTCTGGGCCATTAAGTTGTAATTTTTTTTTCTCAAGTCTGTATTTTTATCAAGGATGATATTAGGGTGCTTTTGATTGGGAAATCCAGATTTAGATCTTAAAATCTGGATCTTTCGGATTTCCAATCCAACACAAAATACAACAGATTTGGTCACGGATTTCACTTGTGGGAAATAGTTGTCAGGAAGGTTTTCAATTAGTGAGATCTGTGACAAAATCTGTTTTCAGATTTTGTGTTCGATTGGAAATCCAAAGATCCAGATTTTAAGATCAAAATCCGGATTTTCCAATCGAACGCACCCTCAGTCATCACTGTGACAGTAATCAAACTAGGCTGCACCTATGAGTTCACAGCAAATTGAATTAATGGCGGTGTGTTGTGTTTACTACCTGGTACTGTATAGTAATTATACAATCCCACATAGAGACTAATACATTTAGGCATCTTCGTACAGTACAATTATATTGAGTTACACTGTTCTGTGCCTTTTTGTTCTTTTGTCGTGCAGTTCACACATTCAAAACATTTGGCTATGACATCCTTTTTCACTTTTTTTACTTTCATGATAAAAATGATAAAATGTATATGCAGGGTACAGTATTTGTACCAGTGATATGAAAACATCTCCATATAATTTGTTACTTAATATCTTAAGCTAGCTTGCACCAAGAAAACACTATCATGTGTTAAAAGAGTGTAGCTATCAATAATTATTTGTATATAGTATAAATAAATGTTTTGGTATTGTTGTACATAATAGAAATAGGCAAGTGCCTGTTTGAGTCATTGATAATAAAACAGTGTAAGGTATACATGTATCTCATATTTTATTTCTGGGGACATAATCAGGGAGGGAGTCAAGTCCTTCTGCCAACAACATTGAATCATTTGAATTTCATTGTGAAAGTTTAAACTCAGAGTAAATGAAAACGTAAATACAGCCAAATTTGTAAGCTACGCAACCCAACTGATTTTAAAGTGCATGTAAAATACCAGCGAAAAGGAGAAGCCGCAAATGCAGAAAAGGCAGGAAAGTAGGTGCATTCGTGTGACAACACCGCGTTTTCCCTCAAGGCAAACACCTTGGTTTTAAGCATTAACCAACTAGTGAACGCTGAAGAACAAGCGGTTTTTTGGCGTTCTCCGCGCATTCACTGTTCGCGAAAATGCAAGAAAACTCGCTGAAAACTCCACTGAACGCGTTGTTTTGAAACTGGAAAACACTAGTAAACAATGGAAAACAACCTTTTTAGCGTGCGTTAACCGCCCGGTGAACACCAGGACAATGAGAGAAAACTCCGAGTAAACTCCAGTTAACACGCTGTTTTGCGACCGGAAAACGCCGGTAAAACAACTGGAAACAATCTGTTTTCACAGCGTTAACCGCGCGGTGAACACCAGGACAATGCGAGAAAACTCCAGTAAACAGCAGTTAACACGCTGTTTTGTGACTGGAAAACGCCAGTAAAACAACGAAAAACAATCTGTTTTCAAAGCGTTAACCAGGAGGTAAACACCTGGAAAACGGCTTGTTTTCCTGTTGTTCACCCTGATGGAAAACTGTCGGATAATGGAAGGAAAACTCGAGTTCACCTACTGGAAAACAAACAGAAAACCTTGGATTTTACGATCGGAAAACGCAAGCAAATGTTTGAAAAATGCCGCATTTTGCAATGTTCACCGATCGTTTTCCTAGCGGGTGAACGCTACTTTTTTTGCCGTGTCACAAGTAACTATTTCTGAAAATTTACATACATGTATTTTCCATATCAAATTTGATTTTCTTTCCAAGTATTTCAGTCAAAAAAATTTCATTATTATTATTATTATTTTTAATTTATTTTATTCTATTTTATTTTAATTCTTTTCTTTTCCCAATTCTACTGTTATTTTGCTTTATTATATCTCAGGCTGGTTTTGGCATTAAAGTTTTATTTTCACACAGAGTTTGTTCTGTTTACTAACCCCACTGTGAGATTGAGATTTTACTTTGTAAATTTCTCTTCCTCATTTAACAGACTAGCCCTAATTTTTACTATGATTTTCCCTCAACTCACCATCCACACACACAATATTTTTCCCCCATTTACCCACTTTAGTGGAGAGGAACCCCTTCTTGTAAGGGGATTCTTGCTTCAGCACCATAATCATGCCACAAAGGTTGCTAGTCTACTGCTGTTTTTGTTTTTTTTACCTTGCATAACTATCATAACTCCGTGAATTTGTCGAGTGTATTATAGAAGTATTTGCTTACTGAAAAGAATCCCTAGTCAGGCCAGGATCGATCAATACCAGGCTCTGGGGAGGAGAATGTGGACTTTCCGGTTGTGGTGGGCGGGTTTTTGAAAACTCAAAAACACTGTCTGGGAACTGAGAAGGAGTTGTGGTGGTTAAACAACTGAAGCGCATGTTCTCAAAATTACCAAATCTTTTCCTCGTAAAAACTGCTGTGCTTTGTGAGCATCACGTCTCTTCCGTTTCAAAACGAAATAATCTAACAATTAAAAAGAACGAGAAAACTGCTGCCACATTTTAATTATTTTAAAAAAAGGACTTTTTGAATGCAGTTGGTCAATCTAATATGATAGGTTCAGACTGAATAAACATAAACGTAAGCCCAAACGATTTTTTAAGGGTTGTTACCAGCTACGAATGATTGAATATTTTTAAGTGGCCTTGTTTTTGACAGGGTAAGGAAATATTCACTGACGCAATTGAACAGATAAAAAACGATAAAAAAAAGTTCGGGCTCAAATCGGACAATGTTCGCACCTTGCATTTTAACGGTAAGAATTTAACCCTGTTTTAATTCTTCAGGTAGAAAGATTCATGTACAAGCGATATTTCGATTTTGTTTTCACATCGTATAAACAGCTCTATGTGACAAATGAAGTCCTCCTCTTGGTCTACGCTGAAGGTGAGAACTTTCTTGTCTAATTGTAATGAATTTACGAAAAATTTACTTTAAAAGGACAACACAAATCGTATCAACATTTAAAAATCGAAGCGGAGGGTAACTCTTATACGATCTAAACCTTTGTTTTTAATACGGGAGTTCGCCCATTGGGAATAATCAGGGTGAATTCTAGTTTGGAAACCGAAATAGAATTAGCTCAAATGAGTAAGGTTGTTGTCATATGCGAAATACAATGAAGACGTTCCCCCAAACGAGGGGAAAA
>OX421445.1:58944135-58946635 GCA_949126865.1 Montipora capitata
CGTTCTCTCCAGAGCATAGCACATCAACCGAGGACGGAGACAACACATCTCATACTGATACTGTCGTAGACGTATTTGAACGTTTCAAGAACTATCTAGACGAGAAAGTCGAAAGTCTTTCGTCCGGCCTCGTGTCCCGTACGGCGACTGAGACTCAAAAGTTAAGCAGAGTAGCCGAAGCAGAGAAGATATATTTTCTCATTTGTCATACAGACCATCAGCTTCCATGTAGCGGAGAAGAGTGTTCATATCAGTTGCCGTCTTCTCCTTTGTGTTTGCACTTTTCTGTTGCTTTATAAAAAACCGTCTATGCAAATGGCCTCCTGGCTGTCGGTGATATCTGTTTCAATTTCTCCATCAAAAGTTTGCAGATCTTCAGGATAATAAAATGTTTGTGTTTTTCTTCATCCATATCATCTTTTGAAATCTCGGCAGAAATTTCAATCTTTTTAGCTTTTTCTCGTAGTTTCGCCGTGAAGAACTCAGTGACAAAATTCACATGTTTTTTTCGGTTTCAAATTTTTAATTTGCCGGCTTAGATGTTTCCATGGAAACGGTCCGTACTGCAAAATCCCGACCGAGAACTAACCAATCAGAGCGCTCGGATTTGTCTAAGACTGGTTTTGCCATATAATAAATAGATGGTATTGAAGTAGCATGAGCACTGGGAAAATATCGGTCAAGTTCCTTTCTTTGTACTTTTAAAGCCCATTTGTTTATAGCACGATGCCTTTAAAAGGAAGAAGACCTGGTAGTAATAAGACAAAGTGCAAACACTGACATTAAGAAAAATCTCCCTATAAAGCTTAAGCGTAAACCTTTTTTTTTCCCAACAGCTGAACTGCAAGGCCAATATTTTAAGAAGATCCCAAGGAAGCAGCTTATCCATCACGTGATTACTGCCGTGACCGTACTAAGTGACCTGGAGTGCTTATTTCTGTGTTCTCGTCATGGCAACTGTTCCTCTGTGAACATGAGTCTGCTTGATACACAATCTACAGCATTATGCGAATTGAACGGTTCCCGAGAAGCCGGATTTCCTGGTGATCTCACTGACAACGAAGCTTATGATTACTTCGAGTTACTAATGTAGAGTTTACGGATTTCCGCAGAAAATGAACGTTTCTCGTGCAAAGTACTACCAGAGAAACATTTGCAACGAACGTAGAGCACAGACAACGTGGTTCTTTAATTACAAGATCTTTATTTAAAGCACGAAACGGGGAAATAGAGTGAAAGCAAGGAGAGGTCAGAGAGGGATTCATGTAGGATGGCCTCCTGTCTTTCCCATATTTCTCCTCTTCCGCTCCCATATTCTGAGTTTCTAGCACTCTCCTGCCTCTCACGTCCTGTCGTAGAGCTCTCACTGCTGGCCCCTCCCGGCCTTTACCAGAGGAGTGGTAGTTTCTGTTAATGTCAAATACGAAAGCCAGAAATTACCTGGAAAAAATAGCAGTACCCTTTCCCAGAAACTTAAGTCGCCTGTCCCCCGCCACAATATCATTTCTCCAGTTTTTCACTTTTCATGATAGAAAAAAGGGGAGGGCATTCTGATGCCAAGAAAACTAAACATCTTTGACATTAGCGAGGAATGTATTCGTGTCCGATAGGTGGCATGCATTAAACGACTTGTGGTGGAAATGTACATTTTTCAATCTGAGAGTAATAACCTAATAAAATCATTTTTATATCTGTTTTTACTGCCCTTCCATGGTGAAACTGGAAAGTTTTTTGCGCAATCCTGAGAAATAACCTCTTTGATAGTTCCTCTTAATTATCGCTGTCCAAATTACTGTAATCAATATGAACTCGTACTGACAGAACAAGTGGTAAGTGTATGTATACATGACGTCATAAGCGTATACACATCCAACCCATTCTCTACCTTGAAGTAACGCTGAATTTACTATTATCGTTAATTTAGAACACTGAAAGCTTGACATGGATTATGGGAAATCGTCATATATTTTCTAAAAGATAACCCAAGTGTATGACATAGGACTCGAACCTGGCAATGTTGATTAAACCGTCACCTAACCACTTGACCACCACACTGCTAGTTGCTCAGGGACAATATTTTAAACACTACTTGATAATGCTGTATTATCACTCGGCAATAAACAATATTAAACACTGCAAAAGATAGGTTTCCAAACTTCACGACAAAGCTAAACTATTTGAAATCGAAGCTTAGGCCTAAAGTATTAATCTACGTAGATTAGGCCTAATAATTCTTCAGCAGCGATATTCTCTTTTTTTTTTCAGAGTGCGGTGTCTTGATCTTCAGTGGTAAAGCGGAAAGATGCGGTTAACGTTCCTATAAAGCAAAAGCTCCGGGTTCAAATTCAATCCACGGATATAATTTTTATTTCCTTATTTTCTCTCCTGCCACAAGTCCTTTGGACACAGTGTCCTCAAATAAACGATAATAGTAAATTCCAAGCAATTTACGAATTAACGATAATATTTCATTTAGAAAAAAGATCATATTGAAACATCA
>OX421445.1:58956635-58971635 GCA_949126865.1 Montipora capitata
GACTTAGTTGATGGAATCGACAAGCGTTAACATGCGCAGTGTCGATAGAGAGATGCTGATGTAAATTGTAACTTTCCAAGCAAGGTATGATCAATTTTTTTCGCTTTCGTTTTATTTTATTGCCTAATGAGTTACAAGAATGATGTCATAATCAGTTATGCGCCAGAAACGAATTCCTGAGAAAATTCCTGCGAAACGCGGAAATCTAACAAAATTTAACGAAGCCAATTTTGGAGAGACGCCTAATCAGTGCAACGAGTGTGGCAAATGCTTTCCCCGAGCAGAAGCTGTAAAGAGACATAAGAGAATCCATACTGGAGAGAAACCTTATAAATGCAAAGAGTGTAGCAAGTGCTTTAGCCGAGCAGGAAGGTTAAGGCAACATGAAAGAGTTCATACTGGAGAAAAACCTTATGAATGCCAACAGTGTGGCAAGTGTTTCAGCGCAGCAGAAAGTTTAAGAAAACATGAAAGAGTCCATACTGGAGAGAAGCCTTATGGATGCCAACAGTGTGGCAGGTGTTTTCGTTTAGCAGGAGGTTAAAGAAATCATGAAAGAGTCCATACTGGAGAGAAACCTTATGAATGTAAACAAAAATGGCAAGTTTTTTAGCGAAGCAGGAAGTTTAAGAAGGCATGAAAAAGTCCATGCTGGAGAGAAGCCTTATGAATGCAAACAATGCGACAAGTGTTTTCGCGAAGCACGAAGTTTAAGGCAACACGAAAGTGTCCATACTGGAGAAAAACCTTATGATTGCCAACAATGTGGAAAGTGTTTTAGCTTAGCAAAAACTTAAAAAAATCAGGCAAGACTCCATACTGGAGAGAGGCCTTATGAATGCAAACAATGTGGCAAGTGTTTTAGGGTAGCAGGAAGTTTAAGAATTCATGAAAGAGTCCATACTGGAGAGAAGCCTTATGAATGCAAAGAATGTGGCAAGTGTTTTAGGGTAGCAGGAAGTTTAAGAATTCATGAAAGAATCCATACTGGAGAGAAGCCTTATGAATGCAAAGAATGTGGCAAGTGTTTTAGGGTAGCAGAAAGATTAAGAAAACATGAAAGAGTGTATCATGCACTGGAGAGAAGCCTTATGGATGTCACCATTGTGGCAAGTGTTTAGGATAATAAGAAGTTTAACCAGACATAAAAATTACATACTGGAGAGAAACGTTACGAACGTAAGCAGTGCGAAAAGCCTTTTTACAGCAGGAAAAGCGTCAGAAAAGCTGAAACAGCTCAAGAACGTTCTTCAAGTACAAATGAACAGGGAGTAGAAATGCATCAGCGCTGCACCAGACGAGAGCATCGTTCGAACCAGGGTGAAAAACACAGCTGTTGGCTTTGCCAGGAGGACCTGAACAGCGAGGAGCTCCTGACATTTGAGGAACCGTGAACTTAAGCCGCTTTTATTTGTGGCTTTTGACTTCGAGAAATTTGGTTCGATGTGTTTCAAAATAAAGTACTATCTTGTTCCTGTTTAGGGATAGTAGTATTTCAGAATTCAAAGTGATAAACGGTTTACCAGCTTCTGTGTCTAGTGGTCTTAAGTTAGAATAAGTGCTTTGGTTTCGGGAATTTATTTTAAATTTAATAATTGATTGGAGGTGAGTGTATCTCGTTTGAGAATGAAAGGTAAAAATATACCTTGATATTTACATTACAAGCTTTTCTTGGATTTTGCATTCCTGGATTTGAAAAACCTTCTCATTTTAACTTTTATAATCTTGGAATCGATTTGATTCTATCAGGACAAAACACCTACCTTACCGTGTAAGCACAAGAAGTTGCACATCCAACGTTTTAATACGAAGAGCCCTTCCGCGATATAATTATCTGATATGTAAATGAGGTGAAAGAAGAGGCACGATTAATGGGTCAGTACGCAGTTATTACAACGGCTCTTGGGATTGGTTCAGAAAACAATGGACACAAAGAGCGATGCAAAAGAAACAATGGACCCTAACTCCAAAAAGAATAGAGCTGCGTCTTCAAGGGATCCAATGAAATTTGAGGTTGTAAAGAGCTGCGTCCCATCTCGGATTAATATAGAGCAAGCAAGCAGACCGGGTTGGTTGTCTGTACTGAAATGGATAAATGAATCGTATAAAATTGGCTCTTAAAAGCTAGACACGCCTAATCCATAATATAGCCGCAGGAACTTTAGTCGGTCATTATTGTTTGAATGTCTCTTGGTCGTGTGCACAAGTTTGCAAGGTCATTCGTCCATTTAGAATAGATTAATGTTCTTGGAGTTTGTTATAATGTTATTGGATACCAAGGATCTGTTATGAAGTATGACATCAGTGTTTAAATTTGTTATCATATGCATCTGTGTTCGACCGTTTAGAAACAGAGAGACTGGTTGATTTAAGAGTTGATGTCATTCTTTTTAACGGTTGTGACATGCAAGAATTAAAATTTGCCTCAATGCATAACAATCCGAAAACACGTTAATATTGTTTCTTACAAAAGCCAACAATTTGTCATTCCTTTCCTTAAAGATATTAAACATTCTTTTCACTAGAGCCTCGGGTCGACCCGACGCTCTGGGAAACTCCATGTCGGAGAACATGCGCCGTAGGGTTCTTATAGCCAAAAATTGTCGTACCTCATTGAACGGGCTTCAGGACTTGCCAAAAGAACAATAAAACGAACAAAGAGAACAATGGATTTAGCACAGAAAACAATAGGAAGTACGACACTATACAGCCACTCAAATATAGGGTTCAAGAAGAGGTAGCCTTAACTGACAGTCGACCAATAACATCACAAATAAAGTTGACCAATGACATGTACGATCGGACTTTCTATAGTATCTACTGACGTTACACAAATCACTTGACTCTGAGATCACTTCCGCTCAGGTTATCTAAACGTCAGTTACTGCCTACGGAAAGCCATACTGGGCAAAAGCGGTCGAGATACATTTTACTGGTTGAGAAATCATTTGGACGGTCGAGAAGCATTTTCGGAGGTCGAGAAACACGTTCGTCGATCGAATTAAAAGTTCAGACCATTGAGAAATGTTTCTTCCTCCTTCTAACGGATAGGTAAACATTTCGAAAAGATTATACGTCCACTTAGTTTTGACGAAAAAAGAGTTTGCAAATTTGGGAAGCCGTGTTTATCTACTTTCCGCGTGGGAGAGCCGAATGGGTATCCATCCCCGCAAAAATTGAAGCTTGTTGTTCTTAAACCCTAACCTTGGGTAGACTTTTATATACCGGACCAAAACGGCGGAGGACAAAAAAGCCTTCTGATAAGGCCTTGTTGATTAGGTATTATGTTCGCTTTGTTCTTTTGTTTATTCAATTTGTCAATTCAAACATTCAATTAATCAATTCAAACATTCAATTCTGCAATTCAGACATTCAATTCGTTAATCAAACATTTAATTGGGAATTGAATGTTTGAATATTATAATTGCGAGTTTAAACTGAAAGATAGAATGCTTGAATTGAAGGTTTGGATGAAAGGACAAGTTTGAATTTTTATCGAATGATAATAATGATGCTTTATTTATATAGCGCTATTTCCCTTTAGCCCAATAGCGCTTTACAATAACTACAATCCAAAATAGGAAAATTTACAAGTAGCAATAGGATGGATTTTTACAATTTTCAGGTAAAAGCTATATTAAAACTATTTTAAGATATTAAAACTATACTTCCAGGTAAAAGACTATCTTACATGCTAATCTAAGTTATAACATTTTTTAAAAAGGTATGTTTTCGTATAGGTCTTAAAACTTGGTAAAGATAATGATAATGTCGGGGAGAGAGTTCCATAAACTGGGTGCTACAAAAGAGAAACACTTATGACCATAACTAACTAGCTTGAAAGGTGGTATTTTTAGTAAGTTTTTAGAGGAAGATCTCAGATTCCTAGTTGGTGCATAGGGCTCTAATAGTTCAGTAATGTAACTAGGAGCCTGGCCATTAAGCGCTTTATAGGTCAGATGTAGTATCTTATAGTTAATGCGCTGGTTAACTGGAAGCCAGTGCAGCTGCTTTAGGACAGTTGTAATGTGGTCATATTTCTTGGTACGAGTAATAATGCGGGCCGCAGCATTCTGGACATTTTGTAAGCGATCTATTAGAAAGGTGGGTAGCCTATACAATAGTGAGTTGGCGCTATCTAGCTTAGAGGTAATGAATGCGTGAACCAGCTTTTCAGTGTCTGCTGGAGATAAACAATCTCTTATCTTACTAATGTTCCTGAGGTGGAAAAAACAGGCCTTGCAGGTATTGGTAACATTCTTATCTAGTGACATGTGCTCATCGAAGATAACTCCAATGTTCCTTGCAGAAGGGGATGGCTTGATCCGTTCACCAGACACATCGATGTATTCTATTGATGGGGGTGGGCGGTGTCGTGCGCTTAGGACCAGTAACTCCGTTTTTCCTCTGTTCAGTTTAAGCTTATTGCTTACCATCCACGTGTCGATTTCGGAAACACACGCTTCTATCTTAGCTATGGAACCGGCTTGTTCAGCGGGAGTGGGCTTAAATGAGAGGTATAGCTGAGTGTCGTCGGCGTAGACATGGTACTTGAGTCCATGCCGTCTAATTATGTCCCCGATGTGCGACGTGTATAGCAAGTACAGGATCGGCCCTAAAACTGATCCCTGGGGAACATCATAGCGGAATTCTTTCACTTTTGATTTGATTCCATCAATCATCACAAACTGCTTCCGATCTTGAATATAGGATCGGAACCATTTTAGCGCATTTCCTTTCACACCGTAGCGTTTTGACATTCTTTCCAGTAGCAACTCATGGTCGACGGTGTCGAACGCTGCAGACATGTCCAACAGCAGCAGGACAACGCATTTCTGATTGTCTATTTCACGGAGAATGTCATTTTGCACCTTCAAAAGAGCAGTCTCTGTGCTGTGAAAGCACTCATACGATGACTGAAAAGATTCCTCAAGATCATTATCACGTAGGTAATCACTCAATTGACAAGATACTGCCTTTTCAATTATCTTTAATACAACCTTCAGATTTGAGGTCTGAAATATGGATAATTCACAAAATCTGGGTTGTCCTTCTTCAGCTTCGGTTTAATAATTGCTTCCTTCAGTGTAGCGGGAATATATGCTAATTGGAGCGATATGTTAACCATGTTAGTGAAAATGGGTAGAAGAGTCGATTTGCATTCCTTGAGAATAGAACATTTGCGCATGCCCTAACGGAAAGTTTGAACAAAAGAGAAAAACGCAGTACCTCCAGACACCGACGCTGAAGCGTCGTACCAAACGAGTCATCTCGGGATTTCGGCCCGTGCGATCGCTTTTGGACGCAGTTGGCCCTTCGCTGCTTTCTGCTACCGACCTTGCCTCCCGGTACGGCATTGAGGCTTATATATGGCTTATATATTCAAGAGAAAAGTCATTTTATCTGTCATATGGTAAGCACTGGAGTCGCAGATTACAAAGTATGCGCATGCGCCCTGCTAAAGGTAACATACATACAGTCATAAGATTTTTCCGAATAACTACAGGAGCTAATATCTTCGAGACATTACATTTACAGCTAAAATACATAGCATATACAGATACCTACTAAATACATAATATTTAAAGATATATTCATTAGAAAGAAAACCCGCTGTACAAAATACGGCCCTGGATTCTCTTTTAAAAACAGTAAACTCATAGGTACGGATAAAATCAGGTAGCGCATTCCGCATTTTAGCTGATACGTAATAAAAAGGAGAACTAAGACCAAAACTGGTTGTTCCAGGTTTATTGAGGAACAGAATGTAATTTCCGCGAAGATCATGCATAAGAAGGGGACGGGAGAGAAAATGTATTTTTCATATAAGAAGAAAAACCCTCTTTTCAAAAAAACAAAAACAAGCAAGAAAAACATACTTTTATCAAGTAATATGTGAAGATTTTGAATGCGCTTATTGCATAGAGATGAAGAGCTTGACTTTCGTAGTAAGAGGACAGGTAATCTGCAAATATAAATATCGTTATTCTCTTATTTACGTCATTATACCGTTTCTTTGACACGAGAATTACAGCGAAATGAAAGCACAACTTTGTCGCGAATTTTCTATTATAAAAACTTGTTCAGAAATCCAAAATCGAAGTTAACAGCACACACCAGGCCTACTCCTGAGTATCTGGCTAGAAATCATTTCCTCTGACCGCGCTTCAGCCATTCGATGAGGGCCAGTCTCGTGCTTCTTAAGTTGCCTCGCTCATGCCCAAAACGAATTCTGGGTAATTCTGCCATTCCATGACGAGGGAAGACTCCCGATTCTCATTTCATAGCTTTTTTCATAAGTGTCGGGCCACCCAGTCCTATCAGCAAAATAACGCATCGATTGAAGGTTTTAGCTTTCAAACCTGCCCAGATTGTGTCAGTAGCTCCTGGAATTCGTCCACGGAAAGGCCAGAGAGACAACTTCACTCGTGAACCGCCACGTTTACAATAAAGCATTTTAGGCGTCCCAGTCTGCATGAAACCATCTCCCGCCTCTGTCTCAGACAAGACCAGACACGCACGGTTCTTACGTTACGTTTATGTCCATAAAATCAACTGAAATGTCAATTGCTGGTAAAATAAAAAAAACAGCATGTTAATTTTTTATCGAAGAGACAGAACATTTGCGCATGCGCTGACGGAATGTTTGAACAAGAGAGAAAAACGCAGTACCTCCAGACACCGGCGCTGGAGCGTCGTACCAAACGAGTCATCCCGGGATTTCGGCCCGTGCGATCGCTTTTGGACGCAGTTGGCCCTTCGCTGCTTTCTGCTACCGACCTTGCCTCCCGGTACGGCATTGAGGGAGAGATATGTCGGCCCCTAAACCATATGTGACAAATCCCACGCCTACTCACAGCTCCAAACCGCCCTTGTCAATATAGCGTAAGAATTAGATGGCTTATATATTCAAGAGAAAAGTCATTTTATCTGTCATATGGTAAGCACTGGAGTCGCAGATTACAAAGTGTGCGCATGCGCCCTGCTAAAAGGCAACATACATACAGTCATAAGATTTTTCCGAATAACTGCAGGAGCTAATATCTTCGAGACATTACATTTACAGCTAAAATACATAGCATATACAGATACCTACCAAATACATAATATTAAAGATATATTCATTAAAAAAAAAACCCGCTGTACAAAATACGGCCCTGGATTCTCTTTTAAAAACAGTAAACTCATAGGTACGGATAAAATCAGGTAGCGCAATCCGCATTTTAGCTGATACGTAATAAAAAAGAGAACTAAGACCAAAACTGGTTGTTCCAGGTTTATTGAGGAACAGAATGTAATTTCCGCGAAGATCATGCATAAGAAGGGGACGGGAGAGAAAATGTATTTTTCATATAAGAAGAAAAACCCTCTTTTCAAAAAAACAAAAACAAGCAAGAAAAACATACTTTTATTAAGTAATAGGTGGAAATTTTGAATGCTCTTATTGCATAGAGATGAAGAGCTTGACTTTCGTAGTAAGAGGACAGGTAATCTGCAAATATAAATATCGTTATTCTCTTATTTACGTCATTATACCGTTTCTTTGACACGAGAATTACAGCGAAATGAAAGCACAACTTTGTCGCGAATTTTCTATGATAAAACCTTGTTCAGAAATCCAAAATCGAAGTTAACAGCACACACCAGGCCTACTCCTGAGTATCTGGCTAGAAATCATTTCCTCTGACCGCGCTTCAGCCATTCGATGAGGGCCAGTCTCGTGCTTCTTAAGTTGCCTCGCTCATGCCCAAAACGAATTCTGGGTAATTCTGCCATTCCATGACGAGGGAAGACTCCCGATTCTCATTTCATAGCTTTTTTCATAAGTGTCGGGCCACCCAGTCCTACCAGGAACATAACGCATCGATTGAAGGTTTTAGCTTTCAAAACTTGCCCAGATTGTGTCAGTAGCTCCTGGAATTCGTCCACGGAAAGGCCAGAGAGACAACTTCACTCGTGAACCGCCATGTTTACAATAGAGCATTTTAGGCGTCCCAGTCTGCATGAAACCATCTCCCGCCTCTGTCTGAGACAAGACCAGACACGCACGGTTCTTACGTTACGTTTATGCCTATAAAATTTAAGTCAAATTTCAATTGCTGGTAAAATTAAAAAAACAGCATGTTAGTGGCCATAGTAGTTGCCATGTGCCAGGCGACCAGCTCCAGGCGTGATATGGTAAGGCCTTGTGTTGCCAATCGAGCTTTAGCTGCCACAATGCCTTGTGTGACACCTGATGGTTGCGACACGAGAGTGAACGCTGCTGCTGCCACGCCCACACCACTTGCATCTCCAAAGACATGTAAGGATATGCTGCTGATTGGTTCCTGATACGGAATCAGGGTTTTCATGAATGTAATTCTCTCCGGTGATCTTGATTCTCATTTGGCCCACTTGGCTGCTGGCAATTTTTCATCCCAACCGATTTTAAGGTTGCAGGCGTCACGATAAATCCTCACTATTTTAGCCAAAATTCCCCTCTTGGTGTCGGCTTCCTCAGTCGGCACGATGACGCTTAGGAAATCTCCCAGCTTATCCCACTTCAGGCCAAACAGTGAGCTCTCTTCCCTTGACGAGGCTCCCAGCTGCTGTTTAGCGAACTTCTGGTCTGCAGTCTGTTCGGTTTCAGTGGATTCTAACTCACCAACGTTTGAATGCCAATTATGAAGTTCGAAAGCAGCGTCAGCGAAGATCTCTGTGGCTGCATTTTTCATTTCTCTTGCTTTGGATACTGTCGTCCCTCCACTTATTAGGTCATCTACGTACAAATTCTTCTGTATCTCGCGTCCTATTTCAGGCTGCTTTGGGCTCCAGATATGCAAATGCTGCTCAATAACCCCTCCCTACAAGAAGGGTGAGGGACCCAAACCGAACAGAGCTTTTGTAAAGCGGAGTGTCTCAACTTCCTTGGTCTCGATGTTCTTTAACGAGTTGAAACTGAGAGCGTCTCTTTCTTCTGGTCGGATTCTGACGTGCAAGAACGCCTTCTTGATATCTCCAGTGATGGAAGTTGTCTTGAAACGTCCTCGAATCAACACACTCCATAGTTGGTTTTGTAGCGGCGGACATTCGTTAAGGGATGGCGCACCGTCCCAGGCCCTTGCGGAGGCGTCATATACTATTCTCAGCTTAGTGCTTTCGGCGGTTTCACGCAGGACTCCCTTGTATGGAATATAGAATTCCCGTCCTTCGACAGAGTTTGGGGCACGCTCAACTATTCCCTCAACCAACTGCTCCTGGATCACAGCACTGTAATCATCGATGGACCCATTCTTCTCGAGTTTCCGGACGAGGCTAGCGAGTCTGCGTAGGCTTCCGTCCTTGTTGTTTGGCAAGGGGGAATGGTTTCCCTTGCACGGGAGACCGGTTTCGTACCTCTCTTCTTCGCTCCTCCGCAGCTGTTCCTTAAACTCATCGTAGACCACACCCTGATCTCCTGAAGGCGAGTCTGCCAACCCGAGAACATCTAGCTTACAAAGTTCTTCATAGTCAACTCTGGATGTTTGTGTGAGGAGCATACTGGTGGTATCTATTTCTCTACCAGGCGAAGTGATAGTCCAGCCCAACTTTGTGTAACCTGCTACAGGATCCCATTCTCTGTCCACACGCTGTGGTTCGGTGGTGCTGATTCTGGGGCATTCACTGTTTCCTAGGATGATGTGCACAGGTAGGCGGGGTCTGTCGTGGCTGTCAACCATGGTCGCGCCCTTTAGATGACGGTGTTTCCTTACGAGCATCTTGTAGCGAGGGTTGTCTACCATCATAAGGTGCGGTTTCTCTGCTCTAGTGACTTCTGCTTCCATCTCAAAGTTTCTCTTGACTAAGTTAAGTTTGATCCGATAAACTTCCATCACCCGACTGCTCGCGCCCAACATCATCTCAATCTTGCGCAACCCAGAATGATGAGGTTTTGCACCTCTCTCAAGCAGTGCGGCAGAAGCGTACGAACTTCCCGCGCCGGAATCTAGGAGGGCACGACATTTTATTCCTGCAACATCCACGATAACCGCCGGGTGCACCACAGGACCATCGCCAATTTGCGTAGCTGTCATCGAGTTGTCTGCGTTTCCTTTGTCACAGATGGAGGTGTGGTGTCTTCTTTTGCAAAACAAAAACGTTTTCCTGCTCTTGCATTCCGTCGCCCTATATGATCATCTCTGGCACAGTTGAAGGAGAGACGTTTTCTCAAGAAAATCTTCCTTCTTTCGCTTGGATCAGAAACTTTAGTGCATTCATTTGGCTTGTGATCAATGCTGTCACAGTAAACACATCCACGAGGACGCGCGTCACCTAATTGAGTGTTAAACGCGTTTGAGTCACGCCAGGGTTTGTCACTTGATCTGATGGTTACAGGATTTCTTTCTTTCTGTCCATCCCTGGAGGGCGTAAACGAATTTCGCAAAGTCCCAATCTTGCCAGTTTTCGTCCGTTCTGACCAAGTCCCCTCTTAACCCTGGTAATTTATCGATCGACATCAGAACATAGCCATTAACTTCTTTAAGTTTGCCCAACGTCTCGAGAGCTTGAACATTGAACGAGAGCGATTCATAGAATTGATGGATCTTGCCTGGGTTCGCCCCACTGATTACGGGTAACCCCATTATATTTTGGACGTATGCATTCACTATTTCAGACGCTTTCCCATACTTGTTCCTTAGAATGTTCTTCGCCCGTCCGTACCCCTCGCTCGAAAAAGGGCGACCATCTATTCCCGCTCTGACTTAAGGTTCTAAAAAATCTTAAGCGAATTATTATTTACTTACCGCCGCCATGTTGCTACATTGGTCAATTTCAGCTTCGTAAATGTTCCAAAAACGGAGCCAATCCGTACGTATGGGAACCATTGAACTTTGTAATAGTTAGTTTAGGTAGCTTAGTGCGCGCTCCTTCGCTGGCGGGGCTGGCTTTAGCTTCGCTTGACTTCGTTGCGTAATCTTTCTTGGATTCTATTTTTCGCTCATATTCTAGTTTCGGCTCAAGCTGTGCGCGTTCAAATTCAAGCTAATCTTAGCGCTCCTTCGCTTTAAAATTAAGCTCCTTCTCGGTTTCTTGAGTTTTGAGGTCTTCTTCTGATTTAAGGCTAGCACAAAATTGTGAGGCGAGCGACTTTTGGAAGTGGGTGAAATCGGCTAAATTCTGGAGGCACTCGGCCGTGAGAGGTCTTGGAAGTTACAGAGCCCGGGAAGGGGGGGGGGGGGGGGGCTTAGAAATTTCTGGGTGGGGATGTGCCGCTGGGACCCTGGAACCCTTAGCCTATACCAGAGCTAGTTCAGCTGAATTTTGCTACCCTATACTAGAGTAAACTCCCACCGACTTCCGTCCAAATACCGATACTTGAGAGTTAATAATATCCAGAAGTTTTTCATGATGGCCATTTATCGACACTGTTGAGGCTGAGTTGCGTAAATTTAAACTTTGCCGACTCGACTTTTTAATATTTTTGAGCGGGAATTCTGGTTTCCTTAGTCTTGATAAAATCTTCAAGCGACTGGTTAGTTTCGTGAAAAATGATACCCTATTCTAGACCCAAACGCTCTGATTTATATACCCTATGCTAGAGTAAACTGCTTGAAAACCATACCCTTCACAGCGGCACATACCTATATAGCCCATGTATGGCAGTACCCCCCCCGGGTTACAGAGATACAATTTGGTTTTATTTTCCTAATCACTAACCTAATACTAACTCAGAAACAGCTTTATTATTATTATTATTATTATTAAAATATTATTATTATTATTATTTTGATCCCGCAGGTTCTGAACTTGTTATTTCAAAAGGTTTTTCTTACATTATAAATTGTTTATTTATTTGTTTGGATATGGATATTTCAATTTTCAGTTTCTGTCAATTGACACCTCAAGGGATTTTTCCCTGGAAACACCCAAAAGAAAGAATCATTTATACACCTGATGTGATTTTTCCCTGGATCCATCCAAAAGAACGAATGATTTATTCACCTGATGAGATTTTTTTCCTGGAACCATTCAGAAGAACGGATGATTATACTCCTACAGTACACCCAGTATCAGTAGCAACACAATCTCACTTGGGCTTCCATGTTTTTCTGGGCCAATTTGCTCCTTCTTTGGCTTCCTAATCTCCATTTCGTAGTAGTATTTTAGTGCATTGGGCATTTTCCTTGCCATGCTGTTCCCAGATCGACTCCTCATATCTCGTGCCCAGGCCATGTGTGCAGTTTAGGTCGTATGTCGTAAGCAGAGCTGACGTTTACTGGAGACTTTGCAAATGTTAATTTGGAGAGAAGGGAAAATTTTGCCAGCTTTTTATACCAGGTATCCTTTTTTCTTTATTTTAAACTATAATTTTGCTTCAGTAATCATATTATACACCTGGTAAGTGTGTTTTTGGTAAGCGTTATTCCGGCCCAGTTTTGCTTGATTGGCTTTCCAGTTTTGGTCGCGTTAGTCTGTCCATGGTTTTGGTGGTGCTTTTTCTCCTGGTTTTCTGCTTGTTCTTCTCTTTTTCCTTTCTTGACTCGGCACAAAAGGGTCGGGTAGAGGTCCGGCGCTGGACTAGAAACCCCCTAGCTCGGTTGCGCTCTACCCCTGAAGATTCGCAGCCATTTACGAGCCTAATGGTGCCGTAGTTAGCTTTTCTTTACCTTCGGATTGTTTAGATTTGCATCATTTAATACACCTGTGTTTCATTTTGCATGGGATTTCTTTGTGTTTTTTAGCTGCCCTTTCCTGTGTTTGTTAAGAACGAAGGTTTCATGTAGGGTTTTTGTCTTATTTATTATTTCTTATCTTTTAAGAACGAATAATTTTCATGTTCAAATATTTGGTTATCCCTCTTACTTGATTTAGTTTTGTTGTACATGTACTATCTGGCTGTGTCTGAAAGTAAAGTTATTATTTTCACACAGAGTTTGTTTTGTTTTGCCAACTCCACTGTGAGGTTGAGAGTTTGCTTTGTGAATTTCTCTTCCTCATTTTACAGACTAATTTTTGGCTTTGATTGTCCCTCGACTCACCATCCACACGCACAGTTTTTCCCCCCACTTACCCACTTTACTAGAGATTATTATTTCAGTTAATGGAGAGGAACCCCTTCCTCTAGGGTGATCCCTGCTTCAGCACCATAATCATGCCACAAAGGTTGCTAGTCTACTGCTGTTTTTGTTTTAATTTCCTTAAACAACTATCTCGATTAGTTGAATCGGCCGTTACAACTGTCTCAAAATACCGTGACGTCACGCGCTCTCGCATCCTTTGTCTGCCTGTGATATGTCATGTGTTTTACCCGATGTAGATACAAGAAATTTAAGTTAACCTCCAATGTCTGCTTTGAGTTTCTCCATTTCGGTTTACTGGCCAATAAAACGGTTTCCTTCGTCCAGTCGGAGGTGCCACTGTGTTGCGAATGCCAAAGAATACCAGGCTGTACTTCGCAAACTTCACGGTTTTTTATTCTTATTGATAACTGATCTCGTCCCGATTTCTAAATAGAAGTAGTAGATAATATTTCTTAGTTGATTTTCTTTTATCTCTGACGTTCGACACACCCTAAATCCTAGACAGTGATGATATATTGACTGATTAATTGGTTCTACATTAAAATCACAAAAAAAAAGATCACATAACGCAAATCACTCTTCTTACTAATTGTCACACAATGCAACTAAAGATATCTCGACACAACAATTTACTGTAAGATGTGGTAAATTCCCCATTCCTAACTTTAGGACCATGAAGTATGGAAAGCGTAGTGTCAGATATTTAAATGCCCACTTGCGAAGAAAATAAGTCAAGGTATGCGTAGGAAAACTAGTCTTCAAGAAAGCCGAAAGAAAACCTTTTAGGTGGTTCATGCCATTGCAATGCTTGTGCTAGACAGTGAAATTTATATGCGCGTGGTCAAATTATTCCGTTATTTCGATTTATATGTATTTTATTGTACATACATTGTAACTATCCATTTATCTCAATTTTTGTATCTAATTGTACATATGCACAGAATATTATGTTATTGTATTTTTTGAAATGATTTTTTTGTTGTGTTCCCAATTAGCTTTTCAGCTGAATCTTCTGACACTTCAGTAAAATACATGTATGTACGTATGTTTGTTTGTTTTCACACAAAGAGATGTGATTATCTTTAGGGTAACAAGCACGTGGCTATTTTCCATATCTGACTACGACGACACTCAAACCATTTTTAAACGTGGTCTGCGACGGGCATCTTTCGTAATAAAGTAAATTCCAAGGCTTTTAACATAGTATATATATATATATATATATATATATATATATATATATATATATATATATATATATATATATATATATATATATATATATATATATATATATATACTGACCATACACTAGCAGGCTTAATGAACCTGATAAAAGACCATTGTTCTTTACTTGTTTTATATTCTGTCTTGTAAAATAACTTACCAGTCACTGATGAAGCCCTAACCGGCGAAACGTTTGACGTTCCATTATAATCCATTTGCCTTAAAAAGTCTTCATAAGTTATTTAATATATATATAACTATATATATATAAAGATGAATTTCTGGAGTCGGACTAGTTCAAAAACATTTCATTGCTACTCGGAGTTTCATGCTTCTAATGAAGCAATCATCAGGCAACTGACAACAATAACGGTTACATGTAAAGATATACAAATTTGAAAATGGGGAACAATGCTTACTAGCATAACGTGTCAAGATGCGATTGGATGAACGCGCTACTTAACAGAAATTTCTTAAAATGTCTACAGGTTGATCTCATTTCGTTTCTATGGTTAAGTGTCGACATTTCCGGCTTACAAATTATGAAATATTTTTCCCATAGGCAAAGATTACATTTCTTGTTGGCATTAGAATACGACCTGTAGCTTGCTTTACTTTTTTCCACTTAATCTGATAATTGATGTTCTGTTCTTTTAGACTCCAAATATACTTGCTGAGCTCGGTTACATTTTTGTACCGTTCGTGCCTGAAAGAACATGTATGGTTTCTGTAG
>OX421445.1:58984135-59009135 GCA_949126865.1 Montipora capitata
TGTATGGCGTTCTTTGCCAAATTGAAGCTTAATTATCTCTGAAAAGTGCATGGTTACCCTCAATTTTCTTTTTGGTTACCAAGAGCACTTGCTAAGTTCTGCTTTCTCCACATAGTTTTAAACCGCGCAAAAATATCCCTGTATTAATAAGCGCCGCCGATAGGAAATCCGAGTATCTCGAGATGCGCAGAACGCATGCGCAATAACAATCGTGCTACATTTTAGCACACATTTTTGCGCTACTCAGCATAACAGCGACGTGAAGTCTTTCGTTCTCTATTTGTACTCTGATACCGCTCGTACCCATTGTGCGACGAGAACGAGATGGAATAAGACAGCAAAGTTATACATAGTTGAATATGATCAAAAAAATTTCTTATTCATTTCCTAAAGGTAAAGGTAAAGGTCCTTATTTTAAAGAGGGTAACACGTGACAGTCAGTTATAGTTACTGATGAGCCTGTGGCCCTCGGTTCGCACCTTTTAACTCCCTCCCCCCTTCCTCCGTCCATGCTCCGTTTTACGGGTATTCAAAGCTACAGCTGCACGAATCAGAGGAAAGTCGAAACAGACGTCAATGGAATGAGACGGGGATCGAACTGGCGACATCCAGCTCAGAAGACCGCGCACTAACCGACTGAGCTAGCGATGTTTTCATATTAATTATATTGACCTACGATCATATTAAGCGAAAACAATACAAGATGCTGAAGCTGGACCTGATCGAAAGGTACGAAAAATAGTCTTTTCACTCACGTGATCAGTAACCTTGTTTTTCCACCGAAACAAAAGAAAACGTTTGCATGATAATGAAGCTTAATTCCCGGAGGATTCTTTGGGGACACCAACATAACCGCCGTTCCTTTTTTTAGGGAGACCAACATGGACGCTTTGGCGTCAGGTGAAAACACTCTATATACGAAACAGGACTCCCCTTTGACACAGGTAGTTTACATCGATACAATTTGTCATGCTCAACCTCAATAACAAGGAAACATCTTCATTGACACGTCCCTTGGCCAATTAACAATTAGACCCGTAGCCCGCAAGGGCTACTGGTCAATAGCCCATGAGGCGAGGCCGAATGGACTATTGACCCGTGGCCCTTGAGGGCGAAGGGTCTAATTGTTTTCGTATCACCCAACTAGTTGAACAGAAAAGGCATTAATAAAGTTAGCAAATGCAAGCTGAAAATATATTTATTTGGGAATAAAACGAAAGAAAGAGTCTCGCTTTTCGCTGCTCGAGGACTATTACTAATAGTCCTCTAGTAGTGTAGCCAATCAAAATGCAGCCTTTGCATTAGTCCACTAGTTGGGTGATACTAATAAGGGATAACATTTCCGCGTTGACTCCGGCTTTTTCCAGGTTTCAAGGCTTTTTATAAGACTCGTTCTTTGCAAACCAAAACCATCAAAAGAATATCGTATTTGGAATTATTTGAAACCGGGGAAGTAGAAGTGAAGTAAAAATAGCCCCTTAAGAAATTTCTAGTATTCTTTTATTGCACCTAGCGTTACGGCGGCTATGTCAGTGAAAAGAACAATAGCGAAGTTTTTTGGGAATTTGACATCATCATTATGCAAAACTTGAACTACATTTTTCTATTGTTTTGGCCCCAACATGGCCGTCTTATTACGTGAGTGGAATCAAAGAATACTGCTTTTTACTATTTTATTTCATTTCTAGCTTTCTGATTGGTTCACTCAATCTCGGTTAGCAGCTCATATAACGTATGACCTAATTTGGAAACTGGTTGCGGTCCGTTGTAAAATCAAAATAGAATAATCCAATACAATTTGACTTTCATTTCCAAGTGTCCAAGCGGTCACAATTGAATGAAAAACATTTATTCCATTGGCGCTTGTTGGATATGACACTGGTTATAGCCAAGTTGGCGCTACGAGTCTTGTTGGCTATTTACCATCTCTCATCCAACGCACGCTCCTTGAATAATTGTCAAATATTCCTCTTGAGCGAATTCCGTATTTGTAAATACTTCGATGACGTTTTCCCTATTGTGTTCACACCGTGGCCAACTCCTTCTTGTGATACAACGTGCGACGCATCTGGAACTTGAACCGGTTAGTTGCTTTCACTTTCAGCAGTGCCTCTTATGTAAGTGACGAAAAGCTCCAAATTCATTAACTTCATTCATCAGAGTTATTTCTCCAACAGGCAACAATCCAAGAGTTCTTTGTAAGGTGCGCTGGTTGCCGCAGCTTTACTGAACGTCAATATATAAATCTCCTTGCCGGTGGAGTCGAGATTCTGGGAAAAAAAAGGAATAAAACAACTAATCATGCCCTGGTTTGGCGCATCATACGAGAACGCATTCAGCGTTATTCACGGCACAGCGCACACCAGCTGCGATCAACTCACTGAAGGGCTTTCATTGTCGCATTGTGGCGAAGATAGAGAAGGAGAGGTCCCAGACGCGAGATTGAGCTGCAAAGCTACGAGAAGCTTAGGGCAGCCGAGTTCCGCGCAGCTTCCCCGCACACATGGCAAACTAGTCGACGACAAACACAGGTCAGCTTAAGTGGTGTGGATCGCTTTCAGGACGGTTTACAGTGGAAACGGCTAATTTATATTTATTTACCATGCACAATACCGCTTAAAATATATATTTCTTTCCCTACCAACGGCTTAGGGCGCTACAGAGTCGATCAAAATGAATGGAATGCGGAGAATGCCAATACGTCCAGTGAATGGTTTATTCTTCCACATAACTTTGAATTAAAACAAAAACGTAAGTCATCTTACCTGGTTTCTGTAGAAATCCATGGCAGCCGCACAGAATAATTTTTCATCCAAGCTTTCAAGTTTTCCCATTCTTCCGACAATATGGGAAAAGCTAAGACAGTTCATTAAGGATCAAATTTTATCAACTTTGCCTCGCAGAAAATTCTCTACCTTCAACAACGCCGATAGTGGAAAATAGAAATATCGGTCGTACAATTAACTGAGTTAGGCCAGGTTCAAACGTCGAACTTCACATGTTCCGAATCTAGACTAGGTGCAAAAGAGAAAAATCTACTGTTTTCGCTCATTTGCATTAGATTCGGCACATGTGAAGTTCGACGTTTGACCCGGGCCTTAGATACTTATAAATCCACGGACATAGAGCGGTTTTCAATCCAGTGTCGAAAGTAATTAGCGAATTGCTTTGGTTTTGCATTACTTCACCCAATGATTGCTTCAAAGTTCTCGCGCCACTTTTTCAACCAATCACAATCAGGAGCAAAACCAAAACCAATCGTGGTTCGCGCGTGCACATATTCCCGCGCTTTGTGTCGGCTACGTGTAATTACTTCGATTTTTGATTGGTTTACTGGATTGTCTCCGTCCTTTGTGCTTGGCCAAAGTAATTACTTTGGTTTTGGTTTTACGACACTCGATTGGAACTCGCTCTATTTGAAGTGTGGGTTATAGATGAAAGGGAAAGTGATCCTCGCATTTATCTGGACAATTTAAGCAAAAATCGTAACTAATACAAAATTCTTGATTTTGATTGATTCTGTGCGCGCCTTTTTAAAATGGTAAAAGGATTAAGTGGGGTCCAATTCAGTCTGTAATCATACGAGTGATTAGTCTGCCTACAAATCGTCGGGTAACGGCTTATCCACCGCTTAAAATTAACTGGCCGTTGAACAAATGAGCCAGGTCTGTTTTTAAGCACTATCGCAAAACGTACGACTGGAAGAGGAGATAAGCCTTAACACATCCTAAAATTCACCAATTAAGGTAACGAGTTACCAACCCGAACCTAACCTGACAATACAATTTGTTTGGATACAGAGCACGAATCCATTTGTTACTCGATGCACTTACAAAGAAGCAAGACAGACTCCACACAGCCATGGAAAGGGGTGTCCTGAAAATGAAAAAGCACACAACTTACTTGAACGACAATTGGGAAGTCTCAATATTTCAGAAACAAATTCGGGTAAACTATGCAACGCACCGCGTAGATATCTAGGATATGAATTGGTACGTGGTGGAGGTGGTTTGAGTCGTAGCATGCAGGCTCTCGATCGCTCCGTGAAGAGGCCGGGGGGACTGGGGTGGGAAGCAGAGGAAGAGAGTCTCCACCTGTTACTTAGAATTTTGAATGCCAAGTCTAAATATTTGACGCGTCGTTTCTAGTTGGTGTGCTAAAACTTAGCCTTCAAAACCTTTTCCCCCATACAGGTTTCCCGTACAGAATATTCAGCGACGCTTTTCAGTATCTGTTGAAGCTGCTAGCATTTTCTGGTGTACGTTTCCTTCCCTTACAGTTTTTTTGGGAACGCGTGGTTTACTGTTTACATCCATATTTACTTCCGGTGCGCCCCTATTGGCAGCTCGCACGGCGTAACATCAGGGAAGAAGAGAGGAGGAATTCTAAATTCTAAGGGACGCGTGCAGGCTCTCTTTCTCTCCTTCTCAGCCCAGTCGCCCTCTTTCTCAATCACCCAGCGTAGCTTGCAAGATCTTTGAGTCGAAAAAATTGAGGCAAGTTCCCTGTCTAACAAACTTTCTGCATCTTTAACGTTATTCAGTCAAGAGCCAAAAAATCCCTTTATCCAGACAGTTGATGAGTTACCTGTGGTTTAATTAAGGTGGCTCAAACCAGTTTCAACGCTTCCAACGCTTATTAGAAGGATCGGCACCACAACGTTGTATCATGTATTAGCAATACTATGGTACCAAATGAAACACGAATTATTGCTGAACAAGACACAGTCATTATTGTGACGTAATATGTCACCGTGGCAACTGGAAAGCCCAGCAAAAACACCCTTTATTTTGTCTTAAGTTGCTTATATCTCAAAATGCAACTCGGTGATCCCATTTTGATTTCTGAAAAGAAACTAGAAGGACAAGATGAAACTTTCCGCAAAATTTTTTTAAGGTGGCTCTGAATCCACTACACAGAATTGTTTTAAACTTTGCCGAAAGTTTCATCATGGCCTTCTAATCACTTGTCAGCAATAAAAAAGTGGGGTCACCGAGTTCATTTTTGAGATATGAGCAACTAAATCCAAAATATTAGGTGTTTTTGCTGGGCTTTCCCGTTGCCAAGGTAACTTATTACATCACAATAATGACTACTTCTTGTTTTGGAAAAAATCGGTGTTCCATACGTTACCATAACATCGCTGTTGCGAGATACAGAGTTGTAGCGTCATTCCATCTAAAGAGAGTGCCTTCTAAGTGTTAAAAAACCTTTCGAGTCCCCTTAAAAATACTTCGGTTCTTCTAAAACTATACTACAAATTATTTCCCAGCATTTCAAGTATTTTCTCTTTTTATCGATCTTGGGTTTAACCTCGCAAAGACCTCGAAAAAGCATTTTACAATGACTGCAAAATTCGCGCGCGCTTATTGGTTAATTTTTATTGTCAATAAGCGGACAGACACATAAATTTATAATATAAATTTATAATTTATGCGAGGATGACGTGATATTGCTTGCGTTAGATCGAAGTTTCTCGCACTTTTGTCTCGCGTTGTTCTCGTGTTTTGACCTAATTTTTTTGTTATTGTGAGGCAAATTCGCGAATTTGATCGCAACACAGTAATTTTGCTGGTTGAAAATTTCAACCAGTAACTCCGGTCTTCATCAGAAACTGACACCCGGGGGAGCTACAATCTTGGACAAAACTCAAAATTCCGGCTTAAAAATCATTTGACTTGCACTCACAAAAAAAGTTTATCCCCATCCCTTCCAATACCCGCTATACCAATGTTAACAATGTGATGCAAAATACTGTGTAAGCCTTTGACCCTTTTAAAACCAACATTGGATTAGGGGGAGGTGGAAGTAGGGAGACTTTAATCTTTTTATCACAGACAAATTAGCGAAGGAGCAGTCACATTTTCCTAACGAGTTTTGACAGTTTTATGCAAGATTGCAGCTCATCAAGCATATGATTGCGAATGAGATCAAGGCGTATCCCAGGGTAATTGGAAATCCGCCATCCCGATCAGAAGGCTCGGCGACAGGTCTAACAACCAACTAATTCAGAACAATAAAAAAGACAAACCGCTGAATGAAGCTCCCAAGCGATAGTAGAACCCAGTCCCTCACTTCCGTCTGCAAGCCTTGATTATGAAGACCTTCGAACACCTTGAGAATAAACAAAGCATCAAATGATTCATTGATCTCATTCAAAGTAATGTCGTGTTACATTGGGATTAAACGTTTTCGATAGGCTGATTTTTTTTTTCATATTCTGACAAAAAAAAAAACTTCGTTGAATTGGTTGATCATCTTGTATTAGGAATGGAAAAACAAAAAGATGTCGAATGAAGAGGTTTCCGTATTAAATGCATGGTGAGTTTTAAAAACGACACGTCCAGATTTTTGAACGGCTTCAAACACATTCCATAAAAAAGCGTGTCCTTTGGGAGTCCAAAGGTTCAAAACGTGAAGGGAAGATATTAGCAAACAAGAAAAACAAACCGGGCCTCATTACTGTTCTTTACAAAAAGAATTCTAATAGGGAGTGTTTTATGGGACTCGAACCGATGACCATGCTCCACTCAGCGCAATCGAGCGGTCCCGGGTTCGAGTCCCGTTTAAGCCTGGATTTTTTCAGGCTTCTTTCGGCGCTACTACTCAAGTTGCCTCATTAACTGCGAATATCATGTTCACTTATAAGCTTTGAGCTCGTAGGCGAAATCTAAAAATCACAATCCATTTTCGTTCTCTAAATCATCACCGACAGGCGATGATTTAGAGAACGGCACGCGACAACCAGCTTTAGTAAACCACCATGGTTCTTGGTAACAAAGTTAAGCATTTTGTTTTACTCTTCGGGTTAAGCCTGAAATAGAGTAATGCTGCCTACTCAAATAGCATATCCATTCCTGCCAAACGATGACCTTGAGGAGTAAGAAATAAAGTTTACTTCATAATCAATTTGAGACAAAGAGCTTTGTATATAACGAAAGGGAAACGGTAACATGCAGGGTATAACTGGTCCGAATGACGGCGCCAAAAAACTTCGAAATGAAAAAAAAAAAACGATTCTTATTTTTTTTAAAGCATTATTTCCTCCACTATAAGGTTATCTTTTTTGCGGGAGAGAAGATAACTTTACGTCAGCAGCGGACGTAAGCATCCGATCGCACTCAGCAGCAGTATTTTGCATCAAAACGGAATGACCAGTAACACTTTTCCTCTGCAAGAGGATCAAATTGTGAACAATCTAAATGAAACAAGTCCATCATTCGCACATACCTCAAACAGGACTTGCGCCATAAATTCAGGGTGGGGCTGCTGACTGGAGAGAAACTCTCCGATTACTTTGTTCATAATCTCTTGGACCGGGAAGAAATCAAGCAACAAGGGCGGCAAGACTCTCGCCACAACCTTCGCCTCTGAAGGCACGCCTTTGCGTATCCTGTTCTCGACAAAACCACAGTGATTGATTAGTAGCAAGAAAAGAGCTTGCAAGAATTTTGGGTGCAAGGCGTTTCTTCTTTCGTCAAGAAGCCCTTCCTTCCGATAGTAGCGGCGCGACCACGAGCAGATACGAGAACACAGCAAGGCAATGAAGGGCACTGATATATGATAGGGGGTAATGGTGAGAGAACAGTGAAGTGGGCCGGAGAGAACAGGGTGGCGCTCAAGAAGGCAGGGGTAGTGGTTAAGGGTGAAGAGAATTAGAACATGAAGAGGGTGCCCACAAACTCGAAGCAAAGTGGTTTCCACTAAAGTAAAGCATATTTTAAATTGCTCGTTGCCAAGATAGATCTTTCTACCTGTAACAAACACATTTTGATGTTTTATCCTCCTTTCATGCGTAGCGCCGTAAAAGAACTAGAAGTCATAAGATCCACACCGAGCTCAGAATTGAGAGCCAAGTGTTTATTTTTGAGGCGACGAAAGATAGAAACGGCTGTGCAAGCATATGTATTGCATGGCAATAGAAATAGAATACAGTTTGAGATCAACTTTCTCGGACGCTAGGCTGAGAGACAAACTGACTTACAGTTTTGATCAATTTTTGTAACTCGTGCAGGTTATTGTCAGTGAAATCTTAAGAAAAAAAAAGGTATTTATATTTGAAAGATAAAATACAGGTGCCCTGAACGGAAAACTGGAATAACTTACCTGTCAAAAAGAACAGTGACGCGCTCCATAGCAATGAGTAAGCTATCTTCTGTCGCGTACTCAACTGTATCCGGCTGAGGATAGATACCACTGGCTCTGTCACCAATCTTACCTAAAATACACAAAACATCACGATCTTCAAGAAAGAAGGCACTGTACACTGCGAGCAGTTTCTCTTTTGTTCTAAATCGTTGAAACGAACTGGATCGTACGGTGAGCTTTCAAAGGTGGGGGAAAAGATGGTGAAGCTGCGATCCGCAAATACCGTGGGCGCCTCTTTCCGTTCTTATCGGCGCCCACGGCAATAGTTCTTCAGACACAGAGAGCTAATGCGCCGGCTTTTCAATAAATATATTTGTCAGATAAAATTCAGTCACATTTTCTAACTTACTGGAGAAAGTACTGGCACACAAAACCGCTTAACTGTTCGGGGCTTAGAAGCTCAATGGAGCAAAATTGGCGTAGGGTCGTACCTCTTGTTAAACACTATATTTCATTGGCTGTATAGTGTCGTACTTCCTATTGTTTTCTGTGCTAAATCCATTGTTATCTTTGTTCGTTCTATTGTTCGTTTGGCCAATCATGAAGACCGTTCAGTGAGGTACGACACGACCCGAAGATTGAACCTCTATATTTGTCAAAAGGAGCATAGGCCTTACCTGTATACATACAAGTCACCAGTAAACCAAGGGCAGATATCGCCCTCTGAGGATTTTGCATTGATAACCTGTGATGCAAAGAAATAGAAATGTGTTTGCACGGAAATTAATGTTCCTTTAATATTTGGTATAAAACTAGCACGCTTTTCTACGTGAACACAATCGAATGCGCTTCGCAACATTGTCGCCATTGTACAGACCACGGTACCAGGGGTTTCACCATCTCAAAAAATATAACTTTGAATCATTCTCACCATTCGCGATTATGCCAATTCGTTCCGTATGATACCGACACACTGCACTCGTTTACAAGATACAGGTATAACTTTATACAGTTAGGACAATTTCGATTCAGTACAAATAAATAAAATAAATAAATATCTAAATAAACTAAAATACATAAATAAATAAATATCTGTCCTGCTAATCGCCCTTTTTCGCTGCTAAGGGCGCAGCTCAACGAAATCGGACCAATGTATGACCTCAGAGCAAATCACCACAGCCTGATGGAATGAATAGGCTGGGAGTCGATTTGGAGGAGGGAGGAAAACCGGAGTACCCGGAGAAAAACCATCGGAGTCAGTCCCACATACGACGGGAGGCAAGAGTTGGACCAGGGTCACAGAGGTGGGAGGCGCGGTTGATGACCACTAAACCACCCTGACTCCTGGTACAAATTACCAGATTGAACCAAGATTGCTATGACTTGGGAGGGGATAAAGTTCTGCTCCGGTATCATGCAAACGAGTACAGGGCTATTTGGAGTGTTTTCACTCACGTGATCAGTAACCTTGTTTTCACACCGAAAACGTTTGCTCAATTCCCAGAGGATTAGTTGGGAACACCAACATGGCCGCCGTTCCATTGTTTAGGGACACGATATGGTCGCCGGTTACGCCAGGTGAACACACTATAGGGGAATCTTTGTTCACATTCTTCGTCTCCTTAGCATAGGCCCATCGTTTTCTAATCTAACAGTCAAAAAAGTCACTACTGAACAATGAGAGAGAGCATTGCATAATGAACTCTCTATAAAACTTTGAGCGCAATTTACCGGATAACCTCTGAGTAATGACGCTTTGAAAATTTGAAATTTTACAAAGAATGTATGGGCTGATTATCGCTTTCGCCACCCAATATTTTATCGGTTTTTGATGGCAAATAACTTGCTCGTTATCAGAGCCAAAAAGCTTAAAACTGGAAATTGAACTAAGCTTAACAGTTACACGTTCTTCTACCTTTTGAAGTCAATTTGTAAATATCATGATGCCTTCTGTCAGAACATTTGTATGTTAATGAGACAAAATGTAACCAACGACGTCAGGAAAGATTCGCCCATAAGAGAGAACCGGGAGGAAATCGCAAGGGCAATGAAAAGACACTCGGTATCACCTGAAGGGACTGGGTTACCCGCTGGGCATGCGCGTTAGAAATGATCTTCGTCTCACTTGCATTTATATCGACCCTGCGCAGTCGGAGCGAAAACTTTGATTTGTGCTTGGGTGACCGAGGTAAGTAGCAAAGGCCTTCTTTCTCTTCACTGTGTTGAAGCCATTATTTCGTGATCACCGAGAAAATAGAACAAGAAATTTTTATCGAAGATAACTCATTCTCGTCACCAGAGCCTCGGATAAATCCAAGGCTCTGGGAAACTCTATACCGGAGAACATGCGCCGTAGGGTTCTTATGGCGAAGAATGCTCACTCCTCGTGCTAACATGAATTCACCAATCAGAGAGACTTTTGATTGTCCTTCGCAAAACCAATAAGAAGACACTTTGCTTTAGGGTTCCCCAGAGCTCTTCTCTCCCTCAGTCGAGAGAAGAGTTCGGGGTCGAGATCGGAAGATAGCTGTGCTTGGTTCTTTTTCAAACTGACCCTCGTTAAAGCGCTGATGGCAAGGAAAGCGGCTAGGTCCTCTTCGATGTCGTTGTCTCCTCGTCTAATGGTGGCAAAGAGACTTTTCTGTGACCAATGCAAAAGTTAACTTTCGCAGCCAAACTGCGCATGCTCAACTAGCGACCCAGCCCTTTAAATAACCCCTCGTGCTGGAATAAGAATTCACATGAAAACACAGAGTGAAGCGAGGTCATGACGTAAGCAAGGTCATAAGGAGAGAATGACCAATGACTGATTAACTGGAGAATCACTCCGACAACTCACCTGTCCACACTGAGCTTCACAAGCGAATCGGATTCAGCACTTGATAATGCAAATGACACAACTAATCTCTCCAAACCTCGCATGATAGCGTGATACACGCAGATGGGTGTGCCGTCTTCATTTGAGGACGCAATACTGACGGCGCTCTGCATTTAATCAAACAAGACAGCAACAAACAAATGCAAAAACTCTTTTACTGCCAAAACATCTCTATCGGGAGAAGAACCGACATTTAAATAGACAAATGGAATGTGACCCCCCGGGGGTGATACTTAACGCATTGAGGCTTCCACTGTAGCCCCAACATTGGTGGGGTGCTACCCGAGGGAATGTCGTAAATCCGAGGGAGCCATGGCCAGACCCTGACTTTCTCAAACCCTATCGATCACAGACGAAGGGAAGTTATAAAAGCGACAATACCTTGAGGATGTTAGCCTTAAATTCGTGATCACTAATTTCATCGGCGCTTCTCTCCAGCAGATAAAATGCTGCTGACCACATGACCAACAAGTGATGCTCCGCCAAAGACACCGCTCTATACAAACAATGACAGTGAATGGAGTAAGCTGCTGATGCAAAGAACTTTTCAAACATTGTGTGGCTCTCGAGCGAACTTGTGTCGCACTAAAATTCTCCATTGACCTCATGCAGACGCTCATCTTGAAGCGTTTAATTCTGGTTCAGAGCTGGGGTTTTTCTGAGTTAAAAATTTCCTAATTTGGATGTAACGTAGCTCGTGCATTTTCCCGCGCGTGCAGCTTCGATCTTATTTTTGTCCATATTTGGGCATAAAAATGGTGTCCTACAATAGACCACTTTAGCTTATACGTTTTGTTTTCCCATTTTAGACCACTTGATGTTACTCTAGGGAAGAGTTTCTTCCAAATGTCGTCTTACGCACGAGCATATGTATGCATAACTTGTGAAAAAAACAATTCCCTTGGAAACATCACGTGGTCTGAAATGGGAAAACAAAACGTACAAGCTAATTAACAATTATTCGCCGAAGGCGAAGTGATTATCGGTGAATATTCACCGATAATCACTTGAACAATTGTTTTAGTATAAATACACATGTGACTATTTCAAAAAAGAAGAAAAAAAAAAACATTTCAACGCGAAATCATCTTCACTTACAGTGGCAAAACGACTACTGGCAGCCATTTTGTCCGTCGAGGTGATTATCGGCTGATAATCCGAGATAGCGAGCCAATGAGAGCGCGCGATTTTGTATAATCACCTGTGTATTTATACTAAAGAGGTTTAATCCCCGGCTTTGTTCAAAGGAAAAGAATTGCAAGTGCTTCTGCCGCATGATATTGAAAACGCCAAAAGTTGCAAAAAAAACGCTGCCGGGTGTAACAATTTTCGAGCAAACTTGTCTCACAACGTGAAACGTTTTGTCGCAACAAAACTGCGAAAAAAAATTGTGCTGCACGTGCGGCACGCATTTTAGCGCATTTTGAGCCGATTTCTGCTAAAATAAACAAACAAAAAAATGGAAATCACCAAGGGGTGAGGGCAACGTGAGCCCTAATCTTTCATTCTCCATCTTTACTTTAAAAACGCTCGTACCAATAGAGTTGGAAGAAAATTGGCCGCTCGGGGATACGAATTTTATCTTCTCATGCTGAAAGTATCTCTCACGAGTGAGCGAAGCGAACGAGTGAGACATACTTTCAGCACTCGAAGATAAAATTCGTATCCCCAAGCGGCCATGTAATAACCTCAATTTATACTTCGCCTAGTACTTGGCGTAGTGCGACGTGAACGAGATGGAACTTATCCTTACCCTGTCAGAGTCGTAAGTTTCTTGCTCAAAAATTCAGTGAGAATCGGAAGCAACACTGCATTGACTGAAGCAAGGTGAAATTCCAACAAGTACATTGCACCAAAGAGAGCAGAGATCTGGAGAGAAAAATATTAAGTGTTTCAACGAAGACAACGACAGTAATAACAGGTTTTTTTTTTTCAATAATATAACCAATTAGCAATCTGAAAGATCAGTTGGTATTAGCAGGTCATCAGTTTTGCAAATAAAGCGTACATTTACAAGAAATTAAACTCGGGTAAAACAGACAAAAACGAAATAATTTAAAGAGAGGCAACACAAAGCAGGATAAGACTATGTATACAAACCACAAAGTCCGAGATTTGAAAGCGTTATCTTAAGCTGTATACGAGGTCCGGCTGATTTCCAAGAATAACGGAAGAGTACTGGTATTGAATTTTGATGATGATCGCGTTAATTCTAGTATCTCACTGGATAAGGCCGGAATTCCACGTCCTTGCCGCTGCACATTCAACATTGAACTTAAGCCTGGTGCTCTCTAATAGCGAGAGCAGAAGCACAAGGAATATACACAGATGCATAATCTTGAGTCGTTAATTAGTGTCCTTTCTTCTAACAAAAGGAAGAAAGCAACGATCAAGACACTACTGAGTTTGCGTACGTTGCCTATTCTCGGTTTTCATATGACGTCACGGCTGCCATGTTGGAGCCCCTAAACAAAGAAACGGTGGCTATGTTGGAGCCCCGACCAAATCCTCCGGGAATTCAACTCTATTATTATGCAAACGTTTTCTTTTGTTTTCGTTGAAAAACATGCCTGTTGATCGCGTGAGTGAAAACCAACAATACAACACACAAATTAAGAGGTCATGAATTTCATGAATTTCATGTTGCCGAGACGTCCGCCGTGGATCAAGCCAGGCACACAATTTAGAACTTTGTGTGTCTTTACCATTATTAAGGACATGAGACGTCAACGAAAACGTCCTGGAAAGTTTCCACATTTATGGTCCCGTTTACGTAAAGTCCGACAAGAAGTGAACTACTAGCGAACTACCAATGAGCTTAATTTGGAGAAATCAAGCTCAAAATATGAGAACAGTTTGTCTCCTCGTGTTCACCATGAGATAAACAAAAAGTCATCATCTCGAGGCTCTAGGGAACAAATAGAAGGATTTGTATGAGTTTATTCCCCGGAGCCTCGAGATGATTGTTTAGGACTGGATTTTAATATATCGAAAGTGGGCTATTTCCTGAGAACGGGAAAGATTTGTGCAAAAGTTCAGAATGCAGGCGCGCAAAGCCGTTATTTTGCTTCTCACATGCCACAGCTAAGAAACGCTCCCACTGATAGCCCCGTCATAGTACGTCCCTATTACTGTACCAAATACCGAGCATAGGCCGGTCATAATGAAAATCACCTGTAAGGGTACGTGGGGGTTCCGTAGTGATGATTCCAGAATGCCGCAAACTCTTTCCGCAACGACACCTTCCTGAAAGGAAATTCAGTAAAAAAAACGATCAGTGGTTCTGTTAGTTAATTGTTAAATTGCTTTTTAAAAGCATTTCTGGAACACCCACAGAGGTAGTCACAGCAGGGAGTTGAAGAAACAACGAAGGTTATGGGAAACGTCACATTCGTGGCTTAATGAGGAAAAATATCTTGCTGCACGTGTTACACACATTTTAGGACATTTCTTTGCCGCATTTTTTCAAAGCATCGACGTTAAGGACCCGTCCAAACGTATCCGAATATTTTTTAACCCGCAACTTTTTCTTTGCGGGTTCGCCTTCCGTCCACACGTATCTGCAACTTTTTGAATCCGCTCTCCAGAGTAGAAAGTTTTCAATACACAAAGAATTTGGAATCGTGTGGACGAACGCAGACGTGCACGCCTGATGGCGCATGCCTTGTTGCATGACAAAAGTCACAGAAGAGTCCTGGACACTAGAACGAATTCGGATATGTGAAAACGGGCAAATTCTATGGAAAGCCATAACTTTCTTACGTAATCTTTATTCCTTTGATCTTGAAGTATAGTCTTGATGTTTTGGAGTTTTGTCATGGTGTACTGTGATAATATTATTACGTGGTGTGGTTTTATTATAAGGTGAGCTCTTGCCATTATGTGGTGTGGTTTTGTCAATATGTGGTGGGGTTTTGTCATTATGTGACACGATTTGATGGTTATCTGTTGTGTTTCCATTACTGATGTGTAAGGAGCGAAACTCGATGTCATAAAAGAACCTCACCACATAAAATGTACACACAGCACGTCAAAGGAAGACCTCAACAGGTCATGATGGAAACCGTCCAACGCGTAACCATCAAACCTCGTCACATAATGAAAAAAACTCACCACATAATGACAAAACCACACCACATAATGCCAAAACCACACCACAAGACAAAACTTCAAGACCAAAAGAATAAAGAATACTTAAGAAAGTTGTGGCTTTCCATAAAATTCGATTTGATTACGTTACGTGCGGGGGTAAAATTTTTTTAATCCGCAGAGAAAAAGTTGCAGATTCAAAAGTATCCGGATACATATGGACTGGGCCTAAATAACCAAATTTAGCAACTGACGGACGGTAACGTTAACATACAAAGATGAATCTTTCATTCTTTATCTTGATTTCAAAAGCATTTGTGCCAATTTAATTAAAGGATACTTCGCCCATATTGTTAATAGTTCAAGAATAATCTCGAAATACTTATATAGAGCAAACATATATTGTGAACAAACGTCTTCGAAGCCGTATCCTTCGTCGTTGCCTTAGGATTCCTTCTCTTTGCAAACGGTGTTATATCTATAATTGTTTAACGAGCCGCGGTTTCAGAGCAAACAAATGGACGACGGCCACGAGAACGTCGTTCTTAAAGTACTCCTGAGTGCAAGTTCGCATCGTTTGCACCATAAAACAATTGTTCCAAATCTAAAAATAGGCATAAACAGTCTATAATTACATTGGTATGAACTGCAAAAGGTATGTGAAAAGAAAATAGAAAATCCGCTGTCATGTGCTAGAGTTCTTAACAGGACTTCAAACTTCGTCATTTCATGTCGTTGTTAACTGATGAAGACAAAAAAATGCATCCAAACATAAAAAAGCAAGTGCACACCGTTCAAGGCCATATGCGAGTTCAGAGTTTCAAAAAACGTGCGCGCATCGGGATAAAAGCAAGCATATACTGAAAAAAGCACAAAAGATTTCTAATGCAAATTCTTGCAGCTATTCACCGCAACAAAAAAGGCAATTTTATGCTTGCTTTTTATTCCGAGGCGCACATTCGTTTCTTGAACTGGCTTATTGGTTCTTCGCCGCATCAAACATGCAAATTTGCGGCATATTCGTTGCCGTCGATCACGTCATTGCCTAAGCTTCCGAAAAAAGTGCGTAGAGCATGGTCATCGACTGACAATGTTAAGCGTGTTTTAAAACAGTGTTGAAGATATAGCCATGGTCAACAAGTGCTTACTGTTTTGAGGATAGCAGTAGCTTTGCATAGCGTGGGCAGAAGGTACTGAATCAAGAGGTCGTCTCCTGAGTGATTGTGATGCAACTCAAGCAAAGTTTCAAGTATCCACTCAAAATGACTTCCATCCACAAACAAATCCGAGAGGACCAACAGCTGAAAGCAGAGAAAACCGTCATTGTGACGCAAAATCGCATTTTTAGGGACAACTGACCATGAATTGTCTAGCAGTGTTCTTTTGGGTAACAAGCAATAATTCACCCATTGACTATTTTAATACAGTTTTGGGTAACTATGGAGTAGCTTAATTTACTGGACAAACTACAAGGACTCCAAAATAGAGAAGCCCGTGTTTTGACATTTTCAAGCTATGATGCCGGTACTAGCTATTTGTTCCAGCTTCTTCGCTGGAAAAATCCTGCTTAACAGCAGCAAATAGATGGTTTGCAACCACCTCTAGAGGCACAGATAACAATGCTACAATTACTGGTGGACGAATAAAAGAAGCTAAGGAGAGATCTTTGTTTTCGTCCATTAACATGGCGGCAATGACGCAACGTGAAAACCACCTATTGCCCCAGTGACGATAGTTTTTAAATGTCTTCACGGGATTTGAACTCAAACTTTGTAATACGTACATAAGGTTACCATTAGAGGGACTCCAAAAACAAGCTCGATGTCCCATTGTTACGAACTATCTACAAATAGCTCAAGCTATAGAGGCACTACATTGTGGAACAGCCTTTCATGTGATGTAAGATGTGCGGAGTCCCTCGGGGAGTTTAAACGCGAAATAAAAGAAATATTTAAAGGCACGGCATTCACGGAAAGCAGCTGTTAATATGCTGTAAATAGTTTATGGTCAATAATATTGAATATAGATTTGAGTTTGCAATTTTCTATATATGGTGTTCTAGCTGATGAATTGGATATTAAATAAAGATTATCTATCTACCTAGATAACATGACGTTACAACAGCTACGTTTGTGACCACCAACACAGAAAAGGCGCCACTTGGAAGGCAAAAGAACAAGCGACTTTACACTAGTCACCAGTCTATTGATAACAGACCACAACTTACCGCTTTGGTGGCTTCGGACAGAAGTGCAAGAGGTGTCTTGGGATGAATATACAGCGACATCCATTGCTCAAAGAGCTCCAGAAGAAACTGTTCACAGGATTTAATGTCGAGTTTTTCCGGTTGAGGCATTCGAGGTAGTGTCACCACAACAGTAGTGTCATCTTCACTGTCATACCTCTCATAAAGTTCATTCTGTGCTTGACTGTAAAGAGCTCCGACGGAAATCTGGAAATTTTAAAACAAGGACACAAGAACAATCGTAAAGTTGTAATCCTTGTCGTTCTCATAATCGCTATCGTCGCCATACAGATTTTTTTAAAATTTAAGTGTCGCTAAGGCACTCTACAGAAATCAAATCAACTCAACACATATCTACCCTGGTCCCAGAGGTTTTTCTTCAGCCGCGAGAGCGCCGCTGACCCTCAGGCTCGGATTGGTTGATATTTTTACAAACACGCACATCAATATGATTGGTTCGTTTGATTAACAATATCGAGGGGATGCGTGATTGCTAAGATGCCATTGGTCCCTTTAGTAATTACAAATTTTACGTGTTTGACAGCTGGCGTCTGCATGAAAGTGAGATTCAAGTTCAAGGTAACCAGATTTTTTTCTCTTCTCGCCGCTTAGCGACTAGTGAAGTCTTCACCGCTTTGCGGAACTCTCGCGGCTCAAGAAAAATCTCTGGGACCAGAAAATAAATATCAAACCATAGGTTGGTTTTTGAGAGTAGAGAACCATTAAACTCAACCCACATGTGAGGCCGAATCTGGGATTCCAATCCGGGCCACATTGGTGGGAGGCGAGTGCTCTCGCCACTGCGCCATTCCTGCTCCTTCAAAATCATCATCACCATCGTAATCATCATCGTTATCATTATGGTCATTGCCATCATAAATATATCACCAAGGTCTAGGATAAAGGCCACCCCGCCAGTTACTCAAAGAGTGGATGGTTCTTAATCTCCAACGCTATTGGTTTTGGCACAGGTTATACGATGAAAACTTATTTACCCGGCACCTACACATGATAGAGACCGCTATTTATCTTCTGAAAAACCGACACCGGGCTTACGTCCTTCGGAAGTGCGACGGCTTTCCAATGCCCTGAAGGAGTTGTGAAACGGGCCTTGTGATGTAAAGTTCCCCCAAAGGAAAAAAAAAGCCATTTGCAATTGCTAAAATAAAATAGGAAATAGTTTGAACCCAGGAGTCATATCAAAATTTAGAACTAAGATCGTCCGGGTGACAATAGTACTGAGAATGACTTGTTGGTGACATTGACTGACGTTTCGACCATTTGTTTTTTGGTGACACTGAGTGACACAACGTCAGTCAAAGTTTTGTTAAAGTAAAGGACGATCCCTCCCCCACTTATTTTGAAACTTCGTCTTTTGGTCACCTATTAATAATATTGATGCAAGTGGAAGATATTATAGATCGTTACCTGTCCTAAAGTGTACTCGTGGAATCCCAGTACGCGATCAATGTTAAGTCCATAGAGTGGGTGATCAAATAACATACGATTGGTGATCCACATCCTGGTCAAATTGTTCAAATTTGTGAAACTGTTGGCGCGTTGAATACTGGCTGAACGCTCTGGCCTCAGTTCTTCATCAGAAATGAATGATCTTCCGGCACTGAAACAAAGACAAAAGCAGCTTAATTTTGCAGACAGAGCATTGAAAAAAGGGTACAAAAGAAATCCTTTTTGCTTTTAGAATACCTTACCCTGTGCAACACATGGCAGCAAATTCTTCTTCCACTACACCTCTGACAAACGCAAGTTTCTTCCCAGCCCTGAAAATTGGTCACATTCAAATCTTTATTTACCTGCCAAGTCATCAAAAGCCAAAGGAAAAAGCAAACAGCTAAATGGGTTTTTCTCTTTATAAGAGAATGCATGTTTTCAGCTCGGCGGCACGCTTTGTTTGAAAATTAGGAAGTGTGAATTTCCGAAGCTTACTGTAGTGCGTGACTAAAGATGGCTTCCGAGAAATATGTTATGTGCATTGAAACATTTTTGAACAATTAATTGCGTACTTTTGTCTTTGCGTTGAAAAACAACAAGAAAAAGCCCAATTTCTTTCATATCCAGGGCTATATTGACTGACCTGCTTCCTAGGAAAGGCAAGTCTCTATGTCGCGGCTTGTGAAGATAGGAACTGACAGTTGGATTACCGGGGACTGGGTACAAAGTGGTCTGAAGCAGCAATTCGGATATACAGCGGACTGCCAAGCAGCAAGAATGCGTGGACTCCATGTCTTCCTAAAGAAGAGGAAAGAGGTCGTGCGACATGTCAAAAGAGGCCTGATAAACAAAACTAAGTATTTCTGTAAAAGAGAAAGAGCTCTTTTTGGTGCTCGTAATCAATTCGAGAGCCGATAAATTGAAAGATGTCTAAATCTGCGGCCTCTAAACAACATTAGAGCAGTGTGCAAGTAAATTCAGGAAGTTAATTCTCGAAGGCTTTGGTTTTGCATGGCCACGCCAAACGCATTGGCTTCTGTTGCGCCACAATCTCAGCAGGGCAGTGGTAAAAGCAAAATCGACTGTGACATGCTCGTACCCGTTTTCCCACGTACAGTGGGGGCTGGACTTCTTTCCTTCCCGTTATGATTGGCTTATTTGCTGTTTACGTCTCTTATGATTGGCCGTTTGGAATTAAATGGTTTTGGTTTTACTTTTACAATTGGCAGTTTACGAGACGAAGACGGCGACGTCGACGAAAACGTCACCTCAAAATATAACTTTGCGCAATCGCAAGTCGAGATTATTTCGTCTCGCGCACGTCGTACAATGTTAGCGACGTATCCTACCAATGATTTGGTACGAGCGGTTTCAGAGTAAAAGTAGTGGATGAAAGTTCACATTTGTATGCTCGCGTTCTCGTCAAAACGTAAAACGTGGTGATTTCACGTCGTTGTCATGCACAATACCGCAAAATGTGTGCTAAAATGCGTACCGCACGTGCCGCACGACTATATTTCCTATTTTAACCAATGATATTCTTGTTTTGAGGCGTTGTCGTTGACGTGGCTGTCGTCGTTTCTTCAACTACCCAATATGCATTTGCCAACACGGCGACGGCGGTCATGTTTGTGTGGGAAAACGAGAAGAGGTGGCTACGTTTGTGTCCAAAACTAACCCTGGAAAAAGGATTGAAGGGCTGAATTTCTAAAGAAACAGTCGTCATGCGTCGATGGGAGAGTACAACACGAACATTTCGGCTTTATCAAACGGGTTGGCAAAGGTCGAATTACCACCGTGAAACTATTGAATTGCTAACGCTCGAAACATCAGCCTGTCAATCTCTTTACGGTGGTTATGGGGACTTTTGTCACCCTCGGAAAATTGAAATCTCTCTTTAAGCAAGTTTTGTCTCTTGATGGCAGCTGATCACGCTACCAGCTCCATCAAGGAAAACAGCTCATGGTGACATTGCGATTTAACCAAATGAAAAGAGCTTGCTGACAAACCTCCATCGAGACTGTATCGGGTAAGGGAGGAGAGCTGATGACGCCTAGAAGAGCAGCCCATGTTTCCTCAAACTGCTGCCTTGATGTCCACCCTGATAAGAAAGAGCACATAACACTAATCGTAACTTGAAGAAAAAAGGCGTTGTTGGAAACGGAAGCCTGCTCACTTGTGAAACAGCGCACAATAGACCATTTTATAGTTGTGGGCTTAGTTATCCGGCCTATGAATGAAAGTGAGGCTAGAGTTGACCTTGTTTTGATACAAACCTCACTGTTTTTCTTATGTAAATTCCAAATAATTAGCATGAGAATAACATCATTAACACATGCATCATAAAAAGGTCAACCCCAGCCTAACTTTCATTTAAAGGCCAGGTAACCAAGCACATAACTGTACAAAAATTCATTGGCCTCAGCAAGAAATAGTAAGGCTACTTGCTCTCCTAAACTTAAATTACCCGGTATTCAAAACTGCTTAAAATAGTGTGAAGAAACGTAAGCTATTTGCTGTGATGTTTGAAACTTGGTGCTTGATTTTAAATGAACAAAGAACTGCGTTCAGAAACCCAACCAGATGAATGCACACGCTTGGCTATTTATTATTGGTGGCGGACTGAAACTCGTGACCACAGCCGACAAATGCGACTGGTGGGCAATGTAGGATTAAGTACCCTGAACGATTGGGTCAAACCACCTCCTGAAAACTAGTTCAACAAAAAGCCCGAAAGATTTATTTGCATTTGTTTTAATCCTTACCTATGAAATTCACTATTCTGACAAATTCATCCAATACTTCTTTTTCTTTTAATATCTCAATTGGCAGCGGCGGAAGCTCAGTTTTCAAGGGACCCTCAGGGGCTGGGCTCCAGCCAAGCTTCCACACCAAGGGTGGACAGCGGGCGTAACTGTTGACCAGCGGCTGTCTTGCCAAGCCCACGATGACACCACGAAAAGGACCAATCAAAAATTGAGGGACGGAGGTACATCCACGAAAGTCGGGCTTTGTCCCGGCAAGAAGGCGGTGGACCATTAGTGAGATGTTGCTGCAGGCTTTCCTCGCAATTTCAATCCCTAAGATGACAAAACATACAAAGAATGCCCCTCTAAACATTCTGTGGCAAAAACCAAGAGCTCATAATTCAAAGCGGAACAACAAGAATCCTTTGCTTGGATGATGCTTTCCTCTCCTTACTAATTTTTTTGGTATATTTAACAATTATTCGCCGAAGGCGAAGTGATTATCGGTGAATATTCACCGAGACGAAGTCGAGGTGAATATTCACCGATAATCACTGAGCCTGAGGCGAACAATTGTTTTAGTATAAATACACAGGTGATTATTTCAAAAAAGAGAAAAAAAAAAACATTTCAACGCGAAATCATCTTCACTTACAGTGGCAAAACGACTACTGGCAGCCATTTTGTCCGTCGAGGTGATTATCGGCTGATAATCCGAGATAGCGAGCCAATGAGAGCGCGCGATTTTGTATAATCACCTGTGTATTTATACTAAATCTGCAATAGAGCTGTTTTCAATTGAGTGTCGAAAGTAATTAGCGAATTGCTTTGGTTTTGCATTAGTTCACTCAGTGATTGGTTCAAAGTTCCCGCGCCACTTTTTCAAACAATCAGAAGTGAAACCAAAACCAATCGTGGCTCGCGCGTGCAAATTTTCCCGCCCTTAGTGTTGGCTACGAGCAATTACTTCGAGTTTTGATTGGTTTACTGGTTGTCTCCCTCTTTTTGATTGGCCAAAGTAGTTACTTTGGTTTTGGTTTTACGACACTCGATTGAAACTCGCTCTAAATCGAACAAATTGCACATTTATTGGTTAACATGGCAATACATGGAGAAAGAAGAAAATCTAAAGATAGATGGTTTAAGGAAGAACGATAACTCGAGAGAAAAAGTAAGTGAGTTGTAAGCTTTAAGTCGTAGGATCCTGCAAAAACTACCAGCGAGTACCTCGGTTGTCAAGTACCCCCAAGCAGGGTTAACTCGGTTGGAAAAGGCTAGACCCCGCAGTAGAACCTGAAAAAGACCAACCCTCCTGCTCTTAAGCAATCTCCGAAGCTCAGTTTTCATGTGCTTAACAGTTGTTTCAGCTCGGAGGCGTCATTATTGGTTTAGAAGTTTTCAAATAGAGCGAGTTTCAAACGAGTGTCGTAAAACCAAAACCAAAGTAATTACTTTGGCCAATCAAAAAGGACGGAGACAATCCAGTAGACCAATCAAAACTCGAAGTAATTACACGTAGCCGACGCAAAGCGCGGGAAAATGTGCACACGCAAGGAACAATTGGTTTTGCTTTCACTTCTGATTGGTTGAAAAAGTGGCGCGAGAACTTTGAACCAATCACTGAGTAAAGTAATGCAAAACCAAAGCAATTCGCTAATTACTTTCGACACTCAATTGAAAGCCGCTCTAAGGCTACAATAAGATAATTATTTTCTCACCTTCATCGCTTGGGTCCGGTTCTGTGCCATCACCAAAACTATGCTCTTCCACAGTGTCAGCATCACCGTAAACTATAGAAAGATGAACAAGGGATGCAAATGAGAGTGGTTGTCTGGATGAATAATAATATTTCTGTTTTGTCGGATCTGTCGAATTTGAGCTCTTGTCATAACTAACAAATGCATGCGGCATCATTTCACTTATTTACCGGCCTCAAACTTCACCAGGTCGATTTTAAGGCATTATTTAAATACTCGGTCCTTAAGAAGGCGCAATGGCAATAACAAGTCCTATACATGTAATCAACTTCTAAGCTCTTGGGAGTTTGCTTCACACAAATCATTTTAAAATGATCTCATATCCCGTCTTTGGGTGCAGCAGGGCCGGGTTCCATTCCCAGATCCGGCGACATAAACGGGTTGAGTTTCTTTGTTCTCTACTCTGCTCCGAGAGGTTTTTCTCCAGGTACTCCGGTTTTCCCCTCTCCTCAAAAACCAACATTTGATTTGACTTTAGTTTGCAGTGCCTCAAATTAGTGCTCCAGCGCTAGAAGACTAGACACTAAAATCAAGTTCCTTTCCTTTCCTTTGTGACAGAAATTTAAAAAGATCAAAAGGTTGCCGCGTTACACGAGGCTTTGCCTTAAACCAAAAAGACGTTTCACCTAAGCTAACTCACCTCCGTTTAACAGAACATACGTGTGGCTGATCGCCGAACAAACCAAAGGAAAGAACTCCAGGGTGCCAGTGCCCTGACAACATTCGAGATTTAAAAACTGCAAAATCAAAAGCAAGTGAAAGAAATGTGAATGTGAAGTAAGACGTTTCGTAATTTTCCGTCCCTACACCGGTGCAATAAATGAAAGACTGACACGAAGCCGAACGGAATAGGCCATTTCCGAGTTAACGTCTCTCTCCTCCGTTAAAAGCGAGTCTAAGTTCGAAGTTTTTGTGATGGTAATTGGTTCTATTTTAAATAGGACTGAATTTTAATCTTAATTTTAGACTTGCTTTGATGACAAGGCAGACATGAACTCGGAAATGGTCTCTTTGTTGCTTCTCAGGAATTTCTTCAATTTTTTGCATTTCTTCTTCACTTGCAAGGAACTCCTTGAATAATTTAGTTCTATGAAGCTTTAATCTTCGTGTTAGCACTTCTTCTTTCTCAGAGAAGGATTTTACGTCAGCTTCAAAAAACTTCACAAATCTATCGCTCGCCATTTTTCACTGACTGAAATGACGTCATTAATATCCTCACCAGTGAGGATATGAAAAATACGCCACTCGTGTCCCGGATGTAGTTTCGTATGAATTTTTGAGTGTTGTATTTTCCGGTAGAACACTCCTGTCTATATCATTCTTTTTTCCGTGTGTACATAGTTCTATCTAAACACTCCGGGAGTATTTGCAGTATTTTCGGAACCAACTGAATAGCAAAGGATATGAGGAGTTTGAGTAGCCAGTGAGAGGGCGCCTTCAACGCTATCCACTTTTTTATTCAGACTGTTTCGAAAGTCACCATGCAAGTTTTTTCTGCCTGAGGTACTTTTAGCACTTTGATAAGGCGACCGCACTGCAAGCTAGAAACGCCTGCACAGCAAGCTAGAAACATCATGTAGCCAATATTCCAGTTCATAATAGATTTTTTTTTTTTTTTTTCAAAAAGGCTGCAAATTATCGCTCGTATTACCTTTGCAAGGCATTCCAGGTGCACAGTAAGGACTGTGGAAGAGGGACGCTGTCCGTTCAAGAAGTTGTAATACACAACCTGTTGACCATGAAT
>OX421445.1:59011635-59044135 GCA_949126865.1 Montipora capitata
GATTGCGGCCCCCAGTTTCAAAACCCCCTACATTAATTACCTCCGGGTTCTGCCCTTTTGCTGTCAGCTGAAGCGTTTCTTCTATTCCACGAAATATACATTCTTCAAGTAGCGAGATGTCAAAGTCCTGCGTAAAGAAAAAGAGCATCATCTTGATGAGTGAAATAAATCGCTGACCGAAAAAATGGCTCTGAACAACTTTAATAGTTTATGGAGAATACTTGCAGACAAGTAGTGTGACTTCATCACGCTATGGTACATATTTAAACAGGGAAGATAAGAGCGAACAGAGAACATAATGGCCTATAGTTTACTGAATTCAAACCTAAGGACTGGATAGAAAAATAAAATTACCACACTTTTTGGGGATGGATAAAGCTGCTACTTTCAAAGACTCTGTGCAACGACGTAGGGTGATATTACGTCATTTATGAGATTAGTCCGGTGACCTCGAGGCGGACCAACCCGGTTAGCGGTTTTTCCTTTCTATTTATTGCACTTCATGTAGCACACCTTGTGATTTATGATGTCAGAAACTTCTTTTGCGTTTAAAACACACAGCATCTTGGCAGCCGCTCGCGGAATAACAGATTTGGTCTGCGAGTCACTTGTGTAAGAAGCAAAACAGCACTGTTCAGCCAGACGACGAAACCATTCCTGTAATAACGAGAGTTAAAAAGAAAACAATTACGTTGTTTTCCTCTCTTGCAAGAACTGACCAGTTATCGGGCTCCCCATCCCAAACCCCTTCTTGTAGGGCAGTGAAAGATCATTAAGTTCTCCTCAATATAAATATATGGTTAATGCAACGAGAGCGAGAGTTAAGTGAAGAGAACTAAAAAGTTGGTCTTGGACAACCTCTCTATCAAGGTGCCTCTACTCCATGTAATCATGATTTATCCCCTCGAGCTCCAGGAGGAGTAGGAGGAGTAGGAGGCAGCGTGGTCGAGTTGTTAGGGCGTTGGGTTTGCACGCGGCTGCTCCGGGTTCAAATCCCGTTCTAACCTCTGGTTTAATTTGGATTTGTTTCCGGTTGTCCCGCTTTGTAAATAGCCAACTGGTTGCCTGCTGCCAGTTGGGGTTCTTAATAATGTTTCTGTTAACTTTGAATTGTTTCTTTCACATTGTTAAAAGTGGGGTGCCTGTAAACTAGCTTGATAGCTAAGTGCACTTCCACTATAAACAAAGCATTTACATTTTTTTTACATTTTACATTTTACGGGATGACGAGTAGAGTATTCCTGCAAAACAAGGTTGCGGGATCTAGGGTTCTTGCAATTTACAGAAAAATCTGAAACACCCGGTTGGAAAGAGGCGTCATATGGAAAGAACCCCGCCGAGAAGTGCTCTCACAGCTTATATTATTAACGGTATTTACACAAAACGCTCACCATATCAATAGTATATTTGTCCATAGATGAAACTAGATGTTGAGAGCATGGCAATTCTCTTTCCAATGCGGAAGAGTTTGATTGAAGAATCTTGTTCACCACCGACAGCAGAGATGAATATCTAAAACAAAAACGAAAACCCATTGTGAGTTAATTATTACCTGGCAATACTATCTTCTTGGACCGTCCAAAAGGGCGTATGCTAACGAATTCAGGTGTTCGTTCTTTTTATTCAGCCGTCCCTAAGTTGTGGAATAGCCCTCCCGCGTGCGTTCGAGAAATGGAATCACTGGGTGCTAAACATCTTAAAACGTATCTTTTTAGATTAGCTTTTACGTAGTTTATTTGTAGTCGATTTTCTTCGTAGATAAATAATATACATAGTTAGTAGTCTCATATTTGTATTCTTATAATAATGTATTTTTATCGTATATAGAGCACTTTTATTACTATTATTCTTTTTTTTTTCAGTCACGTAACTGTACAGCGCTTTTGATTATGTTAATGTTAAAAAACGCTATAGTAAGTTAATATATTATTATTATTATTATTATTATTATTATTATTATTATTATTATTATTATTCCCAAATAAACGTTTCTTCAATTTGCATTTGCTAACTTTATGATTGCCTTTTCTGTCCGACTAGTTGGATGATACTAAAACAATTAGAACCTTCGTCCTCTAGGGCCACGGGTCGATAGCCCATTCGGCTTCATGCGGCCCTTGCGGGCTACGGGTCTAATTGTTAAAAAGGCCATTTTCGAAATATTAATATTCAGCTCGATACCGAGGCTGAGAGGACAAAAACAATAGAAACAAGTCGCAATTAATGTGTCTTTGTCTTTGTCCTCTAAACTTCTCTTTCAAGCTGAATTTGAATATATCGAAACTGGCATATTAGTGCCTCAGCGATAATACACTTGACACCAGCTCCTTTGAAAAGAGGATCGATACCTGAAGCTTTAAGGCAAGAAATGATGTAGTATTAAAGGAGTCTGTCTCATTTTTTGGCAAAAACGCATATTTCAGTCCCACGTTTTCCGTTTCCTGTAAATGGGATGCTAAATCTCTCAACAGTTTAAAATAGTTTTACGTGGCGTTCGTTACGTAAAACAGCGTTTTGCCGCGTTTGAAGACGATTTCATTTTGGCCAATTCTAACATAGAAAGGGTCTTCACAGTCACAAAAAGGAGGGTCGAGAGGGCAAGGCAGAAGAGATTACTACCATTTGCGCCCACCCTTTGAAGCATGACGAATTTTGCGCGTAGTTTTACTTTTCAAACGTTAACGGTTTGTCCAGTTGCGTGCCAGTGCAGTTATATTTTGAGGTTACATTTTTGTCGACGTGGCCGCCGTAGATCTTAAAGTCCCTAATGATTTTTGTGAGCCGAGGTCTTAGCTTGGACTTGTTTAAATTACCGACCCGAATGGTTCAAAAAAGGGTGCTTTTTCGATTGAAAGTGAAAGATGGAACCGCTTTTTTCCGAATCACCCCAACAACTGATTACCTCTGGGTTGTTTTCTTGGAGGCAATCATCTGACAAACAGATCTCAAATCTTCCTCCATTAGGTCATGAGAAGATTCCTGGTAAAACAACAAAGATAAAAAAAACTCTGTTAGAAACAATTTATTCTTCCAGACGGCAAGCGTTGCCATCCCATTGCGTTAGAATCAGGGAGCTCAATAAAACATGCAATGCAAGTTATGCGCTTAGTTACCTGGACTTTAAATGAAAGTGAGGCTGCAGTTGACCTTGTTATGACACACACCTCCCTGCCTTTCTTATGTTAATGATTGTGTTCTCATGCTAATTAGTTGGAATTTACACAAGAAAAGCGGTGAGGTTTCTTTCAAGGTGGACTCTAGCCTCACTTTCATTCATAGGCCAGGTAACTAAGCACACAACTGTAAAATGATCTATTCTGTAGAGCAAAAACGTTCATAGTCGCGATACTAAACCCACCAACGATATCGCTAACGATAGCAACACCGCTACCAATACTAATAGCCCCCACGATACCGAGAGCGATAACGCTGTGGTAACTGCAATACACCTTGTCCATAAATGGCGGTCAATTTAGAGTTCTTTTGACTAAGTGCAAATTAGCCTACCAAGTCTCGATACCATAAAGTAAATTAAAAAGAATTCTTGCTCTAAAATGAGGCTTGGTAGGCTAATTTGCACATTAGCAAAAATATAATAAGAGAGATGCCATTTATGAATAAGGTTTATGCAATATCCATTGTTTACATAACCTCTGTTAACGTCACTGCCCACATATTTGTCTTGTTAACTTACCACTTTCCTTTTCATAAAAGGTATTGCGCTGTGAGAAAGTTAACTTCCAAAGTTAACAGAACAAAATTGCAGTGAACCCTGCAATTTTGAGCCAATTTAAATTTTCAGTTATCGATGAAACACTGTCACGTTCAACTCTGGATTGTTTGCTCAAGTTGCTCGCACCTGCTGGATGATCATTCTTACTCAGAGACAAAGAAGAATAACCACAAAAACCCATCATCTCAATGGAAAAAGTACCTTCTTCTGTCCAGGCCACAGCGTCTCTAGCTTCTTGCGAATTACACGCTCCGCCATGCGAACAACAACCTGATGGCACGAATCAAAATACATTTCTACCACAATCCTCATACAGTACAGGGTCTGGGACGCGTGCACCCCTTTCAAACAGACAAGTAGATCCCGCATGATGCTCGGCTGGAATAAAAGAGAATAAATTTCGCTTAGTACAGGAAGTGATAAAGAATCCAAAATTCGAACTGTACATGGATAGAGAGACCATCCATACCCGTTTCATTGCTTCGGGAAGAGATCTACAGGAAGCGACGGAGTCAAGGAGAAGCTTGCTTCCCTCTGGAGTACTGCACAAAAGGCTGGAAAGCGGTGAAAAGTTAGCACAACACACGATTAAAGTGAGAAGAACTTAAAGTAAACACACATGGAAGTTAAAATGAAGACTGACATTTTGTAGCTTAAAAAAAATTTTTGACCAAAGACAGTTGTTTGATTGCATGTTGATCAATGCTTTCATAGTTTCGCTGTTTATTCCACGGTTTAGGCTAAGTCCACTTAGGAAAGTTACGTAAGCAGTGACGTAAGCAAACCCCGAAAATTTGAACGGTTTATGAGCCAATGACCTCTGCGATACCAGAAATCGATAAATGAGAAAATAAATCAAGGAATAGATTAAAATAAGTTAACATAAAATTACAGTTGGCATGTGAAATCTTAAGCATGCCCAGATAAATCGAAACCCAACGACAGAAAAGGGTCAGAACTTAGTCGTCAACTCGGCGCCTACCGGCCATAGTGTAAGACGGTTCCATGTTCTTAGTTACCTAAGAAATCCTTGCACGGGTGGTTCGCGGCACATTTGTATCAGGTCCTCTAGTGACATCCTCAGTAAGGTCCCTGCCTGAGAGAGGTCCAACATTCCGTTATCCTAATAGTCAAAGAAAGAATAGGGGCTTCATGAATTAATTCCTTTCCGTGCGCAAATATTATTGTAGCTGATTGCAATTCGTACCATTTGTTGAGCAATAAGAAGATCGCAGTACATCAAAAGGACTCCCAAGCGAGTAATATCTTTATTCAATGTTGGCCCTTCAAATTCAATATTACTAGCAGAGGCTGCAAAAGACGGAAACCAATGATATTCTCATTACATGTTATGGCGCGTAGGAACGTTGAGTATTTTTACGATTTAACGTCGCAAACTGATTTACATTGCATTAACTCTTTGTAAAAATGCATGCGAAGTAGATTGTGACGTCAAATCAGGAATAGACCCATTTCCCTTCTGACTCGGTCGTGAACAAAACATGTTTGGATTTTTGCAACTTTCGAAGCCTGTAAAATGGCAGGATTTGTTAGAAAAAGGAAAAAATGGCCGCAATGCGTCTCGAACAGGTGCAAAGATTCATTTTAGGGAAAAAAATATTTTGGGGTTAGGGGCACTTTAAGGTATTTCAGTCAAACTTCAAAACACTAAAATACGTCTCTGCATCAATCAAGACCAAAAAATAATGTTGTAGTTTGTTGCCAATAACAATTGAAGTACACTGAAGCTATTCTTTGTTATTTGCATCCACTGATGGAGAGGATGGAAATTAATTGAAACTTTAAAAAACTGGCCAGTTTTTTCAAGTTTGGGGATGGTGTCCGCAGAAAGTCGCCAAAAATTAAATACGAATAGCTCTTTGCGCAATAAATGCATTTCATATCGTGTCAGTGGGTTGTCACGAATGTTGTATGTGTGAGCTAAAGTACTAATTTAGATTTTTACCCCGTTTTGACCTAGAAAATATCGTATGAGAGTGCCCCTTTAAACCCCACCTGTGCTCAAACGTGTTCCACTGTCAATAAACCCGCACCAGAAATGAGCATCCTTATACTTGAGGTGTCTAAGGACCTGACACCATAACAGTACAAGAGATGGGTGGGTGTCCACCAGATTAGACACACATTCATTGATGATCTCCAAAGATGGCAGGATAATCGGAGAGGAACTTGCCACATTTGACACTTTCTTGAAGTTTGCTGAAAAAGATAAAACAAAAAAAAAATCCTCTTGTTCAACTTTAACCATCCATTTTTATTTCTTTCAAGAAAATTCACAAGGCACTTCCCGCCTTACCAACACAAATAATGAGGGAATGCAGCAAAGACAACGGCAATATCTACCAAATTGGCGAAATGTCCCTTAAATGCATAGGTATGGATTAGTACGAACGGTCTAGATAAAGTTAGAGAATGGAACAAATCGCTAAATCTTTAAATCCTTAAATCTCAAGAGGCGACGACATAGTCCCATTTTTGTAGACTCTTAAGCCACTCTATTTATAGTCAAGCCATTGATCAATTTTATGATGACGAAAATGTTATAACCGTGATGACGACGACGAAGAAGATGCCGATGACGATGTGCTGACGACGACGACAATGATGGTGAAATTATGGTGCCCATGATGCTGACGATGACGAAATTATGATGCCCATGTGCTGATGCTGATGCTGATGCTGATGCCATAACAATAGGGTACTTAAGATCTACGACGGCAACGTCGACGAAAACGTCACCTCAAAATATAACGTTGCTCTAGTGTAAGTCTTTCTTGTTCACGTCGTACAATGTGGGCGAAGTATCCTAAAAACAAATTGGTACGAGCGGTTTCTTACTAAAAATAGATAATGAAAGATTCTCTGTTACATGCTCACGTTGTCGTCAAAACCTGAAATATCGTGATTTCACGTCGTCGTCATGCAGAGAACCGCAAAAACATGAGATAAAATCCGTGCCGGGAGGGGGGATCGGGCATGGGGTGGGGATTTTGACATTTTCACTTTAAAACATTCAAATTTCCCACCCCTGGGACAAAATAATTGGTCAAAATGTCCACCCGGCGGCAACTGAAGGTGGTAAAATGTCCTTTGTACGAACAAAATCCCTACCCTGGGGACAGACCTCACGATCAAACTCCCGTGGTTAGCCCGACCCCCCTCCCTGGGGCTTAACATTGATAGGTGCATAACCAATGATATCATTGTTTTATGGCGTTTTCGTCGACGTAAAGCTGCCTACTAATAATGACAATGCGACGATTATGACAATAATAAAATACATTATTATATGACAAGCAATTCTCAGGCTAAGTGGAGCAGTCTGATTGGCTGGTTTTCGGTCAGGATTTTACACTACGGACCATTACCATGGAAACGGTCCGCTTCCGTATTTGTTCTCTCTCCCGGGAAATTCAAGTTGAGCGAAAAACAAAAAAAAAATCAAAAAGCGCAATTTAATTTTACATGAAAAAGGTTACTTTTCAAAGCTCGCTGACGGAAGACGAACATTACGAACATTCACTAAGCAGAGAAGTGTTCAATCGCTCAAAGAAACGATGCCATATAATAAACAACTTAGTAACTTCACTTGCGCGGGATCGAGGTCAACGACAGAGGGCTAATGTTGTCCAGTACGGCCTCCGCGCTCGTCTAGTAAGAAGCTAATACAATACAATACATACTTCATTGACCAACGACGCTTAAAATATTAAACAAGTTAATATATGATCAAATACCCGATTTGAGTAGATGTGTGAGACTTGTGAGAGTCAAACCAAACAGCTTGAATACAAAGATCTCCTGGCCCGGAGGCTTATCAGCACTTCTTTCTATCATCATAATACGACTGGCCGTCATCTCCACCATGTGGAAAAGAAACTTAACAAATACCTGCAAACAAACAGTTTGTAATAACTGAGATCAAATCAAAGGACCTTGTCTTTAAAACAGGCAGCAACCGCAAACTAACACAACAAAAATCTTAGAAAGGAGAGCAACCTAGACACCGGCTAGGAAAGCATAATTTTTACATTTAAAATTACACGTCATTATCGACTGTGCGGTTGCTCAAGCCCACCGTTTAAGTAGAGAACGTAAAATTGAATGTAACATGCTTACGTTAGCCCACTCCCGTAAAATTCTTAAGTTGCTTTGCCAAAAACGGAAACATTGTACCAAAACTGAGGCATGCGACAGATGGACCATTTCCAGTTGGCAGAACAGAGCAATATCAATGATTGTTTCAGTGATTTACAAGACACGATATGTGATGAAGTCGTAGCGTAAGCTAGTCGCATGCAAAAGTCGCGAAAAGCAAAAACAGTACTGTCTAAATCACCTTTAAACCTTAGTCCAGAGTTTAGAGTCGCAATCCTTAAAACGTTAAAAGAAACAGACGGATTTTGAGCATTTCACCCTCCATGATAAACCAACCTCTATGGGTAATAGTGGCGTGCCAGGCTTATTGGCACATTTGGGTCGGAATCCTGATTGATCTATTCTGGATAAAAGGATGTCTTCTGACACGAAAGCCATCAGGGTCTGAAGTACAACAAGGGTTGTAGACAGCCAACGCGAAAATACATCCGACTGCATCTACAAAGAATCGATGCAATGTTGCTGAGTTAAACTTTGTAGTTAGTCTATAAAGAAAGCAGCTAGAACTATGCTTGAAGAGCAAGCGGCGCCAAGTAACAATAATAATAATAATAATAATAATAATAATTGGACTTTGAATTTATTATTATTATATTATTATTATTATTATTATTATTATTATTATTATTATTACCATTACTATTATTATATTCCGTTGGAAAATTAAACTAACCAACTCTACAATGTATTACTTATTCCTATGTCCCAACTTATCAAGAAAGCCGAACGCGCTTCTTAATCAATATCACGATACTAGTAATGATAATGATAATAATAATAATAATAATAATAATAATAATAATAATAATAATAACAACAACAATAACAATAACAACAATAATCACTTTATTTGCATAATATTAATAATAATAATAATAATAATAATAATAATAATAATAAACTTTATTTATATGGCGTCTACATCATTAACTGTTCTAGGCGCTTTACAATATCACGAAAAATGTATTAAAACTATAAAAAAAACCTAACAACTACGCATATAAGCATAAAAATTATGAATACAAATCTATTTATAAATCAAGAAAAGGCTTGATGAAATAAATATGTCTTTAAATGTTTTTTAAATACGAATACTAATACGAATACGACTTTATTAAAGTGACTGACACTTAGCTATAAAGCTACTTTACAGGTCTAGTCACAACATAAATAAGAAATAAATTAAAATGCAATATAAAAATACAGATCACTATTAAGATCACAAAATCTAAAATTACATATATAACATATAATGATTTAAAAGAATTCAAGGAATCGGCATTTCTTAAAGATGCAGGTATGCTATTCCATAACTTGGGTCCTGCTTTAGAAAATCTTCGGTCACCATAAGACTTTCGCTTAGATTTCGGGACTTAAAGTAACTTATTCGAGCAAGAACGCAAAGAGTAGGAGCTGCTACAAATAATAATACACATTTAGATTGAACGGTGAACTTATAACGAGAACAATAGACCTTTTTCAGATACGGCGGCCATTTTGATTTCTATTGTTTCGAAAGACATTATGGGATGCTCAGGGGGCAAATTAATATGCATTTGCCCCCTGGGCATCCCATAATAGCTATTTCGAACAACAGAAATCAAAATGGCCGCCGTATCTGCAAAAAGGGCTATTGTCAAGAATTTTATTTTGCAGATTACCGCCAGATTTGTTAGGGTCTGTTTTCAGTCAGTGTACACGTGACCGCGTTCAGTGGTCAATTCTGTAGTACTTTACTTGGTTATTGAAGGAAAAACGTGTTGAGTTTACAAGGGCCGAGAAAAAGAGCATGATTTATTTTCTTAAATTGTTTTTCCTATAGGAAATTCTGAAGGCAAAAATGACTGCTGTAAACGGCAGTCTAAGTATAAGAATAGGCCCTTTTACAGTTGTTTGCTCAGCGACCTAGCCTACGAATGGCTGCGAGGCTACAAGTGACCTTGCATTGATACAGTCCTCACTGCTTTTATCATATAAATTGCTTTGTTGTAATTCTAATTAGTCTACATTAACATTACAAAAGCAGGAAGGTTTGTATCAAAAACAGGGTCACCAGCAGCCTCGCTTCCATTCGTAGGCCAGGTAACTTAGCTAAAACTGTAAAATGGTGTATTGGTCCAAATAACCAGCCCGTCGTGGTTTACGTGAACAATTTTTTGCTGCTCGAGATGACGGAAACTTCTGGGGAACAAAATGTGTGTTAATACAGGAAAACGTACCAGGGAAACAATTCTATAACTTGTTCAGCTACTGAATAGTTTATACTTTTAAAACAGATGGTAGCTACTTTTGGTGACGTTTTTCTACAGATCAAGAACAATCGACAAAATCCAAAAATATTTTAACTAAATAACATGAACGAAACATTGTTCAGTATTACGCGGTACACAATTTCCTGCTTTTCTCGGACTGAAATTGACACAACATTGAAATTTCACGACTTTCAGCAACTCGAAGAACAAACAAACAAACAAACTCTGACTGCGACAACTTGAGTGCATTTGAATTTGCAACACTTGCCTGGTCTACATCGCAAAACAACACCCTCAGTAATACATCAACTGGCCACAACGAGCCAGGAGCAACAGCAGCAAAAAGATTCTGCAACATCTCGACTCCATACTCGGATTCCAGGTTTACCTATCAAAAAAAAAAAAAACACATCAAAGCAAATGACGACCATTTGACTTTAAAGAGATTTAGAACTGTGATTAAGGCTATCCAAAGAGTTAAGGCTAGGCGTTTCCTTTTGCCAAAAATCGATTAAACTTGCCTTAAAGATGTTTAAGACATGAAGGGATTTAATTTTGATATCAAGTCGATCGGGGACACTCGGAAAAAATCCGGGTATGACCGAGTGTCCCCGAGTCAACACGGAAATCAAATCTCTTCATTTCACACTCACCGGGGTGAACATGTAACACCTCCTAAGTACAATCGCGAATATACTCCATCTCGGCAATACTTGATTCTAGCAGTACGGCGGGACAATTGCCATATGACCTTAGTTAAGGACGGTGCCCACTAATTCAAAGGTATTTTTGTGCGGGTTATGACTATGTGGGAAAAGCAGATCCTAACAAGAGTCATTGAAAACCAAAAAGAAAATTGGGGGTAATCAAGGATTTTTCAAAGATAATAAATCAACAATATTTGTAAAAAGCTTTAAAATACAAAGCAATTTATGGCGTTCTTCCCAAATTGAAGCTTCAATATCTCTGAAAAATGCACGGTTACCTCCTGTTTCGTTTTTGGATACCAGGAGCACTTGCTAAGTTCTAGTTATCGGCAGTTCGACTCCTGCAAAGGGGCACTCGCATTTTTTCCGACTATTCCCGATTTAACATCGCTTAAGGACGGTGCCTACTATTGTTACGGCGCATACGTTCTGCGCATCTCGAGATACTCGCGTCACCTATCGGTGACGCTCAGTAATACAGAGATATTTTTGCGCGGTTTAAAACTATCCGGAGAAAGTAGATCTTAGTAAGTACTCTTGGTATTCAAAAAGAAAATTGGGGGTAACCATGCATTTTTGAGAGATAATTAAGCTTCAATTTGAGAAAGAACGCCATACATTGCTTTGTATTTTAAAGCTTTTTACAAATATTATTCATCAATTATCTTTTAAAAATGCGTGGTTACCCCCAATTTTCTTTTTGGATTTCAATAACACTTGTTAAGATCTACATTTCCGGCATAATCACACACCGGGGCAAAAATATCTTTAATTAGTAGGCACCGTCCTTAAATCTTTTCATTTTACTCACCGGGGTTACCATGTAAATTCTGTAAAATATTTAACAAAGTTGTTTTATATTTGTACGAACTTTTTTCACACGTAAACTATTACATGTATTTAACTCACACTGAAAAAGAAAAGCATGACATTTAATAGTGGTAACAAGATGAAGCCGAAACAGATGGGCAATTATCATACCCACATCAACATCCTTGCAACTTATCCTAACTTGAGGCGTGTAGTGAGTGACAAAACTAATTAAGTGAAAAAACTAAATTTTGGCAAAATCACACCATGCATCAGCGCCAATTGTAAGAAAAAGGCATAATAGCGCAGTTTACCTTGGGCGTGGTTGAGTCCGTGACGCTGCATTTTTTTAAATAAAATAATTAGGATAATACGCGTACTCTCATTGGTCAATAGCTGTGTTTAAATGAGAGTATGAAAACACGGCTGTGACATCACACGAATTTTGATTGGTTATGGGTTGTCAGAGGCGCGTTTTGATTGGCTGGTAAGAAACATAAGCGTGTATCAAGAAAATCTGTTTCAATCAAGAAGTAAAAACCAGCATGCGCTGCGTCTCGGGTTTGCATAACTGTCTCGAATTCTCCCAACTCCCCCTCGTGTTTAGATGAGGCTATGTAAACACGAAAAAAGTCCTCTGTTGCTTAAAAATGTTCCTCGTTACCTTTTGATCGCACAGAAGGGGAAGCAGCAGATCAATGATCTGTCCAGATAAGTTCTTCCACTTGACTTCATCTCGCTGGTAGCAGTTAATAACCGTGACTAGCATTTCCAGTACCTAGTGAAAAAAGAATACGACAGCTCTGTGGGCTCTAGCAGTAAATTTGCATATTTAGTGAGCAAGAACAAAAGCTTTGCACTCCCTGAACAAGCGTTTTTCACTTTTGTCCATTTCTGTCCTAAATTAAGCGACGTTCCAACCAGTGTCATTCTCGAGGAACTACCACACATATTAAAAAGTTTGAATCTTCACGAAGCGATTACAAATTTGAGGCTGTGTGGACAACACAAGCACCCGACGTTTAATTTTCAATTTTCTCCGTAATTATCCACACTTTTCTCACCAATTTTATTATTAGAATGTGGACTCGCACTTTCCAAGCCGAACGACTTGTAGTAATCGCAAAATTATTACAGTAACGGGACATAATATTTTTAGACAACGTCCTCGTAGCCGTCATCTTCGTCCTTGTTTAAGGTCCCTAATAAGAATGTCTGGCTGACTGGCCTAGACACAAAGAGAAACAACAAGGTCTCAAGAAAGATGAACAGACAGTCTGAGTGACGGACCAACCTACTTGTACATACCTCAGGATAATGAACGAGTCGTAGGAGCATGGACACCACCACCTCTCTTTGCGTCTCCAAATCCTCTCCACCATCACTCTTGCCAGCAGCACGGAGGATAAACAAGTCATAAATGATTGGCTGTAAGGCTGGGATAGCTATTAGCAAACAGAAAATTTTAGTCAGGAAGACCAAACAGGATGACGCTCAAGAAAAGGTGTGGTACCTTGGGTACTCAGTATGTATCGTTTGTCAATCTAAAACGGACGTATTTAGAACTTTATTGTGGAAATTTGTAGCAAATCTTAAACGCCGTCTGTCCGTATTATTTTTCCAGAATCTGCTGGATTATCTTGTTTTCAAGATGTCAAAATAAATTGATTTCCAAGTTCCGTCTCCGTTTTGATCCCGCTGTTGATCACCAACGTTGGATGATAAGCATGGCAAAAAAGAAGGGGCGTAGTTACTTCCTTCAAAGTGCGTCTGCGAGTGAAAATGCGTACTTTAAGATCTACGAAATCTTTCGCGATTATTCCATTCCGTTTACGCTCTACGATGTGGAATAAGCATCCTACTGAAAAATAAATTAGTACGAGCGATTTCAGAGTAAGAATAGAAAATAAAAGAGTCGCATTAGTATTCTTTGATTGCACTCACGTGATAAGACAGCCATGTTGGTGCCAAAACAATAGAAAAATGAAGCATACGTTTTGCATGATAATGGAGTCAAATTCCCAAAAGACTTTTTCGCTACTGTTCTTTCCACCAACATGGTTGCCATGACCTCAGGTGCAATCAAAGAATTCTCGGTAAAACCTCAAATTTGGTGATTTCAAAGGACCTTGTTATGCAGAGTGGTAGGTAGGTAAGCGCTTTCCGAGCCAATGACCCAACACGCCGGTGCTTATACCCGGTTTCCGTAGCATTAAACGACTAGGAGCACTTTTAACTCCCCCCTGGATGGGATGCTAGTCCATCGCAGGGTTACCCCCAGCATTACGCCGGTACCCATTTATACACCTGGGTGAAGAGAAAAATTCCCAAAAGACTTTTCCGCCACTGTTCTTTCCACCAACATGGTTGCCATGACCTCAGGTGCAATCAAAGAATTCTCGGTAAAACCTCAAATTTGGTGATTTCAAAGGACCTTGTTATGCAGAGTACGGCACAAATATGAGCTAAAGTGCGTGCCTCGCGTGCAGCACGATTACTTTCCTCTTTTAAATATCCATTTTACTGTTTCGTGGCGTTTTCTTCCAAGAGAATGCCTAAAGGGATCTTTAAGTCCCAGTTTGCAGCTTGCGATCACATGGTACAAAACCCGCCATACTGAAGAGCAAACTGGGCACTGGGATATGTAAAACAAAGAAAATTCAAATTAAGTTGCTTTGTTTTTGAAGACCCATGCAGTGCGCAATTTGCTCTCCAGTATAGCCCTTATTCCAAAATGGCCGTCATTTAAATATTCTTTTGTTTTTATTCAAATTAGCCCTTGATGCCTCGTTCTTGAGCTGAAAATTCAAAAGAATATTTTGCCTTCAACAAGGCATCAAGGTTTCATTTGAATGAAAACAAAAGAATATCTAAATGGCGGCCATTTTGGAATAAGGTGTATGGCAGTTTTTGTACCATGTGATCGCCAGCTGCAAAGGGCCGATAAGGACCTGGAAACGACAATGCAAAGATGACGTTGATTGTGATTAAAGTTCATCGTCATACCATGTGTTTGAGCTGGTTGGCCTCCTGCCATGATGCCATCACACAGCTGGATAATCCTGGGCATTTCAACAATCGCTTTTGGCTCCTGAAACTTGGGCTGAAAGCATTCATAGGACAGAAGGACAAGAAACTGAAAGATGTGCGGTAGAAAGGTATCGCACGACCTGTTCAAAAATAAATATTTGAAAAAAGGTGTTATGTTCCTTTTTTTTTTAAGTATTTGACAACAACTTTAGCGTTAGGGCACGGTGGAAGTTTCTTTTAAATGACACTAAAACTGATACTGTGGGCACAACGCAGAAATCCAGAAATCCGCGCATCTCAAATGAACACGAAATAAGAATGGCTGCCTCGCAACCTCGGCAGCAATAAAATAAACTATGTATTTTATACTCACTTTATCTGGCCGGCGTCAATGTATTCAAATTGCTTTTCAACATAACTGATAAACAACTGCAAAACGAAAAGAAATAAAAAGAATGGAGACATTATTTTTAGCCCTTAAATCTGGTAGTTCTGTTTATTTTCTGTTCAGAGTGGACTCTATGTTGAATGCGTCAATGAAATCATTAAAGAACACAACGGAGAGATTTAGAATCGCGTTTACGGCAAAGGTCGGGAAAAATTAGAGTTTTAACAAAAATCAAAGAAAGTTTCTTTTAAGCTAATTTCTTGCCTGCTATCTACATATGACGGGCAACTTCTCAAAAGAGTTCGGATAAGAAACTTTTCAAGCTTTTATAAGAAACAGAAACCTGTGATTTAGTCAATTTAATCCCGTAGAGGAGTTAAACAGAGAGCTTAAGCATACACGGCTAGAAGAACGTAACTACAAAAAAATCTTTATGGGATTCTAGCAGAAACCCATAAGGGTTGAAACGTGTAACGGCCGCTTGTGTGCTGGGAAAGAAGCTTCTGAATATTCAATTTGCTGAGTACCATATTTGGAACAACAAGAGCGAGGGGTTTCCAAATATGGTACTTAGCACTGAAACATTCAACAATCAGTTCGCACTGAATATTCGGAAGCTGTGAACGCGCGTTACACGTTTCAACCCTCATGGGTTTCTGATTCTAGTAATTTCGCGATTGTTCCGAGTCGTTCGCCATGAAAGGCGCGTTTGATTCCATTCACTGCAGTTTCTCAAAGTTGTTTCGTTCATTACAACGATTACAATGGTTTACTCTCACAGATGTTCCCAAATTTCAGTGTATTTAACCAACTTCGTAGTAACTTATTGGGTGATTTATTCTGTTTGCGTCTTTAAGGGGCAATACTACCAACTAGCCAAGACTGTACTTTCCAAATCTCTGTTTACAATGTTTTGCAATCGATCTCCCAAGTTCTTTCAAAACTGAGGGTTGAATTATTTCAATGCCCCCTTGCGTTTATCCTTTGCCTTCTAAGATGGCCATTTACGGATTTACTCGTCTAACAACTGACGATTTCACTTCTCCATGGGAAAATCTCCTTGGGAGCGAAAAGGTTAAGAGCTGGGCACGTCTGCTCAAAAATTATATCCCCTTTCAACCTTTTTCTCCTAACCGAGACACGTACCGATTTTACTCTGTTTATTTATTTATTTATTTATTTATTTATTTATTTATTTATTTATTTATTTATTTACTCAAACTCATTTACACAGATGATCAAAATAAAATACAAATGTACAAATATAAAAAGCTGAAGTCTGAGTAATTGTAAGCCAGTTTATACAGAATTCTCGATTCTTTATTTTCAATAAACTGCATGAAATAAGATACAATATACATAGAATACTGATTTAAACAGATCACATCAACAATAAATCACCAGAAAACTATAAAAATTTATCCTTGTTTAAGTTAAAATTATCAAGATAAAACTGATTCACTTGCTTACTGAACAATGACACTTGTTTAATTGTCCTGATGGCTACAGGCAGGCCGTTCCATAAGCCCACGATGCGATTAAAAAATGACAATTTAAAAACATCAGTTCTAAAACGACCCTTAGCAAGTATGGCTTCGGAATTTATCACTTCGTACTTATATGATTCAAAGCTGACATACGATAGAACGTCTGTGAATGAAATAAATGTATTTCTTATATGGCAAGGAATTCTCAGGCTAAACGGAGCACTCTAATTGGCTAGTTTTCGGTCGGGATTTTACAGTACTGACCATTAATATGAAAATGGTCCATTTCTGATTTTTCTCCCTCCCGAACAATTCAAGTTGAGGGAAACACAAAAAGTTCTAAAAAGCGGAATTTAAATTTTTTCATCACAACAGTACAATTGTAGAAAGTGGGATTTAGTTTTACGTGTAAAAGGTTACCGTTCAAACTTCGCCGATGGAGGCCGAAGATAACGAACACTCACCAAGCGGAGAAGTGTCCTATCGCTCAAAGAAACGGGGCCATATAATAAACAATTTACTAACTTTACTTGGTGGGAACCGTACTGGGGAACATTGGCCCTCGCGGTCTTTTTTGTAGGGAACTCGCTGCACTCCGTGTGCGTACTGCCACGACCTCGGGCCAATATTCCCCAGTACGGCCCTCACACTTGGTTAGTAAGAGGTTAATATTCGTGTGCGGGTTATAGATGAAGGGAGAAGTGACCCTCGCAAATTATCTGGACAATTTAAGCAATTTATAAACACCTGAAAGATTCAGGTGGCTTCAAGGAGATTCGAACCCATGACCTTTGCGATGAAGATGCAATGCACCAACAACTGAGCTATGAAACCACTCAGTTGGGAGCAGGGGCCCGTTTCTCAAAAGTCCCGAAACTTTATGGGCCATTTTCGGGTGTCACAATATTCCCTTTGTATCTCAAGAGCGAAGATAATTTAAGTCGTCAAACTTCACAGTAATTTTTCTTTTTGTTACCTTTAAAGCGCCGCCATCTTGAATAATTGTGACGTGTCGTGGTTGCCCTATTGTTCCAGAACAACCTATCTTTGTGTCAGAAAAATAGAGCAACACGACACGTCACAATCACTCAAGATGGCGTTTCCCGGGAAATTTGAAAGCCAAAACAAGCGTTTTTGACATTCATTTTTTTCGGATACAAACGCTTTCATTGGAAAAAAATGTTTGAAATTGTAAACATTATGTTCCGTGGTTTAAAGTTATTTTGTTGTTTTAGTGCAGGTTTCCGTTAAATTTATTTATTTATTTATTTACTGATTCAGTATGAATACATACATGGTGGAATTAACAACAGGACATAGGTCCCCTACGAGGTTAACCACCAGGATACACCACAGAAGACAGACCACAACACTGGGAACTACATGCCCTACTCTTTACGACAAGTGTGCGCGTTGTTTTACGTCCCACAGGATTATGAACATTGAAGGGTTGTGAGACGGGATCTCCGGCTTATCGTCCTTATCCGAGAAGACTAGAGAGTCTAACCATTTGCAGATGTAATTACAAAGGCAGCACTTTCTCCTCAGTTATTTAAAGACCCTGAGTGTTGGTCCAGCCGGAGTTGAACTCACGACCTCCCGCGTGACAGCCCGGTGCTCAACCAACTGGGCCACCAGTGCGCGGTTAAAAATTGTCCAGATAAGTGAGGATCACTTCTCCCTTTCGATTTCACTGTCCGAAACGGCACACGATTTTACTCGTTATTGGGGAACCCCTTGGGGGGTGGGGGGGGGGGGGGGGGGGAGAACGTTAACAACAACTACGTCCACTTAAAAACCTGTCCCTTTTAAACTATGAGAGCTACATCACCTGATCCGCATCCAGTAACGAGTAATTGACCCTGAGTTTCACCAGTTGTGCCAATAGACTGAGCACCTGCTGCTGTAGAATAACGTTACTTGACAAGGTGTACTCTTTCAAAGCACGGACTACCAAGGGCTCAAACCAGCGAATGAAAGAATGAATTGGTGATTGCTACAGCGGAGGAACAAGAATGAGACATAAGGCTCAAGAGTGAACCTCTGTAAGGTGTATTTAGTGCCTCAAATGCCCCATAGGCGACTTCGGAAAATACCAAAATACTCTGTGTTTGTACCCCCAAATTTTGCATAAGCATTGTTTTTATTTTCTCTTGGGACTTATAATGGTCCCAAGAGAAACTGGAAACAATGCTTATGCAAAATTTGGGGGGCAAACAAAGAGTATTATGGTATTTTCCGAAGTGGCTTATAGACACTAATGCATTTTACTCCTGTCGTCCACACTATGTGCCTGGGGAAATGTTGCTGATTGGGGATGTTAAACGTACCATCAATGTTAAGCAACCCTTGCTGGGCGGTGATCTCAAAAACCAACAACATTGGCCAACATATGTAAAGTGGCAATGTCATTGTTACAAGAACCAACAGTATAGGCCAACGACATTCGTCGGGTTGCGATGTTACACGAGCCAACAATATTTGCCAACATTCCTTGAATGGTGTGACGTTAAAAGTGCCAATAATATTGGCCAACATTAGTTTGGTACACGTGGCCATGTTAAAGGCATGAAAAATGTTGGCCAACATTTGTTGGGTAGAGATGTAAACGTACCAACAATGTTGCCCATTCTTTCATGAGTGCGAAGTTCAACTCTTACACTGCTACGAGAGGCCCTTCGATCTTCCTTGACTTATCTGGTAAGATGAAAGGGCCTCCACTCGCAGGGTATTGTACGCTCCGCTGAACACACGAATTATGTTGCTCAACATTAATCGAACAAAAGAATGTTGGTCCTACGTCACCCAACATGCGATGTTAAATGTTTCAACAAGTTGGGCATTTGCAACGAGAATTTAAAAGAGTATGTGACAAAAACAACGACCTTCTGCACGCTCCCCACGTGCACGTTGAGCACGTGCGTTTTATACAGTCCGTTCCACCCCGTGCAAGTTGGCAAAGTGAAGTTGCTGAAATTTAATTTCCAGAGAACAATCTCCCGCTGTTCCACGAAATTGTACAACAAATGTGCCAAAGTGTGACGAACTGTTTATACTAAGATCTCATAAATGTACCTTGTCAAGTTTCATGCTAGGTCGGACAGAAGAAGAGAAGGATTTCCTCTTGAATTTCTTGATAAAGAACCCGATACCACTAAGAAAAATAATCAAATATCAAGGGAAAAAAAAAGAAATAATGCATTTAATGTCATTCATGAAGAGAACAGGGTAGGCGCAGTGGTGAAAGCACTAATCTTCCACCCACTTGACCTGGGTTCGATTTTTAGACTCCATCATGAGGCCCCCGAAAAAGAAAAGAAAAGAATAACGATTTTGAAATTGGAGTGCTAGTACAACTTCAAAGGGAACCTCCCCTCCAAAAGGGATAAACTAAAAACGTCGGAAAATAATTTGCACAATCGAATAGCCCACTTTCGATATATTAAAATTCAGTCCTAAACAAAAGGCATCATCTCGAGGCTCTGGGGAATAAATACAAGGATTTGTACGAGTTTATTCCCCAGAGCCTCGATATGATACCTTTTGTTTTAATATATCGAAAGTGCGCTATTGTTTGAGATTTTTTTCAAGAAAGCGTTTGTACTGGAAATAAAAGAACTCAAGAATCGCTTTTGTTTTCGTTTTTTTTTTTTTTTTTTTTTTTTACAGTCACGTAGCTTGATTTTCTCGGTTCTTTATCCTGCACTAAAACGTTCTTTTTTTTTTTTACGAAATATTCTATTTTTCCGAAGATGACTCGGGGATAGTCGGAAAAAATCCGAGTGCTCCTCGTTAAGGGAGTCGAACCTTCGAACCTTCGAACCTACGACCTTCCTTACAAGCATTTCTTTCCTTCACCTGACATTGCGGTTCCCAACTTCCTCCAAAACTAACAACCAACGATTTCAGTTGAGTATTAACAGTTCCCCTGCGCAAAAATAATCTCCTGGATCTAAGATGGTTCCGCACCTTAACGCTTCCAGTTCTACAGCTTTCTCTTTTCCCTCTTCCTTGGGTTTCAATCTATCCAGCGTCTGCGCAATAAGAGTCAACGGATGGACGAAGCAGGAGTGGTAGAGCTGTTCATCCAAGGACTGCACATGCTCAGATGGAGGCGGTACAATTACATTGGTATCGGCCAAACATGGAGGAACAATTGGACTGAGAATCAGGACTGGCTGACTAAGAGCGCTGATGCTAAACATGGTGCGTAATAGCTGTGCAAATACAATGGTATAAACAAAATTCTTTAAGAGACAAACTTAGTTGGAAATTTTCGTATTTGAGAATGGGTACTACTACTTGACACGAAATCAAATTTCGTACGACGGGATTTTATCATCTCCGTTACATTTCATTTCACCAGAATAAGAGCTAACTGTACCTGTTGAACACATAAGAATGTCTTTGCGGCTTCCAGTTTGACACAAACTTGTAAGTAACCAAGGATTTCCTCAATGTGCTACAAGAAAAGAAGCGATGATCTTAAGACGCAAAATGGCAGCTACGAGGTTAGCTATCTCAACGGCTTATATTTTAAGTGCTGCTATGATTAAAATTTCACATTTCCATTGTTTTGAACTTTTTCAAAATATAGGTGTCCAATACTCAATTACTGTGCCAACTTTCACCACAAAATACTCAAGGAAAATCTGATAATTTTTGCCTTGTTAAGTGGCTTCGGTCGCACGCCATCACGGATTTCACCAATATGATCGAGAAGAAACATGACCTTGAACCTTTTAACCCCGGTTCAGAGCTTCAGTTTAAAAATTTCCTTATTTGTATCTAACGTAGCTCGTGCACTTTCCCGCGCGTGCCGCTTCCATCTTATTTTTGTCCATATTTGGGCATAAAATTGGTGACCTTAAATCCCCAGCTTTGTTCCAAGGAAAAGAGTTGCAAGTTACACGCTTCAAGGTCACGTGCTTCTGGATCGAGGTGTTAACGACATTAGGTGAAGAGAGAGCGGGGTGCATGTGAAGTCATATTTAAGTAGGGAAACAGTCTTTTTGAACAACAGTGATGAAGAAAAAAAAAGCACCTTTGGACGCTTTTCTGCGGGGCATTGTAGTTAACAATTCTATATTTTAACAGCCAGTAGGACTCTTTTCGGAGACAACTGCTCTTCCAACGCAACAAACCACTAGAAACAGCACGATTGGTTTCCACTTAAGTCGAAAATTGCAAGTAATTGGACGCACGCCAAATTTTGATTTCCAACACAGAGTCTAGCAACTAAAGGCAAATATAAGAGTTAGGGTTGTTTTTTTTTGTGAGGGTAAAAGCAGCTGTTTAACACAATTTTCAGGGAGATTAATTTGACTGGAACGACACGAAAAACTGTAAATGGATTTCCTACATACCTTCCCAATGTCTGAAAATGCAGTCACTTCCAGAAGGAGAGACAAAGCCTCCAGCGTTGCAGACAGAAATTGGCAAAATTTGTCTTGAGATGGATCCACCAATGACACCTGTCAATATACACGATGCAACAATGTTAAGATTTCAAAAGCAGCCCAGCGTACCATGCGTATGCCATTGCTTCTATTCCTTTTGCTACAATGAATAACTGATTTTAAAGTGTGATAGAACAAGAGCCACAAAACTGTCGCGAAGGTTGTATTCTGCCGTAATTAAAGGGCACCTTCACTCCAACATTTAAGTATAACCTTAAGCTAAAGGAAATAATGCTTACAACGAAGCTTGCTTCACACTTTTCGCAGGAATCGTTTTTATCCGAAATAAATCAACTTCAGAATCGCTTATTTTTGTTTTTAAACTTCCCGCGCGCCGCTATTTTGAATAATTGTCAGGAGTTGCTGCAACAATTACCCTACTGTTACTGTGTCGATGGCAGCGGGGGATTAAAAAAACAACGACAGATAATTAACAATTATTAAATTCTTAACCTCGGATAATGCATTTCGCGTGCTGTGATTGGTTCACTCAATCTCGGTTATCAGCTCATATACCTTGGTTTGACCTTATATGGTAAATGATTGCGTTAAGCGTTGCTAAACTAAAAATGTTTTCACCGGAAAGCGAAATTTCTCTTTGAATAAAGCCAAAAAGGAAAAAAAAAACTTTTTTTGTGGAAAGTTTGGATGAATTCCGACGTTTAGAAGTACGCCAAAAAGGCAAGAAATGTTTTTGTGATGAGCCTGCGTCTGTCTGACAACAAGGTATTACACAACATCGCATCAGTTCTCATCAAGTTTTTTTCGATTTCGCTCGGATTTTCTCGCTTTAATTTTTCCGCTCGTATTTCGTACTTCCAAATTTTTGGAGTTTAAGGAATTTAATAAAACAATTATTCCATTCGCGCTTGTTGGATATGAGACTGGTTATAGCCAACTCGGCGCTACGCGCCTCGTTGGCTATTTACCATCTCATATCCAACGCGCGCTTATGGAATAATTGTTTTATTAAATTCCTTAAACTCCAAAAGTTTGGAAGTACGAAATACGAGCGAAAAAGAGAAAACTTGATGAAGATGCGACGTTGTGTAATGCCTAGTAGTCAAACAGACGCAGGCCCATCACAAAAACATTCTTACCTTTTCGCGTACTTCTAAGCTTCGAAAATTGATCCAAACTTTCCACAAAAACGTTTTCCTTTTGCTTTATACCAAGAGAAATTTCGCTTTGTGGCGTAAGAGCTTTTAGTTTAGCAACGCTAAGCGCAATCATTTACCATATAAGGTCAAACTAAGGTATATGAGCTGATAACCGAGATTGAGTGAACCAATCAGAGCACGAGAATTGCATTATCCGAGGTTGAGAATTTAATAACATGTAATAACATAATACAGACACATTGCCATTAGGGGCTTTTTCATTGGACAAATTATTACATCATCAGTTGATTGACTTATGCTTAAGGCACCACGCCTTTTAGAGTGCGTATTCGTGAAGTGAAGGTTGATAGGGCGCATCAGTGTACCTCTTAACAAACGAGTCTGAGCGCTGTACTTAGTTCTTATTAACCGAACGGGAGGTCTGTATAGGAGAATCTTGACCAAGGTCACCAGTAAAGGTCTAACGCAGTTGAGTTTCTTAATTTGAAGTTTTCTTCTTTTCGTGGCTTCAGGCTATCAATACCAACGTTCATAGGCCTTAATCACGCGGTGGCTATGTTGAATCCCGAGGGATTGAAAACTTTTGTTTTTGCGCACCGAAACTCGTTCCCAAACATTTCAACTCGAGGCTTGGTCTATGGCCAATATGGCCGCCGTGCGAATAAGGCCCATTAAGACACGACCTTTTCACGTATTTTATTTCAGCATTACCTGGTTGTTGGCAAAGGCTCCTTTTATGATCTCATACAGTTTCATATAATGTGCCAAATGATGAAATGTGCCAATGCTGCTCTTGGAGGGTCGGCCCTGAGAAGATTGATCTACATCCGAAGATTGTCCAACACTTCCTTGGCTCTTGGAAGGCGAAGAGGGTTTTTCTGCATTTGCAGCAAGATGCAGATCTGCCTCGGAGAGAGCCCGCTTGGTTTTGGTCAGTATTTTCTTGGGGACAGCTATGGCAGGGTTTGTGCCAGTGGATGAAGACGACGAAACTTGGGGAGCAGCCATACCCGGGATGGCAGGCGACGCCTGTTTGTCTTTATTCTGACCAGGAAATGTGAGCTGGAAAGGGAGAAAAGAAATTTTAACACAATTGCTTGTAATCTCGCAATCTGATTGGCTGATTTTCCGTTGTCGATAAGAGTCTAGACAACGCTGCTCACGTCATTTTGGGAGATACACTAATCAGATTGCGAGAACGATATAGATAACGCTTGCTCTTTCTTTGTGTCACGATCTTGGTCACACTCTGAAATAAACATTTCCTTTGATGTTAAATGTTGTGGGGAAAAACAAATCGAATCCGGTTTAGCGTTGTCTGTACTCTTATTGACAACGATAGTCGTCATCACAGTGGCCAAAATTTGTTGTGGACTCACTCAGTGCACAATATTTTGACCACTGTGAAGATCAATATCGTTGTCGGAAAGAGTACAGACAACGCTGAACCACATTTGATTTGCTAAATACCTCACGTTCGAAAGGAAAGGGAACAATTTAATGTAAGTAATTAAATTGCAATTGCTTTGTTTATAGTGGAAGTGCACTTAGCCATCAAGCTAGTTCACAGGCATCCCCCTTTTAATAACCTGAAAGAACAGATTCAAACTTAACAGAAGCATGTTTAAGAACCCCATCTGGCTGGAGGCAACCAGTTGGCTATTTACAAAGCGTGGTTGAGTTGAACCCTGGACAACCGGAAACAAATCCAAACCAGAGGTTAAAACGGGATATGACAAACAAGCATGTATATCAAGTCTTTTCTGTTGGAATTGTTGAGCAATTTGCCAACTAATGGCAGGTGTTAATGAAGAAAAAATGGAAACCTTCCCTTACCGAGCCTTCAAAGTAATTTTTTAGGTTCCTTTAATTCCAATAATTTATAGATGATGAAAAAAGAGTACTTCGGTGAAGTAGAATACCTTTAAGGCCCAGGCACACGACTTCAACATCTCCTTCAACAACCACTCAACCTTTCTTTTGTTTTCGCAAATGTTGAAAGACGTTGGAGCCCTTGGCCCCCTTCTTTCAGACGGCCGGTTGGGTATGCGCGTGCGCACCAATCGATCTCTCGATGACGTGTTCATGTCCGTATAGAGCGTTTTCACATGACGTCACAGCGGCCATGTTGGTGTTCCAAAACAAAGAAATGGTGGCCATGATGGTGTACCAAACTACTCCTCCGGGAATTAAACTCTAGTTTTATGCAAATACTTTCTTTTGTTTCAGTAATCCAATATGGCTGCTGGTCACGTGGGTGAAAACGCTCTATTCACAGTACAAAGTTCGCATCCGTAGTAACAACGGCGGCTGCAGCCTGGGACTGAACACAAGGCCTTTCGTGAAGCTCTGTTGATGAACTTTTGAAACCGTTTAACGGGGCCTTTAGTTTAAAAAAACTTCAATTCGGGATTTGAAGGGAAGAATCAACAACATTTATTTGGTTAAAGTAAATAAAAAGGTTGCAGACAGAAAATCACGATTTTACCTTGAAATGCGGGACACCAGGAACGATGTTGTCCACCGCATGAGCGAAAATGTTCAGTAATCTTCAAAGAGATAAATTAAATCCATTACCACACACAAGAATTTCAAGAATTAACAAATGTCATTGATCATGCACTGTTACCCACTTTCTAGTATCACAAAGTTCTCGGTTACGATGGAACACGTGATTTACTCGTTAACCCTCCCCAGACATTCATTGCATACTTCTTTGACTCGTCCGTACCTTTTCTTATTTCTCCATTGTTTCCAAAATTTGAGAATTTTGGTTATCATTAGGGGATGGCGTTAGTTCTACTATTTTTTGGCCTTGTCTCTCCCTTTTATCGATTGTGTGTATACCTTACATTGATATAGTGGAGAATAAACTATCTATCTATCTTCCAGAAGACCCCCACTTCTTGTGTCTATAAGTTGAGTAGTATAGATGCGGAACCTCTGATTCTGGATTGATAGAAGCTCAAGTATAGTTGGTCTTTCTCCTTTTCTCGGCTCTGGCTGTGAGACCCAGAGGTTATTCCTCTAGCTTACATTTACTAAACTTCCATCGCAGGAACTTATCAAGAACCCGTCCATCAGATTAGAGTAAAATATACGCGCATCGTAACAAAGTTAAATGTATGCACATGATACTGCGAAACTCTTAAAAATGAACATTCTTGAGAAAGTAGCAGTTAATTCATCGTTTATTTTTCTGGAAAAGCTATTCCAGGGAAAGTGCAGAAACTAAGACTTTTTACTAAGGGGCAATTGCCATCATGACCTTATACCAACTTTGAAAAGGAAACTGGTTGCTTAAAAGTACGAAACCAAGAACAAGTGTGCTTGTTTTCAGAGTTCCTAATATATAGCTTTAGTATATTTGCCAAATATAAAGAAACAAGTTTCATTTTAGCTCATTTCATGCTAAACCTCTCTAATATCTCGTAACTTAACGTAACTCGAAAACGCTATCAGTTAGCACAAGTTCGAGATAAAAGAACCTCACCTCACAAGGTGGTAAACCAGTTTTTCTGCCTGAGGTGCAAGAGCACTGTCTGTGAACACACTCCAGTTCTCTGCAGAACTGTTGGAGTCATCGTGGGAACCAAGCTCAGAATTAACTTTAAGCGATACATGAACGCCACTACAGCCGGCTCCAAACAAGATCCTTCCTGAAATCTATGTTAAATACAGGGCAGTTACAACCAGTGACACAATTTTCACATCCAAATGTTTTCAAACATAGGTATAAGTTTAAAGAGACCATTCTAGCATGGCTAACATACTTCTTAAAGGGAACACCCAACTGAACAAAACATAACTTAAAATCACAGGAAAAGTTTATTTAAATTTGTTTCCAAAGAAAGCGTTTGTATACGAAATAAATAAGTTTTAGTCTTTATCAAATCTCCCGAGCGCCGCCAACTTAAGTACTTGGGATGTGTTACGGTTGTCCCGTTGTTACAAAAGCTATTTGTGTCAGAACAATAGGACACCCCTACTACGTCACAATTATTCGAGATGACCGCGCCAAGAAAATTAAAAAGTGTAAATGAGCGATTCGACAATTCATTTTTCCTGCTACAAACACTTTTCTAGAAATTTCAAACGGATTTTCTTGAAAACACTATTTCTTCCGGTCTCTGAGCAGAGGCAAGTTCAGAACAGCTTTCAATCAAGAGAAAATAAAGTGGGAAGAGGGGGTTTTTACCACAATTGCTTGTAATCTGGCAATCTGATTGGCTAATTTGCCGTTGTCGATAAGAGTCTAGACAACGCCGCTCGAGTCGAGCTCGCGTCAATTTGTCACGCAATGTAATAGCCGATCAGGAACTGGGAAATAAACCAATCATATTGCGAGAAAGCTGTAGACAACGCTTGCTCTTTCTTTGTGTTATGATTTTGGTCACGCTCTGAAATAAACACTTTCTTTGGTGTTGAATATTGTGGTACAAAAACAAATCGAAAGTGGTTCAGCAAAGTCTGTACTCTTATCGACAACGATATTCGTCATAACAGTGGTCAAAATGTTGTGGACTCACGAGGCGTAGCCGAGTGAGTCTACAACAAATTTTTGTGGAGAGTTGACCATGATTTATGCATCGTTCAGTCATGTCATGCGAAGCCTCCACGAAATATCCAGCAACGCGAGGTAACTTTACCCGCGCGAAATGAAACTTTCTAAAAATAACGCGAGACGTATTACCTATGGAAAAGGGCATGTGTTGGGGACACCCTCTATTCTTACTTTATTTTCTCTTGGTTTCAATATATTAGCACTAAGAGTGACGCTTCGATTTTACTTTGGCTAAATCCAGACACTTTTACTCCTCAATACGGCAGCCACTCAAATAAACGAATGTCCCAATGGAAGTGGTTTTATTCTATTCAGGTCGCAGGCCACGTTCCAAATTTTAACGTGTTTAAATCAGACCTCCCGCACTGTAGCAAAACGCTGAGAAAAGTGAGCCAACCGATCTAACACCTCAGCCACTGGTACTTAAACAACTTACTTTGAGTAACTGTTGATGCGCAAAAAGGTCATAAGCCAGCCATGAAGATATCATACTGCCGACGGCAACTGATAAAACTCCACCTCCCCCTGTGCAAGCAGCACTGGGACTAGAAGGTCTGGAGGGAGCACTGAATGGTCCGATGGGATGGGTGGGTAGGGGACTCGTGCACGATAATGACACACTGCAACCCCATGCATCAGGGAAGCTGGCGACAGGAAAGGATTCTGCCAAAAGTGACAGTAGATGAACACATCCCAGCTGTTAAAAGAAGCGTTTTAAGGTTGATAACTCATAAACATTACGGAAAAACACAAAATAACTGTTTTGTTAAATTTGTATTGTATATATGACTGATATAACTTTGCTGATTTTCAGAAACACTATGAACTATTTTCTTCGTCGTTTAGGTGCCGCATGCTAAAAAAAAAGTTGATATGGACAATAAAAATGTGCATTGTTTTAAGTATTTTTTCGCCACTCATAATGAAAAGAATACTAGTAACTTTTTAAATTGGTTCATGAAAATGACAGCCAGCAGAAATCAGCATTCGGGTAGCTGCAAATCTACTAAAGATCAAATGTTACTTGACGCAGTATTTCGTACCTACGTCATAGAATGGCTACCATAAACTGCCTCTTATTAAGTCCCCTCACCACTTCTAGACGCCATATTGATTTTCGTACTGAAGGCTCGATTTTGACCTTCGCCTTGTCAAAAACATGATGCGCGTGCTGCCTAAACTGGTTTGACCGGAGTGACTAGCCCAGAAACTTGGGCTGCGGCAACTTAAAAGACGACACGATTTCTGCAGAGCCCCTTTTGCTCGCCCTCTGGTGAGTTTTAGAGAGGCTCTGCTCGCAGGGTGGGTTCAAGGGTGATAAAATGAATGAGTTGCCGGTTCCCAGGTTCCTTCGTTTCTCCCCTATATTTGCAAAGACTGCTGGGATTGCCAGGGGGCAAACAAACCAGTCGATTGCGCTGCTCGAGTTAAAATACGCGATTAGAAACACTCAATAACTAGAAGTATTTGTAGGATTTATTAAAGCTCGAGTTAAAATTGGGAGAAACGTTATCCAACGGTATCCAACGGCAAAATTAGAGAAATTAGAGCAAACTTTAGTGCTCTCAGTGACCTTGAAGTTAGTTCTTTGAAGCTGTTTCTCTCAAGCTGCCATTTCAAGTCTTAAGCTTTGTTGGATCGAGGGGAGTAAAACCTCAAGACATTACTAGTTTGATCTGTGGCTCCGAATATCGACGGTCATTGTCGCCTCCATACACTGCACACCCACGACTACTTCTTAAACTCGGACGATTTATATTTCTAGCAGAGTCGACAAGTTTGTTTGCCCCCTGGCGATCCCAGACGTCTTTGCAAATATAGGGGAAAATAAAGGGGACTGGGGACCGGCAACTCATTCATTAACAACATCTGCATCCACTCAAACACCATACTTTATTATAAAATAATTAGGATAGTACGAGCACTCTAATTGGTCAATAGCTGTGTTTAGATGAGAGTATGGAACACGGCTGTGACATCACACGAATTTCGATTGGTTATGTATTGTCAGACGTGCATTTTGATTGACTGGTAGGAAATATGAGCGTGTGTCAAGAAAATCTGTTTCAATCAAGAAGCAAAAAATACAGCATTTTCCTTCATTTGTTGAATTATCTTTGACAAATATTTTATAAAAGAAATAGAGGGACTTTTTTCCGCCTTTCCATAGCCTCATCTAAACACTCGGGAGAGTTGGGAGAATTCTCGACAGTTATGCAAATCCTCGACTGCGTCTCGGGTTTGCATAATTAGACACTCTCGTATCCGGCGGACCCTTTGTAACATTAATTGTCTCTATAATTCCGAGACAAGAGTGATGTTAAAGTTGGGGAGAAGAGAAAACGGCCGACTCTTCGTGAGGGTTATTGAAATTTGCACACATCTATATTTTGGGGTCCTCCGGCTCCAAAAACTATGCAAGTGAGCTTTTCCTGTGGTCAAGAAGGTCCGATAAAATACTTTCATACCATGGCTGTCCTTGAGGTAGCATGATTCAGCCTAGATGTCACAAGCAACACAACTCTTGAGAGGTTCGCGTTAACGACAGACTGGGTATGAGCCTTACAATGTGACTCATGGAGGCTCAAGCTGCCTGAGAAATTAAAAACAGATTACCAGAAAACTACTATCAGTAAGCTTCGAGATCTTACAAATTTGAAATAAATAAAAGATGAGCTTCCATGAACACTGAAAAATGTTCAAGAATAAATAATGGCACATTGTTATTTTGTGCCATTAAAACGTGATCACATGTGCTATGTTTACCATTTCCTGCTAGCAGGTGTCTCTTTTCTTTTTGCGTGTTACGGAAAAAAGATACCTCTGCCATGCATCGAAACTTGCTTCGATCCAACCGCCGTCCAAAACCTCAAACTGCATGCCCCATGATATGTTTGCTGACTGTAACTTGAGCCCGCTTTGTCTCGCGCATTCCTTTACAGTAATTCTATTGTTGTTAAGTGAGCCCACAAAACATGAATTATCACGTGAGGATTCGGTCGCTAAGTAACCACCGCGCATGCTCAACACAGCGAGTTTCGACCCGTGGCAGAGGTCTCCTCCCACTCGTCAGCCCAGCGAACGCAAACGAAAAGAGACGTATGCTACAACAAGTTGTTGCAAGAATAGTGCAGACACTCCACCTTCTTGGGGCGTTATTAATATTACCTGTTGTCTCTCACACTGCAGCCCCCCCCCCCCCCCCCCCCTTCCTTATCAGTGTTGCCAGCAAGACAAAAAAATCTTGGAAACTTAAACAGTCAACATTGAGAGGGGAGGGGAAGTGGGAAAGGTATAAATTCTAGACACGGCGGGTATTGGAAGCTAGAAAAGGTGTTTTTTTAATGAAAGTGTCTCAACAATTTTGCAACTTATTGTAGCAGGGTATGTTAACCACGGAGTAAAACGAGGAAACCTTGCAGTGCTACAGCTAAAAAGGGACATTTTTGTTGATGCCGCAGTTGTCGGGCTTGAATTTCCCATTGACAGAAGACTTTAAACACTAGACAGCACTCACATATTTGACTCTGGGCGGCTGAGATGACCATGGAACGAACATCATTGTTCAGTGAAAAGGAGAGTCGTGGAACCAACCTGAAAAAAAGACGCATTGAAGGTAGAGGTTGAAAAAAAATTAAAAATAGGCACGCATTGCGAATCATATTGTTGTCAACTGAGCTGCGTTTTGCTTTCCAGGGTATTCAAGTTGTCTTTGCGTAATATGTAGCCCTAATAGTACACGATATTGTTTTGGTATCGTAAATCATTATAGTGCCATCGTATATGTCTTAAATAAATCGCCCTGAGAAGACATGTGGCTACCAGTAAAATACTAAACCCAGAGAGATTGAAGAAAATAAAAGGGAACCGAGAAACATTGGCTTCTAGGCTGACATGTTGATAATTTTCAAGTTCCTATAAAACTTCTTTTTCACCACAAGGTTACACGTGCACTCTGAGCGTCTGACAGCTTTCTAAGACAAAATTTCACTGGAGTTAATCCATGTCCGGCGGGCTTAGTATCTGGATGGGAGACCTCAAAACATACCACTTTGTGCCAGAAACATAGGACCGAAAATTTGCGACATGAAAACAACGTAAATTTTGAACCGCGAATATAAAAAATAACCATCAGTGAAAAAAAGTTTGGGAGATTTTTGCTACGCTCAATTTTCCTATTGTATTTTTGGCTGCACAAGTAAATCACAAATCGAAAGTGACATCGAATTCAGCGACCGCCGTGATCATTTACTCGCGAAACAAAGGATGCAACCGTGTCAAAATGATGGCAAGACACCGGATTTTTGTTTTTGTTAGTTTCGGGGTTTTTTTCTTTCAACTGTTATAAAGTTTGACAAGAAATGATCGCAATCGCCTAACTCTTGAGGTTGACCATTGTTTCTGCAAAGTCAAAAATTTACTCTCCTAGACGAGGTTATTTATCACCAGGTAATTCCATCCTTTTGGAAATGGCAGCTGCTTTATTATTCATCAGCGTCACAAATTCTTGCCGATTTTGGGACTCGTTTTGTTGAAACTCAAGCACGCTTCCAACAGACTTGTTTATTTTCGTGATTTATGCATGCGCTGCGGGCCTATTGGCACCACGGACACTCTTACAACCCGATGACATTGTGTGCAGTGAATTAAACAACAATAATTTTATTCTTCTTGCACCAAGAGTATGACCATAACAAATATTTTTCTGTAGCATAAGGGAATCGTTGAAATGCCTACAAAGTAAGTGTCTGTGTCGGTGTGGAAGTGAAA
>OX421445.1:59056635-59059135 GCA_949126865.1 Montipora capitata
TTTCAAAACTACATGTACAACAAAACATTTTTTTCTTTAAAGGAACTCGAAACCCCCAAAATGACTCACCCAACAGTATATACAGCAGCCATTCATAGAAGAAAAGCGGTTTTCTGGAATGACAGCAAATAACTACCAGAGCACTTGCAGCTGTCCGTCTTGTCACTGCAGATGAAGATCGCAGGTTTGGCAGGAAAGTTTTCAAAAGTTGCTGTTGGTCAAAATTGATTGATAAAATATTAAATAAACAGGCAAATGGTACAATGTACAATGCAAATGTATTATGTTATTACCCCTGGCCAGTAAACAAATAAAGTAAAAGAATCATTGTCATATACTATGCTGCCAAGTATAGTTACTGTTACAGTAGCTGCCATTGAACCTCCAGAGCGTCTGGACAAGAAATGGGAAAATCAGGGGTTCGCCTCCTGTTACAAAAGGACGACTCTGATTTTTTCAATGGCAAGTGTCCCTAGTCATCATCAACAAAATAATCTCTTTGTTTACTTTTAAAAAGTCAAATTCTCAACTTCGACTTGTTAAAAGCCAGAGCTCGTACAGTACATGTACACTGTACATGGATCAATACGGAAATAATTCTGGCAACTTCTGCAACTACTATTCTGTATATAATTACAGTGTATGCATTATTCACAGTACTACAAAAACAACCAATCTGTGAAATGGGCCTCAATTATTGAGTGACTGCCCTTTCAACTTCAGTTAACCTATTGACTCCTGGGGGTTCTCCATTGACGAGTAAAATCGTCTGGTGTTAGACAGAGTAAAATACTAAGTATGGCTGGTTTAGGCTGGTTTAGGGCTGAATAGGTTAAACACTTTCATGAAATTCCTTTCCCATGGTGTAAGCAGTAGCCAGCGGTGTACCGCAACAACCAGAACAATGGAAAGATACGTTTTCAAAATCATGAGTCCCAGGGGGAATATAGGAATGGATAAAAGTGTTCTTGTCCAGCAAAAAGGGTGCAAGTACATGATTGTATTTCAAGTGCAAGAAAGCTTTAGTAGCGTTGAACACAACACCTCTCAAGAATTTGAACTATTTACATGTACAAGCAAAAGTGGGCAGGGAAGTGACTCACTATAATTTGGGTCCATTCCACGGATCAGTGGTTTTCGTACATGTAGTAGCTAAAGAACTTGAACACAGGAGTTATTTAATTTTTTAACAATAACATTTTAAGTCCGTGGCTGGTTTAAGTAGTGTAACAAATGAGTTTTAATCCAAGATTGGAAAGAATGCTTTTCGTCAGGTGTTGGTAATAATGAAACCACTGTGGACAGAAAAATATAATATTGAGCTTTGTTGACTTCACCTTCACTTCTGTATCACTGGTGAAACTTCCAAGAACACTCATTATTTTTTGCATTGCAATTGCCAGGGTTTCCTGAGAGGATGTAACACCAGTTAGTAATTAAATATTAAGTATTGGTACATTAGAAGTTATGATTAATAGAGTAAACTTCTTTTATAGACATGGGTAACAATCACATCTCCCTTCCAGTCTAACCATGAAAAGGTGAAAAAAATAATTAAAGGTGTTTTAATGGTATTATAAATGAATTCAATACAATTTAAAATACAATTAATAGTTTTGTCATTGTCTTCTTTACTATAAATCATTTTTCACTGAACAAAATGCAAAAATTAAGCATTTAGGTTTGACACTGAACCAGGATGCTAGATGCATGTACATGAAACAATGTAACATTGCACTGGGATGTTGGATAGAAGGCAACCATGATTAACTGCGATGTTTTATCAAATGATTTTCAATAAAAATCAACTCAATTAAAGAATGCTTCATCCCTGGACCATCACTTGATACGGAATCTTGCACATGTATTGAAAGGTTACAAGTGCTTAAAAAACAAAATTAATATAATATTTACATGTAAAAACCTTTCCTTCCAGCTAAATAAATGTTACTGACTTCCAATCTCCGAGGTGATGATTATAAAAAAATTACGACATCCTAGTGTCAGGCTTAAGGTGTTTTGTGTCTTAAGGTTTTATAGCTACATTATACATTATGAAATGCCACCTGTGTAAGGCTTAATACACTGTCTGTATTTATTTTTGGTTTCTTGTATTACATGTCAATATTATTCTACCTGAATGGCATCCTCTGTGCGAAGGCTGATGCGAGCAATGCATGGCAACAAATTGGCAATAAATGGCCTGCAAATAATGCAAACCACAATCAAAATGGTAGCAATACTTGTAATGTATTAATTAGCATAAATTAGAGGACACATGGTCAAGCAAATTGTTGCTGCCATGGCAATGTTGTACTGTAGGTTGCAAAATGTGTTATTAAAATGTTACAAATAGTCGATCGATTACAGATCCACTGAAATACTGGGTAAATGAAAACAACTGCCTTGCAAAAGTAGGTGAAAGGAATCAGAAAAATGTAAAGACCTCAAATGATTTTCACTGGTTTTGACTTAATTAACAAGGGTTTCAATTTTTGTT
>OX421445.1:59061635-59069135 GCA_949126865.1 Montipora capitata
TGCATCTCATTAGGGTCAATCCTGGACATAAGTGAAACAATTATGTCAGCAAAGATTCCCTTACAGAACACTAAGATCCCCACAAAAAAAAAATTGCTAACTACAAATGACTGTACTTCCCTTTATGGCTCAACCTGAAAGTGTACCTTGATAAGTTTATTCAGGCATTCCCCAGCCACCAAGCGAACATCTGATTCCTTATCATCGCAGCTGGTTAACAAGGAATCTACAGCTACGGCCAGGATCTTTGGAAATTCGCCAAGATTTCTGAAATACAAAATAATGCAAAAATTAACAATGACTTGCGAATCATCTCAGGTGAAATTAAAAATGAAAATACAAGTTTATGCATGGCATGTTCAAAGCGTCAAGCTTACAGGGTTGTGTTTGGAAAGTACTCAAATTAACAGAATGGCATCAAGAAACCCCACTGCAAAGACTGGCTGGCAGTTTGTTGTTCTACATAAAGCGTGGCAGGGTATGTTGTAGGATCACCAAAGACAAGCCCAGCTGCAAGTCAGAGTGGAATGCACAACAAGCCCATGAAAACCTCGCATCCCAACCACTGCACTCTTAACCCTTTGGCACCTTCCCCTTCTGACTAGTAAGAGCACCACTTGTTAATTAATATATCTCTGAATAATGCCAGACAATCTTCCCTGTCCATGGGTAACCCCTAATTAGATCAACAAAAGGGTTAACGACACCTTGCCTGCTCTCCCAAGATGGCAACTTACAGATTTTACTGTCACATACCAGACAATTTTTTTACTTGTCAATGGGGAACAGGGGAAAGGGTTAACAACAGCTACATCTGCATTGCACCAACCCTTCTCCCCATGGAAAAGAGTGCTGTGGGAATCAAACCTCTAACTTTCTGCTCAAAGCAGAAGCTTCACCTATCACCCATCCAAATACACTGAGGCAAGTGGCTATTTTCAATAGTATTAAACGAATTTATTTAGTTAATGACAGTAAGAGTATATGATACATATACTTGCCTTATAGCAGGTGAACATGTCAGCTCTGGAATGGTATTAAGGTGAAATATTCTGTCTTTTTTGGACAACAGGCTCTCTTTCTTTCTACAAAACATTAAGGTGAAAAGCTATTTAAGTGCCCCTGTGACCAAAATATCAATTCTTATTTTTCTTTCGATTTCAAAACTATATAGATGTTTAATAACTAAACACTACAAAGGGGCTCCCCGGCGTTTTATCATGATAAAAAGCCGGGGAGCACCGCGGCTAACAAATCACCTCTCTGATTGCTCTGTTTCCAGCAGGGTTGTCGTGATGGTGCAGTGGTTAGCACACCTGACATGTAATCCAGGGAACGCGGGTTCGATTCCCACTCACGGCATATGTGTTTTTTCATTCAAAATGGATCAGTCAGTATTTCGTACTGGCTCATGACTACATCGTTGGATTTCCAGTTCTTCATTCTAAATATAAATTGGTATTTCTGGTAGCCTGTGAATCTTCTTCGGATGATCCGATGTAGTCCTGTTCCTGAATGATAAAAAGCCGGGGAGCCCCGCGGCTAACAAATCACCTCTCTGATTGCTCTGTTTCCAGCAGGGTTGTCGTGATGGTGCAGTGGTTAGCACACCTGACATGTAATCCAGGGAACGCGGGTTCGATTCCCACTCACGGCATACGTGTTTTTTCATTCAAAATGGATCTGTCAGTATTTCGTACTGCTTCGTGACTACATCGTTGGATTTCCAGTTCTTCATTCTAAATATATATATGTATATATGCTTACATAGAGGAAATGAATAAATATATACAAGAGCTAGGATATATGTAAATAAATGGAAACACTTCAATATTTTACAGAGCAATCAAGTCTTTGTTTATGTTATTGAGAAGGTAATTTCCCCAACGACTTTACCGAATTCTCTTCAGCTCCGTAAACCATAGGGAAGTATTACTTAAGATAATGTTACGAAGCAACTTCAGAACACCCCATCTACCTAGAAACGTTACTATTTAACCTTGTCACTCCGGACTGGTAGCCGATGAAAATGAATATTATAACTCAAAGCAGTAAAAACTGACAGCCACCATGGTCCGCAGTCAAAGAATATAAATATTATAAGTCAAAGCAGTAAAACGGACTGCCACCATGGTCTGTATTACCCTAGAGAATGAGAAATTTATAGGCCAAGCAGTTAAAGGGACTGCCACCGCAATCCCCAGTCCTGAGTCAATGAATGAGAATTTTATAGGCCGAGCAGGGTCAAAACGGACTGCCACTGAAATCCACAGTCCCGTAGTCATTGAATGAGAATTTTAAAAGGCCAGTCAACAAAGGAGATTGTGTACTGCCACCGTGGTCCACAGTATGGATTAAAGAATGAGGTACATGTATATTACATGTGTATTGTAAATTATAGACTGACTGTGGGACTGCCATGGCAGCCTTTTGAGGTTAAATGTAAGTGGGCGGGTATTCTGTAATCTAGTCAATATTATTTTCAACATTTATGGACATAACTGCATTATCTTCTAATGGACTCTAAAATTGGACAATTTTTTCCAGTAAAACACACACTTTTAACCAAAGTTACCCTTCGGCGCGGTGAAAAGATTTTACCGATTTCTCACAATTTATTACAACAACAAAAAGGGGATCACATAAATTTTACGAGGAGCAAAAAATGTTAATTGTTTAAGAAAATCTAAGACTTAAAGTTAAAAGCTACAATAATGGACAACCTCTACATGCATGAAAAGCTCACTTTGTCAATGGATTCGGATCCACTACCGGAATCCCTTCTCTGAAATTCTTCAGCGCGTCAAAGACCTTAAGGAGCTTATCAGCAGCTGCTAAAGACATGTTTACTCGGTATTTGGCTGTCTCAACATTCGCAGAACATCTTCCCTAGGTCTCATCTACTTTTCCTCCCATGTCCGCCATCTTTGTTTTGATGAGCCTCGTTGTCATGTAGCAGGTGACCTCGTTCCAGGCCTCGGTTGTTCTTTCTCGACGACGCCTTTTCTTTCTTTCACTCTCACATTTCAAACTTCCATGCATGCAGAGATTCTTTCCTTTTTCTCGCAAAAAACGAGAAAATGGAAACTTCCCAGGATGCTAATTCAGGGTAAGTCCACTCACCACTCAGAGAATAAGTGATCGCCATTGTCCAGTGGTAGAAGAATTGTTGTAACAGCCGACAGTAACACATTTTTTCTTAATCTATGCCTGCCTTCGATTCATGATCATGAAGAAAATAACTTAATCGATGAATGATCTTCCTTTCGTTTAACCCGTTTTTTCATTGCCTCCAAGAAGAGAGGAAAAACTGCACTCAATCATTTCCAGGATTCCTGGCGGCACAACCAACATTACTGAGGTATGTTCGATGCAAATGTGGGCGTTTTCTTCGCTTAAATTTCAGATTCTGTGCCTTCATGTCACCCAATTTGTCTGGTTGATACATGTAAAGTTCAAAGTAATTTTCGAGCATAATTTTCTGTATTAGTTCGCGAGCAGTGTGTCTTTATAAAGTTATTTTATTTGGATGCAGATCCCGAGAAATTAATGCCGCTATATATATATATATATAAAACTTAGACAAACTGAGTGCTAAAACTTTATTTGGCCAATGCGTATTATCTACAGCATGCATATAGCACAAGTGTGAGACGTTAGGAGAGGGATTGGTATTCAGTGTTGTGATAATAAATATTATTTTATTATATCATATCAGAAACCCACAATATTGGTATTCAGTGTTGTGATAATAAATGTTATTTTATTATTACTGGGTTGCCGTATACGGCAATCCCAGTTGGAAAATGGGTAGAATTTCTCCGTTTTATTTTTTTCCGTGTCGGTAAAAGTCTTGCCTGTCACTCCCCCGGTAAGTGGTGTCTTTGTGCATAGAGCCTTCTGCGCGTATTTTCTTAGGATCGAGAGGGTAGTGGAAATGCGTACATTTCTCTGGTGGACACAGTAGAATCATTAACTTAACCTGTAATGGCGTCGAAAGTCATGTAACGCGAATGGCGTTTTAGTGGATCTTTGAACAAAATATACCCTTATGAAGCTCAAAAATGGCAAATCAATTGGATACTGAACAAGACAGGCGACAACATCGACAACAATCTGTCGCCCGTCGAGCCGTCTTTTACCAAGTGTGCATGTAGAACATTGAAGATTCGCAGGGCAGCGATAATAGTGAATTCAAAGACTAGACCAGGTGGATTGAATGGAATTTCAAGCGTTAAAATCGCTGAAAAGGTAAGATTATTGTCGAAATTGCGTGTCTTCACCACATGTTCCTTTGATCTCACATTGTGGTGTTTTCCGTCAAAATATTCGCTTGTTTTCGCTTTCGCTCGAACATATCTACCTTTATTACATGTCCAGTGAATAGTTTTATCCTCTGGGATGAATTTTCCGTCGAAGAATCGGTTATTTGGGCGGTCAGTGTAAAACGCAGACTGCAGACTGCAGACTGCAGACCGGGGGTAAAATGCAGACTGAGGGTAAAATAAATATTAATAATAAAAAAACGAGTCATAAAATAAAATAAAGATTGTTTGAAAGACAATCCTGTTTTACATCTGTCAACAACTCACATTATTATGACTGCAGGTCGCTGCACCTTTTGGGGATGCGATCGTACGCGTTGAAATCATCTGTGCTTTGTTTTTGCGCTTCCAGATGCATTGCAATGTTCCAAATTATTTGTCACACCGGTACATCGAGGGAAATCGATCGAAAAACCAACAATTATTACTTCGAATACCTGAAGAATCTCGGTTGTCTTTTTTCGGTGCAACGAAATGCACAAAGAATTTCATGTATTCCGAGCAATTAGGACGCAGGGATTTCATTGGTTAAGCTATGCGTGATAACCCCTAGGGAGAGGTTATAATTAAAAATTACATCTTTCAGATGCAAAACAAACGAGCTTGTGAACTAAAGGATAAACAAAACGTACACGAAAGCGAATGAAAGGATCCTAATAAGAAATTTTTACACCTCAGTCATACTGGCTTAAGCCGACTGAATTGAAACGTTAAATGGTTGCAAAATCCACGTTATCTCTGTCTTTGTTAATTGGTACTGTAGCCATTGGTGTCAAAATAAATTGAGATATTGGGTAATTACTCGATTACTTTGTTCAGTGCAGCAAAATGGACAGTTGAATTACGGGGTGGTGACTTCTTTGCCTAAAAGCAACTCACTTAACGAAACTGTCCTTTTTCCAACAACAACAAGGATTCAAACAGCTTCAATTCTTACAGAGTTCGATAAAAATCCGGATTTAAAACATGCCGTGGGGCAACCAAAGCGATGGGAGCTGTGTTGGGGTTTCAGTGTGAAAGTACAAACGGCTACTAACACTCTTATAACTCTTTTTTCATTATTATTTTATTAACCTGCAGTCTGCAGTTTGCAGTCTGCATTTTACCCTCAGTCTGCATTTTATCCCTGGTCTGCAGTCTGCAGTCTGCGTTTTACACTGACCGGTTATTTGGGTGGTTTTTGGCAACAGAGGTTAATTATTCGTAATGCGATCGCTTCCGTTGCCGTTAGCAATGGGTCGCAAATTTGACACTTTTATCGCATTATCACATTACGCATTGAACCACGTTATCTATTATTCCTAAAAATCTAAAAATATTCGTGCCTTATCAGTTTTCGGTCGAATTTATGTCCAAGAAAGCAGATAAATTGCAGAAAATATTAGTTTTGCATCCAAAAATTCGTAATCAACGCTAAAATGACCAAATTTTGCCTAGAAAACATATTTTACTGTTATTTTTCTTAAATTTTTTCGTTCAACTTTCGCTTTTATAAAATGTTTCAGTTGTCTGTAAATAAGTTATATGCTGTTGGAAAGCTTATTTTCTTAGCTTTAAAATGATGTATTTTTTCCCCCTAACTTTAAATATTTTTTGAGAAAAAAAAAAATTTTTTTTGGCGATGGCTGATTTACCGCGGTTTTCTCGCAGTTGGGAAAGTAGGAAAAGCCAGGCTTTTAACCTCAGAAAAGGACCTGTTTCGTCGTACGAACGTGTGAGGACCTGTGAGCCAAAGGGCCTCTGCTGGTATGACTTCTGGGTGACCCCTTAATAACTTCTTACTAACCGAGCGCGAGGGCCGTACTGCCAGGGAAATATTGGCCCGAGATCGTGGCAGTACGGACCGAGCGCAGCAAGGTCCGTACAAAAACGACCCAGGGCCAATATTCCCCAGTACGGCTCGAGCTAGCTCGGTTAGTAAGTAGTTTATTACATGGTTTTTTAATTACCTTTTGCTTTGTTTTTGCAAGCCCGTAATCGGCCCGTGGGCCAGTCACAATTTGCCTGGAACGCTGCACGTACCACAGGCAACCCAGTGTACCCTCACGGAGGGTCTAGTATCATACATTAATTGAAAATAATTATGTTTGCATTCGAACTATCATAGATTTCTAATAAGAGATTCCTTGCCTGTAAAGATCCGGAGACTTTTTGTGATACTGCACTTTTAAGTGCACTACACACAATGTCATCATTGGGGCTGAGTGAGTGAGTGTAAGATTTGTAGGCTTGCTGCGCGTGCATGAATTACGAAACAAATGTATGGTTTTCTTGAATTATAACAGTAAAAAGTTGATGTTTGTTTGTGGCCCACTTGTGGCCTTTTTCCTTTCTGAATTTTCGTAAAGAAAAGAGAATGAAAGCTGTTTGAGTATGTTTACTTATTGTCAAATTAACAGACATATTTAAAAATTCTTCAATGTCTCAAATCAAAGTCACTCTTTTCCCGTCTACAGAGATTGTCACGCAAGCTCACATTCCACAGATATTCTGCAGGTCAAATAAACAAGAAAAAAAATCACCAGTCAATTAAAAAAAATTTTTTTACTCTCAAAGACGGGGTCAACTTCTCTGCCTCCATTGAAAATCATTCAGCAGCAATTTCCTCGCAACAGAAAGAAAAACAGTAGAAAACTATTTTTATCTTTATCATTGCGATCAATTAGCAAAAAAATGTAGATTTCATCAGCTTACAAGTTTGTGTTGAAATTCCCACGGCGCTGTGTCATAAAATTTTGCACAGTAATAGAAAAGATGAGTTCTTGTGAATTAAACAAAAATTAAAAATCGCAAACTGAGTTTTCACATATTTGAAATCTTTTAGTCAGCGAATGTAAGTGTACATTTGGCAACACTACTTTAATTTTGCTGATTCCTAAACACATAAATTATATCAGCTAGTCTGTGTCTGTTGATTTCACTGATTGCCTCTTTCTTCTCTTGTGATTTATTCACGCATTTTTTGCTCCTCTCTTCTTTTGAAAAATTGTATCTGTGTGAAAAATAGAGAAGCAGAAGCCGCTTGTGTATTATGTGAGAGAAAAGAAAGCTGAAAAGCTTTTTCAAATCCTCATGTAATTAAATTAATATTTGCACCGGAAAATAACTGGGTGAAACATGAAAATAAACAGGTCAATTGGAAGCATGCTTGAATTTCAACAAATGAGCCCTAAAG
>OX421445.1:59074135-59116635 GCA_949126865.1 Montipora capitata
CATTTATGAAAGTGGTCTGTACAAACTAGCAATATGTGCTTTTTTATACTTTGTATTGAAAATGTTTTAAACTTTGTATGAAATGTAGCTTAAAGGCTCTCTGTCTACCGAGATGCACCGTGTGCAGGCACGGAGGTTTCGCATGATATGAAACCTCCATTTCTCCATCGGTGCGTTTTTCCTTCTTTAAGTCATTCGTTATCGTAGACATCCATCGGGATTTGTTTTTACTCAGTGCTTCTTATTACTGCTACATTATCTTAGTTTATTAGGGATGAGATATTTTATCGTTAAGTGCAATTCGCAAGCCTTTCAACATGGGTTCGAGGACTGAGCAGTTGGAGTCCACAATCAATTCAATTCAATTCAAGAAAATTCCACAACCTGCGCCGCTATTAAGGCAGTATATTTACGGAAATTTGAGTTCGAGATCACTGAGAGCCTAAATCGATTCATTGAGATACCACAAACTTTTAACTAAAACTGGTAAGCCGAATGACATTTGTACTCTCTTTACATGTATATATTTTTAGTTGGATATTTACAATGTACAATGTACTTATTTTATTTTGAGACTTGTTTGGAATTCAAATTATTGTTTTATATAAAATTTGGATGAGATGCTTTTGTTTGGTTAGCAGTTAAAAGCATTCCTGAAAATATTCCTGAATTGAACAGTACCCAATTTGTTGTGTGACTGTTAACGGCAACGTTTGCAGCAGAGCCTTAGTGAACAAATTTGCCAGGAAGAGTATATTCAGTGAATAGTATATATATATGGTTTTTTTTATTGCCAAAGGCAAGACAAGACAAACAAGTACTTTTACCAACAACGGTGATCAGTATTGAATGTACTTTTAAATTATTGAAATTTGTTTTGTACAAATTTATTGCAACGCGAGCAGCGTGAGGTGACAAAATCAATCCGAAAATATTAATACCCAATAACATGTTTTAAGTCCAAGAGCGGCAGCAGAGCTTTATTCATTGCAAATATTTTTTTTTATTCGACTGGCCAGCTTTTCTAGTATTCCTTTGTAGCTTTTTGTTGCTTATTTCTTTCCCACTTGTTACTTCACACTGAATGAAAACATAAACAAAGGCACGTAAAGCATCTCTGTAGACAGAAAGTCTTTAAGGATGGTGCCTACGAATTCAAAGGTATTTTTCCCCGTTTATGAAGATGTGGGAAAAGCAGGTCTTAATACCGGTAAGTGTTATTGAAATTCAAAAAGGACATTGGGGGTAACCATGCATTAATTTTTTCGGAGATAATTAATCAACAATATTTGTAAAAGGCTTTGAAATACAAAGCAATGTATGGTGTTCTTTTCCAAATTCAAGCTTAATTATCTCTGAAAAATGCGTGGTTACCCCCCAACTTTCTTTTTGGATACCAAGAGCACCTGCTGAGTTTTACTTTCTCCATGTGCAAAAATATCCCTGTATTAGTAAATACATGTACCACCAATAGGAAACCCGAATATCTCGAGATGCACAGAATGTATGCGCAATAACAATAGTAGGCACCATCCTTAATTAGCTTACTACAGATCCCTTTTAAATACAGGTATGCTTGTAATTAGATGTACTCCCATTTTGACAAGCCTTACCCTTGCTCTTCTCTCCAACTGTAACATCACTCGTGACTGGAAATATAGTCAATATTATCAGTATTCTTCACAAAGTGCGTTCTTAATTCTGCTCATCAAGGAAAGAGCAACGACATTACCCTAGCCTAAATATAAGGCTAACCATGTACATGTATATACTTAACTTATAAGTTATTGTTGGAAACAGGAAGCAAAATGCTAAGATTTAGCTGACACTTCGTGTTAGATATCAAAATTGAGCATGCATCAAATTACGTGAATTTCAGGACATATAGCTCCTACTAACCGAATTCGAGGTCCGTACTGTAAATCAATGGAAAAAATGAGGATCCATAATTTTACAATACGGTCCAAGAAAATGAGGATAGTAAGATGTTTATTATCTCTGTGGTAATCTTTCCGTGCAAGAAAGGAAACTAGTTCAAGTCAAGCGGATGGTTAAACTGCCACAAAGATTGCTATGCGAAAATCAAAAAAAAACGAAATCTTCTTGGCTGTTTGAAATAGTTAATTTCAAGATTCAAACAGTTTTACAAGTTTATGTAACAGAAATGACATCAAAAGCTTGCTAGAGATTGTTTTATCAAAATGTCAATTTTAGCGGGCCATACTGTAGAATATGTCCAGTTAATTTAACCAATCACAGCGTGCGTACTGTCTGAGAGAAAAAATTAAAATAAATTATTGTTTTTTTTTTATCCAGCCTGTCAGAAAAAGGCTAATGGTTGTTTGTGTGTTCGTTTTATGTTTAAGATCCTCTAAACAGTGTTCAGGTGACTGGCGACTCCCCTGTGCCTATGCCACAGGTAGCTCTTGGGCTGATCCCAACAAAGGCTATATCACCACCTCGGCAACTGTCAGCTGAACAGATCACCATGCAGTTTCAGGAGAAACTTGAAAAGCTGGAGCTACAGGTCAGTCAGCCTTTTTTTTACTATATAATCATTGTTGTTGTCCTTGTTATCATCATTGTCAGCATTATAAATGAGTATGCAAGTAAGTGGCGAAACTTAGGGAGTGGGTGGAGAAAGGACCACAAACATGAAATGTGTGTGCTTCTTGACAGGTCAGGGGGCTTTCTCCTCTGGGAAATTTAAAGTTAGATTGTTTTTCCTTTTTATGAACCATTTCCCGATCAATAGGCCTTTTGCAACAAACAGTCACATGGTTCCATATCCGCCATGCTGTGGGGCAAGCTCATTATTATTCCCCCACTGGGACATTAAAACAAAGAGACCTGAACCAGTCAAGCTTGACATGCCTTTGTTTTAATGTCCCAGTGGGGGAATAATAATGAGCTTGCCCTCCAGCATGGCAGATTTTGTACCATGTGATCGTTTGTTGCAAAAGGCCTATTGAAAACTATTGGCAAATTCAAGTGAAATTGTCTGCAAGGTTTTCCGCCCACACCTGTACCAGTGAGCATTTGGAGATATGTGTTGTTTTGGTAACCAAAGTCTCCTGTTTCACGTGAAAACCTATCCAGCCGTTGTTTCCCTTTGGAGCAATATATAATAAAAAGGTGAACCCCCTTACTGCAGGAGGCTTAGTGTGGGGTGGTGAGTGTAACCTGCATAACAAGGAGAGGGGGTATAGCGCATTTCTTCTCCCCTATTTATTTCACCCATGGCTGTGCCACTACCAGTCATAAGCCCCACCACACTGCCATTTTCATCAGGCGACTGCTGTGACCTCTTCACCAATTCTGCTCCTGCACCCCATCTTAATTGTTGTGTTTATTTTGTTTAAACAATGAAATCCCCGTTTGGAATTTTAAGTCGGCTTAACAAAAGGTGAGGGCTTGTGGCAGTCAGTAAAAATTTAATGGCAGTGGCACGTGAGAAAAGAAAAAACAATAATATTATGATTGAGGTTTCTATCAAGTGGTCGTTTATAAATTATGTAAAGTGGTAAAGGTACATGTGTATGGTGCACACCAGATTAGTGATATTACTTGAATAATAAATGAATAAAAACTGTTCGAGAGAAGGCTTCAGCTGCTTTTGGCAACTTTAATCCTTGTATTTGCCCATCTACGGCATCATCAGGGATTGGTTCCCTCTCTAGCTGAACAAGACCAGGGTTAGTGAAACTGTATCTATCAATCAATAACTTTATGTCAGTGTCAAAGATTAATACAAGGAAGGATTACGTTTTCACAAACGTTGGCCGTGTAGCACTTATATTTCAATAGACTTAACTATGAGAAGGTAATGTGAATCCTAGAAATCGGTTTTTAAATGTATTTCAAAGTGAAACACTTCAAGAAATCAATAAAAAGTAATGAAAAGCACTTTCCAGTTGTAAGAGTAATTTGAAACAATCAATAGACCCTTGATACATCCTTAGCCTCACACTCATGAGAAAAATCCTTTGTCTTGAAACATAAACACGAGGCTAAGGATGTATAAAGTGAGCGCACCGTCGGCTTCCTGGGAGAGTACTCTCTAGAGAGTAAAGGAACTTCCGACGTTAAATAAGGTGTACCTTTACCTTTACCATGGTAACTCAGTAATGTCTATCAAATACAGAACGCTTCAATGACGCTACATGTCATTAATTTTGTCTCTTCAGGTGAAGGTCCTACAAAATCGAAACTTAGCCCTGGAAGAGTCATACAAGAGGCTGTCACACCTTATTGAAGCTCAAAACCACTTATTAGCAAGTGGAGGTCCCTTCATCCAACGCATCGCGCCCACTACCCCTGGGGAAGCCTCTAATGATGTCAGTGTCAAACCAGAAGCCGTTCTAACCATTTCCTCGACCCTTACCCCGACAGTATCTATTGTCGATTCCAAGCCTTCTCTTGTCAGCATGCAGCAACCGCCTAGGTCGGGCCTGCGAGGTTACGAGTTACCAAGGAGAGTATCGGCCAAAGAAGTGCTCAGTCTGTGGGAAGACGGTTGCGAGGACTTTCCCCCGATCAAAGATTGGACACCTACTCAAAAGCTGAAGCAGCAGAGCAAGATTTCACGCTGGAAAAAACTCGTGGATATTTTCAAGGTGGACTACCATGGTGACATGAAGAGCTTCGAAGAAAGCTTCTCTGATGCCAGAGGGGAAGTCCTCCCGGTAACGACGATTTTGTCGCTGTATGAAACGCAACAAACTCCGGCCTTCCTTGGGAAAGCCAGACCAGAGCTTGAGGAAACCCTTGAGTCGTGTGGAGATAGAAGCGTTCAAGAGGAGGACGACGAAAATAAGAGGCCAGCTGGGAAATGCGTCGATTCGGAATCAGAAGATGTGGAAGGCAATGAAGATCCTTCAGATTCCAAGTCAGCGGATGAAATCGTCACGCAGCCGTCAACCGAGGTACGTTACTATCTCCCGAGAAAACTCACCCCAAATGACATTGTTCGCCTTTGGGAAGAAGGCTGTGAGGAATTTCCACCAGTGTCGCAATGGTCACGCGCGCAGAAAATCGGCCAAGAAACGAAGATATTCCGTTGGCGCAAAATCGTAGAGATCTTTAATAAGGATTGTAATAGAAGTTGGGAAACTTTCTATGGGAAGTATGCGAACGAACGCGGACATCTCATGGCGATTTCATCAATCATAGCAAAGTACGACGCAGAAAACGCTCCTCCTGGGCCCATTTTTGATCTTCCGGAGGCAAGAAACCGCTTGATTTCAGCGAGCGATAGCAAGGATATTAATTTGGCTGGAGAAAAATCACCCTCGTGTACTGCTTTGAGCTCTGAGGAAAAGATAAGAATTGACAGTCCAGGAGGAGAAGGAGAAAAAAGCCACATTTTACCCCGAAAAGTGACCGCCAAAGATATAATCAGGTTGTGGGAAACAGGGTACGGGGATCTACCTCCTTTGCATCAATGGACGCCCGCACAGAAGGCTACTCAGCGGAGTAAATTTTCACGGTGGACCAAAATCTACGACATCTACAAGTACCACTGCAAAGGTGACCTGAGCTTGTTTGAGGCGAAATTTTCAGACGAACGAGGCGAGCTGTATCCAGTCACCACCATCGTCGCCATGTTTGACGCTTGGGAAACGCCCTCCAGTCTGTCCTCGCCTTTCTCTACCCCATTAAAGCCCTGTCAAAAAACAGGAGAAGGATCTGAGACCGAGGTTTACCAGCTCCCTCGTAAAGTCACGGCCAAAGATGTGGTGCGATTGTGGGAAGAAGGGTGCGAACTGTTTCCGCCTGTTAGCAAATGGCAAAAGATACACAAAGTCGGCCATGAGACCAAACTCTTTCGTTGGAAAAAAATCGTCGACATCTTTCGCAAGGACTGCAGCGGGAGTTGGGAGAAGTTCGAGGAGAGGTTTAGCAACTCCAGAGGTGAACTTTTGCCAGTTTCTGCGATTCTTGCCAAATACGATCTTGAAAATGAAACGCCCTCGTATTTGCCCAAAGGATTCTCGTCCAATTTAAATACGTCCGACTTTGGGCAGAAAGGTGACACCGCTATGCAGCCACTTATCGGCGATGAAGATGACAACGACGACTTGCAGCTTCAAGATGCTGGTAGTGATTCGGAAAGAGCAGAAAGCTCTGCCGACAAGTCGTCGGAGTTCATCCTTCCCAAGAAAGTCACCGCACTGGATGTGATCTACTTATGGGAGAATGGGCTCGGAGACATGCCCCCGCTTTGTCGGTGGACTCCGACCCAAAAAGCCAGCCAACGTAGCAAGATTTCTCGTTGGAATAAGGTAGTGGACATCTTTAAGTATGAGTGCGGTAGCAACGTGCGGAGTTTCGAGGAAAAATACAGCGATGAGAAAGGGGAATTGCTTCCAATTACAAACATTTTGAACCTTCACGATGCACAAGACAAGAGGTCATGAAGGGATTGTGAATTGTAAATGAGCTTCCTTCTGAGGCTTCAATTTGGACAGCACAACGAGTGAAGCACGATTAGGGGGGCCAACGATTGGACTGCGAGTGGGGGACCTCTCTAGAACCAAATCATTGAAACTTGAACCAGTGGATTAAAATAATGCGTTCGACGGGTGAAGTGTTTTAGATATTAAGGTAAAAGGTAAAGTCTGTATACGAACCAGGAGGCCCACCAGGCCAGAGCTTATCCCGGTTTCCATGGCATGAAGCGACTAGGAGTATTTGAACTCCCCCCTGGATGATGGGATGCCAGTTCATCGCAGGTTACCCCCCAGTATTGAATTCGCCTGTACTCATTTATACACTTGGGTGGAGAGAGGCACCGTGAGAGTAAAGTGTCTTGCCGTAAGAACACAACACTAACCATGAGGCCACCGCGCCTCCCACCGAATATCGCCTCCCACCGCCAGATATTCATTGGTGAGATGACATCTCGCTACGAGGTTCTTCCAGTGTATTCTGTTAGAATTAATTAGAAACTTTAATATATGTATATATATATATATATTGTGATTATTTGTATGGGCGATGAAGCAACTCTCGTGTTGAAATTGACAAACAGTCGTGGCTCGTTAAGTCAGTAGTGTAGCAGCTCTCATAACCTGCTATTGTTTGGTATTGTAAGCAGCTTCTATAGTTTTTTAAGTCTAAGTACTAGTCATTGTTACACCTGTTTAGTTTTTTGTTTTGGGCTAGGTTAGCGAGCCAACCACATTATACGTTACGAGAGCTGCTACATCACCTCGTCAATTGCGATGTCATTGTATTACTTCCCAGACCAGAAGCAAAACAAGTGGCAATTATTAGCAGTTGAAGCTGCTAATAATACAAAATAATGACCAGCATGCAGGTGCTCTTCTACCCCTTTGTATAGGTAAATTTTGTGAAAAATATAGCGTTTGAAATCGATTTTTTTTTTTCTACAAACAACTGCTTTTGAAACAGTTGTCTCCACTTTGTTACGGATTTTTATTGTTGAAGGGCCAGGTGTGCTTCCACGCCACACCTAAAAGATGCATTATTTAATTTAACTTCCAAAGCGCTCCGTTGGCTCCTTTTAAGTGAAAAGCTTCACTGCGTGCTACAGTTCGTCGAGTGCGAGAATAATTAACAAGAGATTATCGGTGAATATTCACTGAGACGAAGTCGAGGTGAATATTCACCGATAATCACTGACCTGAGGTGAATAATTGTTTTAGTATAAATACACAGGTGATTATTTCCAAAAAGAGTTAAAAAAAAAAACATTTCAACGCGAAATCATCTTCACTTACAGTGGCAAAACGACTACTGGCAGCCATTTTGTCCGTCGAGGTGATTATCGGCTGATAATGCGAGATAGCGAGCCAATGAGACCGCGCGATTTTGTATAATCACCTGTGTATTTATACTAAAAGAGATTAAGTAAACGCGCCCGCTTCTTTTGCTCTCAGCTTTTGCGCGGTCATTTTTCTCGTGATCCTGAACGCTTTACACTTGAATGGAAAAACCGGGGAGAATTTCCTGTTTCTAAGAACAGGATAATTACGGAACGGGTCGACCGTGTTCCTTTTGCATGAAGTCCCTTTTTTTTTTTTTTTTTTAATAAGAGACTTGGAATAACATTATTCTGACTACACTAACACGAGACATTGAAAGTGAAAGTTTATTGAGGATGCGCCTGTCAGTCATCAGATATACAATGTATCCTGATACAGACCTTTAGAAGTTACATCTGTTGTTTCTAGGAAAAAGAAACAGTGCTACGCCAGATACGAAAAACCACTAAAAAACCACCCTTTAGATGTGGCCAAAAAATATGTGGAAATGTATTCCCCATCTAATGCAGCAGCACAAGACCCCGAGGAAAGGGTACGACTGATCAATATACAAAAAATACAATACAAGATAAACTCTCTCATACAAAAATTACAAAAGAAAAGGAAAATCGAGCGAACGCGACGACTGACGTACCTAGAATGACCTAAATCTCCCGCGCAAAGCCTACATATTCCTATAGCACATCCCATAACAACCCGCGAACCTCTCAATCGTGCTGTCAGAATCATAATTTCCGACTAATTTTTTCAAACGTCAGAAATTACTCTTCTCGGACAAAAACCACGTCGTTAATTCTTCAAGGAGCGTGGCACTAGTGAAACTTTATAGGAATTTCTCGTGCGAAGGCCCCGCCGGCTAAGAGAGACGATTGAATCTGGGAACGAGGATGCAGCTGGTACTCATTCAGCAGTAACGAGTGAGTAGGAATTCCGCCAAAGTATTCCATTTGTTCCGAAAACATTCCAGTGGAAGAGTCTGTTCCATTAATTTGATTTACCACCGGAAAAACCGGGTTTTCCATACAAAAGGAAAGCATCCCTTATTTTCGCTTTGCACGCTCCCGGACGTTCCTCGAACAAAACGAAAGAACGGCCCCTGCCTACTCAGTATTTTTCATTCTATCCATTGCTTCGACGCTCTTTCCGGAGCTTAAATTAAACGCAACCCATTTTCGGCAGTCAGAAACAGTCCCATGTTTGCGTTATTTTGGAGGGGAAGAGGCTGGGGGTCGTTCGAACACTGGAGATAATTGTAACATCGAGCAAGTGCCAACAATTTTAGGGACATTTAGAAGCACTGATTGGAAATGCTTGCACAAGGTTAAATAATGAAAGAGACTTAATGCGTAGTTGGTGGCCCATTTAATGTTTTCGAACAACAAAACAAAAGCTGGCGAACAATATCATGATAAAACCGAACATAACCAACGCCTCGTGCTTGTAGCACGCCGTTTCCCACAAAACACGTGCGCGATGAAAAAACCCGATTTGAATGCCACCGAGATCAACAACTCCCTAGCTCAGAGTATGAAGAGGCTCGTTGGCTTCAAAATGCATTCGTTCGGCTTTCTCTTCTGTGCATTCACGTTCGTTCAAGCCAAGGAAATTGACTTACTCGAGGACAGTCATTTTAATCTTCAGGCCTCGTGTGAAGACTATCACTATGATGGAATGAGGTTGCCATTTGCTGAAGTAGTCATCGGTGCGAAGGTCTTTGACAAGATGAACTGTGGAGAGATGGTTCCTTTGGACGTAGTTACCAAAGATGTTCCCGTTGTTAAGTTTTCTCAGGTACGTACGTTTTTATTCCTGTTGTTTGTCATATGTTACATCCAGCCGTGCGCGAAACATGCGAAAATGTGACCATATCGTTCTTCCTCGTGTTATAGTTTACCACTAAATTTTCTCCGATTCTTATTGGTTTAAATTGATCACGTGACGCGATAGTGTTGGCACACGTTTGTCGTTGAAAGGTACTCGCATAGGTACAGTCCGCCAAACGCATTTCAACCGCCTTCGGCTGAGGAAGAAAAAGTTTTATTTGTTATTCCGATCTGGCAGCCAAAAGGGAGAGTCTCTAAACTATAATGCTCTCCTTCAGTATAATAATCACGGAAGGGGACACTCCATTGTTGAGCCTTTTTGGGTTTACGCGGTTTGATAATCACAGAAGGGTTTAGGGACATACGACGCCCAAAGGAGTTTTCTCCCAACGCGTAACACCTTCCACTCACAGGGTCACTGAGAGCTTTTGTTTCTCTTACCACGGAATCTCAGAAGAAAGCGATGACCCATACATTTCATACAGTTCGGCATGTGCATGACATGGACCAAAGAAGGCCTTCGAGTTGCATATCTTTTCCTGATGTCACTTAAACACAAGACCATGCCTACTCTGCAAACCGGCGTTCAAACGTCGGAAGTCGAGCTTCAACGAAAAATTTCCACATCCTTTAATATTGCCTCACGATAACACAATTTTTTTTGCTCGCCGGGATGATTCGGGAAGGGTTCATGGTTTGAACGGGAACGCCTTATTCTTTGATTGCACCTGACGCGTCACGGCGGCAATGGTGGTGGAAAGAACAAATAGCGAAAAAGCCTTTTGGGAATTCGACTCTATTATTATGCAAAACTTGAGCTACATTTTCTATTGTTTAGGCACCAACATTGCCGTCTTATCACGTGAGTGCAATCAGAGAATTGCCAAGTAGAGACGTCCTCATTTGCGATAACTTCTCCCGTTTCGTTGTTTAAAGGCTTTTTTTTTTCCATCAGGATAACGAGACACTTTACCTAGTGGCGATGTTGGACCCTGATACACCTTCCTTTTTCCGTCCGCTTTGCCGCCATTGGGTTCACTTTATTTTCGGAAATGTCAAGGCAAGTTTTTACTTACAAGTTCGTTATTAAGTTAGAGCGACTTTCGTATGACCTTGAAAAATAAACGTGAAAACAAAACATAAAAAAAATGCAAAATTGGCTTATTGAACAAAAACAAACGAGCGCGGCAAATTTTCATTGGCTAAGCGAACGCGGATGCAAACAACGTCATCTCTCCATGGAACAACCATGGAACTTTCTGGAAAGCGATTGGCATTTCGCATGACGTCATTTGAAATGCAATAATGTGATTGGGCAATCGAACTGTTTACTGCCCATATTAGGACGTTCCTTGGCGGAAATAAGGAGAAGCTTTGTGTTAATCTTCCAAACGTTGGTTAGAGAAATTTTCACGGTCGTACGAAAGTCGCTCTAATAGGCCGTGACTAGCAGCGAACAACTCGCATACTAATCCTATGTCGCGGTCTATTTTTAGACTATCTTGTCCGCAAAAAAACAAAGGCAGTTCCGATTCGGTGACGCTATCACATCAAGTTAGCTGGTTGTGATTGGTCATCGGGCTTCTGCGTGACTTTCATTCGCGGGAAATTCAAACCATAAATAGATCGGTCTGTGCCGAAAAACGCTGGGACAGGAATATATGGCTGTTGTTCGCTCTTAGTCATAGGCTCCTGCTTAGCGCTATCTTAAGTATTAGCGATTATTCCAGCTTGTTCACGTTAATTTGCATACAGGCAAACTATCCTGTGTGTAGCTGGATGGGTACGGACTGTTATACAGTAAACATCGAAAATTAATTTACCTTTTCCATCATCAACATCAACTGGCTTATCCAGTCTTGCGTCTCATCTTACACCATGATTCGAACACACCCTTTATATAATTTTAAACTTCCAGATTCTGTTTCTGACTTATTGAAAGCGTCCAGAATATGTGTCTCTCTTCCAAACAGATTTTTAGCTATTGAATGATTGCATAACTAGAGTTGACAATGTTACTTTGTTTTTTACAACCTAAACGTTCGATAATTCAGCCAACTGAAGAAACCTTTTTTTATAATTTCAGGGGAAGTATCTGGCCTACGGTAAAATACGCGGGGGAAATATCTATGGAGGTTAGTAATTCTACCTTGGTGGGAGAAACTTAAAGGCTTGCAAACACTACCCTAGAACCGGGTTTAGATTGAAAAGAGGGAAAGTGGCGAGCAAAGCGAGCTGGAGCAGGAGATCTAGATTGAAGGGGGGGTGGGGGGTGGGCGGAAAGGTGGATACATGCAAACTTAGCGAGAAACTACTATTAACAAGGGCTCCTCGGCATAAGGACGGAAGCTTAATTCCAAATAGAAAATTCAAAGAAATATAAAGAAATAATTTTCGCTGTTGTAGACTCTAACTACAACGAAATAGGCCATTTTTGAAATATCAATGTGAGGTAGAGAGGAAAAGAACAATAGAAACAAAATGCAATGAATGTGAAAGATATTAGCATATCATCAACTTTCTTTTGTCTTTGTCCTCTAAACCTCTCTTTCAAGCTGAATTTTAATTTACGAAAGAGGCCAGTTAAATATGGCTAACCACTGGGATGTCCGCTTTCGCACATGCGGATGATTTTGTCAATCAACCGTGGACGCACACAAAATACTGTAATAATGTATTCAGTAATGATAAAGCCCCCAACGGGAATGGGTGTATGTTATCTGTCGTTCTTGTTAAAAATATCCCCATCTTCGATAATCAAACGTGCTTGAATGGATTCGAACAAAAACAAAACTTGAAGCAACCCCTTTTATAGGGCGTCCTCGTGTTTAAACGAGACCTGATATTTGTTATTTTCAAATGTTGATAGCCCATTAAATCTCCCTCCTCCCCTCTGCTGGATTTTGACTTTATACCCATCCCCTTAGGGACATTTTTGGCTTTCCCCAAGAGACCTCAAGACGAATCGAATGAAAGGATTATAATTAGTTTCAAAAGAAACTGCAGTGCTGCGTCGGTGGAGAATTAATGAAATATGACAATTTGCTTTTTTCAAACGAGTTGATTAGTATAGGTAATCACATGAGGCCGAGTACTATTAAGGATTAATTGCACGAGTGTTTTGGAAATTTTTCAAAATTGCCCGAGTCCCGAGTCGAATGAAAGGATTATAATTAGTTTCAAAAGAAACTGCAGTGCTGCGTCGGTGGAGAATTAATGAAATATGACAATTTGCTTTTTTCAAACGAGTTGATTAGTATAGGTAATCACATGAGGACGAGTACTATTAAGGATTAATTGCACGAGTGTTTTGGGAATTTTGGAAAATTTCCAAAACACAAGTGCAATTAATCCTTAATAGTACGAGGACTCATGCGATTACTTGTTTATCAATAAAGGGCAAAATTAACCAATCAGGATCAAGTAATCAAGTCCTCTCTTGATTACCAAAAATGCCCTCGATTAAGAAAAAATGCCCTCTGTCTCAGCCAATCAGCGCTCAGTAATTTTGCCCTTTATTGATAAAGGTAAAAAGAAAACAGAAAAATCCGATTGGCAACTCAAACTCCGAATATCCTTTGCTATTCACCTCCGCGCAACTCGCGGGAAACTCGCGGGTGATTTGCGACCGAAAAATATTGTAATCGTTGCAGGAATAAATGAGTTAAAATCATCTTTTTGTGCTATATTATTTCACTGTTTTAGTATGTACCAAAACAACTATTCACCTCAGTGTCGGTAGCTAATGGTGTACATTTACCTCGGCGCTTCGGGGCTCAGTAATTACTTACCACTATCCACCTCCACTTTGGTGAGTAAAGTGTTTTCGCTCACGTGATCGGTAACCTTGTTTTTCCATCGAAAGAAAAGAAATTGTTATATCGCTGAAAGTTTTCCCCCAACAGCGCGCGCTCTCATTTGTAACTTCGAGGTCACATGATATCTAACAATAAAACTGTTTCCTGCCAAAAGTCTCTGAGCGGGCAACATTGCAAAATCTATGACGTCAGAGGGTAACAGAGTACTGTTACCTGCTCATGTTGACCGACGACCGCCGTTGTTGTTGCCATTGTGCTATATATTTTTGTGCTATATAACAAATCACTTAATGACTGGTCCCTCGGGAAACAGTTCATTTTGTTTCCCTTGAATTTCAATGTTTCCCTCGGCTGCGCCTCGGGGAAACATTGAGATTCTCGGGTGACAAAATGAACTGTTTCCCGAGGGACCAGTCATTACGTGTTTAATGTTTGCATGATAATAGAACTCAATTCTCGGAGGATTAGTTGGGTAGACCAACATGGCCGCCGTTTCACTGTTTAGGTACACCGACATGTCCGCCGTGACGTCACGAGGAAACACTCTATAGATGGCTTTCACCTGACGTCACAGCGGCCATGTTGGTGCGCAGAACAATAGCCCTTATTCACGATAGCCGCCATGTTGGTTTTCAAATTGTCATGCAAATTAGCCATGTGTTATGCTGGGGGGTAAACATTGGGCATAAAGGCAAATTGCGGAAAATCGGCTCGTCGAAAAATTGAAATAACATTGCTAAAAGTACATTTTAGAATTTAGAATTAAGTACCTTTTATAAAAATTTTATATCTTTTTATTGCCTCCGACATTTTGACTTTCTACTTCGTTATCTGCTAATTTTTCATTTAAAAAAATTGAAGTAACTTGTGTAAGCACTCTATTTTACTACTTAGGTGACAAACATTCAATGAACATGAAACAAATTATCTGTGTGGTTAAGATGTTTGTTATAACCTCTCGAACTTGTGTTGTTTGCCCCCTCAGAAGTGTGTAGCTAATTTGCATGATGATAGCAAATCCAACATGGCGGCTATCGTGAATAAGGTCGATTGAGCAAAAAGTCTTTTGGGAATTTGACTTTATTATAATGCAAAACATGAGCCATAATTTGCTATTGTTTTGTGCACAACATGACCGTCTCATCACGTGATTGAAAACCATTTGCAGTTGTTAATTATTAAATTTTCGACCTCGGATATTGCGTTTCTAGCTTTCTGGTTGGTTCACTCAATCTCAGTTATCAGCTCATATACCGTGTGACCTAATATGGAAACCGATTGCGTCAAGTGTTGCCATACTGGAAACTGATTGGATTTAATTTCCAAGTGTCCAAGCGTTCAGAATTTAATGAAAATTTAATAAAACAATTATTCCATTCGCGTTTGTTGGATATGGGACTGGTTAAAGCAACTCGGCTTCTCGTTGGCTATCTAAACGCGCACTCCCACCTCCGAGCAACTCACGCGGGATTTGCGCCCTGAAATATTGTAATCGTTGCAGGAATAAATGAGTTAAAATCACCTTTTTGTGCTATATTATCTAACTGTTTTAGTACGTACTAAATCAACTTACCGAACCGGTAAATATCCACCATAGTTGTTAAATGTAATACTGATAAAACGATATGCATGATCTGTTCAAAGTTTCTAAAATCCAATAAAATATAGTTATTTAAAGAAAACAAAAAAAGCTAAGTCCTAAAACGCGCGAGTTGTAAATTTTTGTACTTCAGGCAAGAGGACACAATAAAGGTATTTTTGAACTGTTTGTTGTCCCCTCGGTTGGGGGGGAGTTGCATATGAATGGGCGGGGATGCTCATCGGTAATTCTCCAAATCTAGGTGTGGCTCAGGCTTCGTTTGACCCCTAGAAGAGAACAAAATCCGAAATTTACATCGCTAAGCGAGACGATGAGCATTCTAGGACGCTTGCCTTGAGATCTGGAGTCCCCGCCCCCTTCCCCAAGGGTTCTCCTCCATCTTGGAACCACGAAACGCTTACTCTGCCTTAGTGATTAGGTCGGATTAGCAGTGTCAGGCAGCAGCGGCGTATTTAGTTTAATTTATCTTCATCAACGCATTGATACAACTTGTTTTTTCGAATGGTTGATCGTTTCTTGCAGAGTACAACCCACCCAATCCACAGCCAGGACAAGGCATCCACCGCTTTTATTTTTTTGTCTTTGAGCAAAAGAGAAAACTTGTGGACGGAATTCACATTGCAAACAGATGTGGATTCAATATTGACGGTTTCATGAGAGATTTTGACTTGAGACCAGTGGCAATGAACATGTTCAGATCCGAATTCCAAGACGGTGTTTTAATAAGTGAGATAATGATGATATAAGAATGGAGGTCAATAAATTACATCAGTAAAAACTTGTCTCGTAAACAGACGTCTTTTAAAGAAGAAGAACGCTAAGGAACCTTTAGCTGCTCGAAGGCGGTATATGTTGTTGCCGCGAAACACGTATTAAACGCCATATTGGAAGCGCCACATTGGAAGCGCCATAAAGGGTCTGGGCCGGGTGACAAAACGACGCCCGGGGTGGGGGAGAGGGCGGCTTCCACACGTCCAATATGGCGACCGAAATACAAATTACCTCCTGCAAGCAGGCTAAGGAACTTTGAGAAGAAGAAAGGGAGAGCGACACTTGCGTTTTGCTTGCTTTTTTATTGGTAATTTATTTATGTAACACGCATATCACATACAGTTTCATGGCAGTTTATAATTACAGTTCTTTCTTTGGGGTGAGATCGGAAGTCAGCCTGTAAAGGCGCCTCTGGCAGCCGCTATCAGTTCATATTTGATCTCAGCCACCCACCAAACCCACGCATGAATGTGAGAGGAGGACAGACCACAACACCGGGGAACGACTACGAGTACGAGTTTCTTCGTGCTGAGCATGCGCGCAATGTTTGGAGGTCTACGTTTTTCGAAGTGCGCGTGCTCAGAACGGGAAAGTCGTACTCGCAGTTGTCCTCGTCCTCCGATCTAAAGGTCCCTGTTATTTAAGCAATAGAGGAAGTTTTCAATCCGTGTTTCCATAGCCTCATCTAAACATGAGGGGGAGTTGGGAGAATTCGAGACAGTTATGCAAACCCGACACCAAGTGAAGTTATGATCTTCGCAGTTATGAGAGCAATTTTTGCAATTGCGTAGAGAAGCCTGAAATTTTCAGGACTTCAACAAGGTTTGACTTCGCGATTCCGGTGTGACGCTCTAACCAACTGAGCTATGAAGCCACTGACGTTGGGAGCTGGTCATTTGTGGGTTATAATGGTCCCGTGAGGAATGAATCAATGATGAGAAGGAATTAAGGGCCGCCAAAGACTGAAAACATTTGCTTCGAGAGTCCTCGAATGAGGCTGTATTCATCACCCGCGTAGGTGTCTGGTAAAGTAGCAATCTGGAATGCGGAATGCGGAAACGGAACCGGAATCGGAATCGGAATAAGAACAAGAAAGGTCAATGATATCCAGTTTTTTTATTTCAGCTAAAAAAGTTGAATGTTATATTAGACTTAAAACTGCAAAATTGATTTTTACGGATATTATTGTGACAACAAAGTTCGTACTTCTGGCGTCACTCCTTTTTTCAACGGCTTGAGTTATGAGAATGATTGACATTGAGACTCTTCCTTGTCACTTGGAGGCGTGGGAGAGAAGTTGTTACTGAAGCCATGGATGAAAGGAGTCCACAAAAGAAAAGTAAAAGACAAAAGAATAGGCCTTTTGAAACAAACTATCACATGGTACAAAATCCGCCTTGCTGGAGGGCAAGCTCATTATTATTCCCCCACTGGGACATTAAAACAAAGAGACCTGAACTAGTCAAGCTTGACTTGCCTTTGTTTTAATGTCCCAGTGGGGGAATAATAATGAGCTTGCCCTCCAGCATGGTGGATTTTGTACCATGTGATCGTTTGTTGCAAAAGGCCTATTTACCGTATTTATTGAAATAAAATATTAAGGTAAACAACTACGAACCGCGCCTTCCAGCGCACTGTAGATCAAGAAGAAACACGGGAAATGTGAGCACTAGCCAGCGTGGCAGGCGTTCGAAGGGGAACGAACAAGGAAAGGGAGAACAGGGAGAGAACGAGGAGGGCGAGAGTGAAAGGACCCCCTGATTAATATGCACACATAAGGCAGCTGCTAAATCTTCAACTGTCAAATGGCATCCAATCAAAAACTTTCACAGGAAAATGCGCTACGCAGGAATGTTGGTTACCCGCGCCATTATTCCAAAAACTCTCACGGCGGAGAGTAGTGTGAAACCAAAACACCGTCGGCCGAAAAAGGAGCAATCTTTCAACGACGTGTGACGAGTTTGTGAAATGAGTTTACTGGTGGAATATGTCTCAACAAAATCTTGTGTGAATTTGTTCAGACCATCGCTGAAAAAGAAATCGTTTGGTGTTGTATGCCTCACTGAACGACTACTGTAACAAATGTCGCTTGAATCCAGTTAAAAAAAATTCGAAAATTCTTCACAACTTGTTTGCAACGTGTGTGTAAGGAAAATGAAAAACTGTTGCAATAATCTCGAATTTCTATCCAAACGCTTTGAATCAGATCAAAAAGACAAAGTTGGCGGCGAGTTTGAGATTGTTTACGTGAGAGCTCGAAAACAAAGTGACATTGAATTCAACTACAATTGGTTGGTGGTGATTGACACAAATTTAATTCTAGCTAGCCAATCACGATTTTTAAGATTAGAATCTGAGCGTAAAACAATCGGAAAAACACTAGCGTCCTCCCCTTCTTCCACGCGCGACCTCCTCGTTCTCCCGCAGTTCTCTCTTTCTCTTCTCCTTCCCCTTCGAATGCCTGCCACGCAGGCTAGTGCTTACCTTCCCGTGTTTCTTCTTGATCTTCATTGCGGCGAGATCTGAAAGGCGAGGTTCGAAGTTGTTTACCCTAACATTTTATTCCAATATATAAGGTGAATTTCTTTTGTCTTTTGTGGACTCCTTTCATCATGGCTTCAGTAACAACTTCTCTCCCACGCCACCAAGGACAAGGAGAAGTCCCAATGTCAATCATTCGTTCAAAACAGGAGTGACACCAATGGTCAAACTTTGTAGTTACAACAATATCCTTAAAAAGCAATTTTGCAGTTTAATGTGTGTAATATAACATTCAACTTTTTTAGCTGAAATAAAACAATAGCCCTTTCCACGGTTAGTTTTTTCATTTGCATTACAATGTAATCTAACGTGGGTGCGAGGCAATTTCGGGTTAAAACTACAAAATAGCCCGAAATGGCCTCACATAAATGCTAGATTACATTGTAATGCAAATGAGAAAAACTAAGCGTGAAAAGGACTATTGGATATCATCGACTCTTATTGTTCTTATTCCGGTTCCGGTAACGGTTTCCTGCTTTTCCAGACGCCCCCAGCGTTACCCAGACCGTTGGAAGATCGCTTAGCGACCCGCGATTGGTCAGTGGGCCAATCATGAGTCTTTGTTTGTCGTCCTGGACGACGACAAACAAAGACTCGTTACCAAGCCACAAACAGAGAGTATAAATAACCAAGCGGAAAATCAACGGTCGCCGTCCGTATGATGTTGATTTTTAAAGGGGCTCTTTTTCATCGTTTTATGGATTCGTTTGGGACACTAACAGCCGCCTGACGTCGCTGGCAGGGCTTCAATTGCACGGCTATCGGATTGAAATGAAAGAAAAACCTTTGCCCTCGAATTCTAAGGCGGAATTTTAACCGCAGGAACATTTTAATCAGGACACTTGACTGAATTTGGTGGGCTCGTGAGAATTGAGTGTTCAGCCTTGGTATTTTATTATGACTATTGACAACCAAGGAATTGATAATGGCTCAATTCGCGTCGAATCTGGAAAAAAAACCTCACAGCAAGGAAGGGATCCAAAATGGTAATAAGGTTAGGCTTTTTAATTGAGAATTTTTTCGTAAAATTATCTTCTCAGGTCTTTTATCGGGACGGCGGTTAGCTTTTATGAATGTTTAGGATACTTTCTGTATTGGTGAAACAATGACCTGCAACCCGCGACCTACGACCTGCAAATTAGACCCGCCGTTATCGGGATTGCCATATAAATCCTTATACATTTGTTGGCTTTTCCTCACAGTGAGCTTGGGGCACCTGTGGTTTCACCCGCCGAGGTTTTTATCGGGGAGTGAAACTACATTGTGGGCGCTTACCATTTAGCCAAATAAATCCGGATGGAATGATCGTTGCATAAAGGTAAGCGATTTTCCGAATTTAATGACCAACCGGATGAGAATCGCTTATACCATTTACTACACAGCATTCCATCCCGCATATTTTACTCGATCTTGTGAGAAAGGGCCTGGAAACGGAAGGATTCTCGCAAATGGTAAGAGCATTTCGCGAATTCCGTTCCGAACGGAAAAAGAGGACTACCTCTGGAGGTTGTCCACAATTTCCGAAAAGATTTTCCGGAAAATTGCCTTTCCATTTGACCTCAAACCGAAGAACCGAAAAAACCGAAAGAACTAGACTACGAGCACTCCCTTTGTTTTCTTATAGTCCGTCGAGAGCGGAGCGAAAAAAACAGGCCGCGCGAAAGTTGGCCGCGCGAAAGCTGGTTTTCTGGGCGGAAGGCGCCTTCCGCCCAGACACCAGCTTTCGCGCGGCCAACTTTCGCGCGGCCTGTGTTTTTTCGCTCCGCTCTCGACGGACTATAAGAAAACAAAGGGAGTGCTCGTAGTCTACGAAAGAACCGAAAAAACCGGATGTTCTAGCGGGTTTTAAGATCACGCCCCTTAGCCGCCCCCTTTGTGTGTCACGTGACTACTTTGTCAAGATGGCGCCTAGTCACATATGCATACGTCTCTTCGCATTTTGTCTTTTGCCATTTCACGGCTTTCACGGCTTAAATGGCTATAGGTCCTTTAGCGATGACCGAACGTCTTTGACTGATGAAGAATGTGGCGGTTTTGACAACTTAAGTGTCCATTTTGGAGACTATTATTTTGATTGTGGGCAGGAGGTGCCGTTAGACCAAGTTAACACACAAGCCCCGACGGTTGCTTACAAAAAAGCGGTAAACTTGAAAGTCTCGATTAACTTTTTCATAAAACGTATAGTTACTAGAGCACCTTCTTCGTTTTCCTTGGTCCAAGATGGTGTTCTTTTTTTTGTGGATTCTTGAGTTTTTCGATTAATTATTATAATTAATTAATGAATTAAATCCTTTTGTTTACTATGGTAGATAAAATAATAGGCAGTGGCTATTCGTAGTGAACCTGTACACCGACCTATATTCGCTATTGACACAGGAGTCTTCTTAGAATGATTATTACATGTTCTAACCCTAACCTTGAACGACACACATAGCCATGCAGTGAGTTATTGAAAGCTAACTGTTTTAAAATGGGTGCTTAGACTTAAATGCGAGAAACAAAAGGCACGTCAGATGGCCGATGACATTAACTTAAGGTGGTATTTCATGAAATTAAACAGGCATCAATGCTGTTGTTTGATAGCTTAACTGTATATAAGAGCATTAAAGACGAGGTATTAGACTGAGTGCTATTGAACTTGTAATAATCATTCTAAGAAGACTCCCGTATGAACAGGTTGGTTTACAGGTCCTGTACAAATAGCCACTTTGTATATAATAAGCTCAATAATCCATGCATTTTGATTGGTCTTCACCTATGATCTATTAGAGAACAAATGCATATAGTGGGCATCATCATGTAAAAAAAACCTTTAAGTTCTTTTTATAAAGTAGGAAATGATTCCGTGGATGTTGCCTTGCATCTGTTCAGTAATAGATCACACAACATGTCAAAATGTGGTAAGAAAATCAAATCAGTGACACACTCCGCTTTTTCCTTGTGCGCTACTTTTTTGTTCTTACCACATTTTGACATTATCTGTGATCTATAAGGAGCACGCATAATGTAGTGGGTATCACTTGCAGACTGCATTTCAGTGCTCAGAGTTAAAATTCCAGCTTGTGCGCTCCAAAGTTCACTCAGCTTTCCATCCATTCGTGGTGGGTAAAATGAATAAAAGTATTACTGGGGACAAGTTGTGCATGCGACAAAATTGGAGTAGCGCCCACCCCTGCGGTAAGTTATGGTAGAAGCTAAAGGAAAAGGAGCCTTTGGATTGCCTTCAACTTCGGTCAGCCTCGAACCGACGCACAGCAATGTGGAATCTAACAGAGTTTAGCCTCGCATTCAGAGCATATGGCAATCTGAGGATGAAAGTTCAGTTATGGCAAAAATAAAAAGCTGTTTGATTAAGCTTAATTTTTTCTTATGAGCTGCAAATATTAAGCAACTTCTCAAAAAGGTCAGAAAGAGAAAAGTTCGAATAGAAAAAAATTTGACAAGTAGTAAGCCACCGTCTGCTGTTTGATGCAAACGCTGTGCTAAACCTCTGTAATATGTGTAACTTCCTATCCCCAAGGGTTGCTGCAGCTCCAGTGAAGAAGGCAGACGTTTCTGCCAAAACATGTCTGCAAATTGAAATGTTTTTATTTAAAAGTTATTTTGTCTCTCCTTCCCTCTAAACCTTTGAAAAACAATATCCCTTTGACAATTTCTATTTTGCCTTTAAACGTCCTTGTACTTCAGGAAGCAACTTCATGAAGGGTTTAATGATAATTCAGACACCATGCAGGAAGAGTGAAAGGCTGCTGTGAAATTGGAGCGACCAGCCAGGGAAATGGAAAAAAATGGTCAGTGCAAAGTCAGAAGTTTTCTCCTGGGATGGAAAACAAAGCAGAACCCCCTCAAATCCATTCGTATGGATTGTAATTTATTCAAAAGTCGTCCAGTATGAAGCAACAGGGTGCTAATAATGTGTCAGTGCTTTTTTTCCCTGAAAGAATCAGTGTGGGAACAAAAAAGCGCATCGTTTTGACAAAGAGTTTGAAAACCATTGACTCCTGGGAGTGAGACTTCAGAGATTTTACTTTGCCAAACAATGGGGGTGGGGGTTCAGGAGTCTCAAAAGGTTAATTACCAGTAGCACAACAGACCTCCGAATCCTCACCCAACCTCGTTCCCAGGGTCTCTTTGTCGACGACGACAATGGAGACCCTGGAAACGAGGTTGCTTCCTCACCTTTTTCATATTATTTTATTTTCATTTTAGGATGAATCAGAGAAATACCTGATAGCAATGGTGGACCCTGATGCTCCGTATGAAGATGACCCTATATACAGGAGTTGGCTTCACTGGATTGTTGCTAATGTTAATGTAAGAGTTTCAGAGATCTTACTCAACAGAATATCACTTCTGCTTAGCCAATGACTAATGCATAAATATGTTCTAATGTGCAAGAGAGGTTTATACAGAGTTTAATAACGAAGTTGCTGTGGAAATACAGCAGTAGAGGACCTTTGTTGAGTAAATAAAAATAAAAATTGCATGAACTTCCTTGAGCATTTTTATCCTCTGAGTTCTCAAATTCTTTTGAGATTTTTTAGAACTTTCAACACTTCACTCGTGCCCATGGATCACAATGTGAACTCATGTTGATATGGTTTCCTATACTTATTAAGCACAATTTTCAGTCAAGATCCTTTAAGATGATTTGAGGATGTTGTAAAATGATATAAAACAAGATCTTAAATGTTGAATTTTTCTTTGAGCATTTGATGAAAAAGTGCATGAAGAGCTCGTCGTCTCTGGAACAAAACCTTACTCTCTCAACATAAGTTCTTTTCGAGTGTTTGTTAATAATTTCACCACCTAGAAAAGCAACATTTGGGGGATGTAGTCAGTGCTAGGGGATTAGCAAGGAGGGCAATGCGCTAACCTTTCTAGAAACCCAAAATTAAGACAAAAGTTAAGCAAAATAATAAGATAGTATTGGTATTTAGTCTTCCTTGTTATTACATTATGGAATTAATGCCAGTAAATAATAGAAAATCAATATGGATATTGTATCTCAAGGAAAATCCTCGAGTCGAGGGGTTAAGCATCAGACAAATAAAATGTTATTGTACCTAGCCTTTGTAAAACTTGGGCGTAATCAAATCAGTGAAACATTATTTCCTTTCAGCTATTTTATCATTTCTTTTTTCCAGGGAGGGGACCTGCTTGCTGGAGATACTTCTGGTGGTGATACATTTATGAGTAAGGTTGCCATATCGTGTAGAAATTACTTGGTGGCTGTTCTTGATTTTCTCATTTTTTTTACTTTGTCTGAACTTGTTAAATATCTGATTTGCAATTTTCTATTCAGCCACAAGTCTTGCTTAGCTTAGAACATACCATTATGACTTGATCCAAACACTGTATGGTGAGATGATTTGAAGCCTTTAAATAGGCAATAATAATTATTGCCTTATTGCTTTCAAATGAGGCCAATCATACCCAAAATAACATATGATCATAGCACAACAGTAATTTATATGACAAGTGGTAGTTTTCAAAGAGGCTCGACGGTTTGATGTTGTTAACTCCCATTCACAGAATATGCACCTCCCAGTCCCCCACAACCCAAGCCAGGACGGCAGAATGATCACAGGTACTTCATCTACGTGTTCAAACAAAAGCAAGAGTTGGACAGCAGTGCACAAGTTGCAGATCGCAAAAGCTTTGATATTGATGAGTACCGGGAAAAACTCGACCTGGAGCCTGTGGCTATGAACATGTTTAGCACTCATAGACCAGAAGTCTTATAATTATAATGTGTTGCTGCTTCAACCAAGGAGAAACCAGAAAATGGCCCACCATTACATTTTCAAAATGATAGAAAGCCATTTGATTCAAAACTGTTGAAATTGTACCTTGCAGTGATTCTCTGTTTTGGCAAGCAGCAAAATTATTGAGGATGGTGCCTACGTTCTGCGCATCTTGAGATACTCTGATTTCCTATGGGTGGTGCTAATAATATACAGGAATATTTTTGCATGGTTCAAAACTATGCGGAGAAGGCAGAACTTAGCAAGTGCTCTTGGTATTCAAAAAGAAAATTGGGGGTAAACCATGCATTTTTCAGAGATAATTAAGCTGTAATTTGGAAAAGAAAGCCATACATTGCTTTGTATTTTAACGCTTTTTACAAATATTGTTTATTAATTATCATTGCAAAATGCATGGCTACCCTCAATTTTCTTTTTGGTTTTCAATAACACTCATTAAGATCTTCTCCTGCATATTCAGTAACCTGTGCAGTAATACCGTCGTTTTCACCTAAGCGTGGACATGTCACGAGGAAAACATGCTGTAACTGGTTGCAAACATGACAAGTTTTCTCTTCAATCCTTCGAAGTTTGAGGGATGTTTATGCAAGTTTTCCTAGAATAGCAGCAAGACTGGATATCAAAGACTTTTTCTGAGAAATTGACCCTGATCTGATAAAGTATACTTCAAATTCGTTCAGTTAAACTATTGTACGCAAAAGTTTGCTGATGTTAACGGCTGCCAAACTTAAACTTCAAAGAACATGTTTTCCCGTCGTGTGTCCACGCTTAGATGAAAACGACGGTACCTTTTAATAAGTAGGCACCGTCCTTAAGAGGGAACCTTGTGTGGTGATTTTAAGAGAGAAAACTGTTAAAATGACAAGGATAATAATAAAGAACTTATCATACGTTGCCTTGAAAAGGCAATAATCTGTAGGGTAAGGAGTCAATGAAATTAAAATTTCCGTCAGTAATAAGACAAGTTGTCACTCCTTGAACCTAGTATCCCTACATTTTAAATGCACAGCTGAAGTGATGTGGTATTTAGTCTGTTGAGCTGCAAAATGCTGGGGCACTCTCCATTAATCACTCACTGAAAAGCTATGTCCCCATTAACCCTTTGGCGTCCAAACCGGCCAGACTTAGTATTTTACTCTGTCTAACGCCAGACGATTTTACTCGTCAATGGGGAACCCCTGGGAATCAATGGGTTAAAAAATCAGCCTATGTACACTTCAAATACTAATACTGTACTAGACTCACTGAACCCTTTTTGCCCTTGATTTCATTACCGGTACTTGATTACAATGACTGATGTAAGGCTGTCATTGGAAGCTTGAAACCAGCTACTAGTATTTTATGGACAATCGCTATTCATTAATAGGGAGCTTAAGCATGCGCATTTTGATAATTATGCGGACAGCAACTGGAAGTGAGCCGTTTTCCCTTTTAACTTGTCTTGACACAAACACACTTGCATTGCCGAGTATCTTTTCTCCATTAATTAAAGATGATTAGCATAAAAATCTGGGAGACACCGTCCTGGCTTCCAGTTCCCGTCCGCATCTCAAAAATGCGTGTGCTCTTCCTATTAATAATTATTATTGTTAAGAGTGTGGTAATGAGTAAAAACTTCTAATTGCTATCTTTCATTTCAAAGCTAGCATCTGCAAACCATAGCAGCCTTGTAAACAAACATTTATGCTGATTGGGTTCAAAATTAAAAACAATCTGATGATGAACTACATAGCCCCTTTGAATCTCAATAATTATAGCCAAATTCGCTACAGCTGTATCTCTGTGTTCTCTATTTTTGAATTCTCCATAATACACTTTGTGTGCATGGCTTCAACATAAAAGAGCAACCTGGCATAATGCATTGGTAACAGATATTATGAAATATACCAATGATTAATTAAACCATTATTTGAGCTGCAGCAGAAATCAGAAGACTATTGATTAAGCCCTATATGTTATGAACTGCCTCACTTGACTTGATTCCATAGGCTTTTAATGACTTTGCTTTCAGCCCCAGTTTATTGTTGACCTGTGATCAAGCATTCTTTTCTTTTGAGAGGAAAAAAAAAACCCTACTATAATTTTCTTAGCGAGTTGTCTGGTGCCTACCTGTCAAAAGCGATGTTATGTTGTGTCATGCTATAAATGTAAAGCCGGTGATACACGGTTCAACATTTGTTGATCAACAAATGTTGCAGCTGTTGTTCAAAAAATGTTGCATAGTGTGTCATGCCATGTTGAATGTTGCAATATGCCATTCAACACATTGAACGTTGTCGAACGAAAATAGAGATCAGCTCTATTCTGTTCAACACGTCTGTGCAACATGGTTCAACATTTGTTGAGCAACAAATGTGTCATCGGCTTAAGACAATCAAATTCTACTGGAAGTTGCCTGCATGGTGCGATTCAAGGAGACACCCAAAACAAAATAGAACTCTAGCCGAAATGTCAAGGAAGTCAGACTTAATCCATACAATTATAGCTATTAGTGCAAATCCCGCTTGATAGTTGGCATGGCTCCTCTCGTCAAACAATCAGTGAACAAAGGATTTCAGGATAAAATCATCGAAAAAGCAGAATACTTAGATGCAATCAATAGTCTGGGGATACTATTATACAATAAACTTTGTTTAAACCCGAATTTAAGATGCCAATAAACATGCTAAATCAAATGCTTTTCTAAGGTTATTCTCCTCTCCTTCAGTCAACAAATTTTGCTATTTTCACTACGAAATTTCACTTTTTACTAATGTAATGCAAAACATAATTATCAAGATTCGAAGTTGTTTGTCTCAGCCAAGCTGGTGAGAGCCATGGGTCTACCAAGATGATACCACAGACTGACTTTCAAAAAGTTTCAAGAACTGCAAAAACCAGAAAAATTTGTGATGTCAACTCGTTGATAGAATAATTCATAATGCCTAGCTCAGCTGTGGGACTTAACGTGCCCCTGTGATAAAAAAAACCACTTCCTTTTTTCCTTCAGATTTTGAAAGTGTGTTTGCTTAACACCTGACTGGCAAAATTTTGAGCTTTGATTTTTATCCAAAGGCCGTTTACTTTGAGTGTAAGTTTTGGATTTCACGGTCCGCCATTACTCATGTTCAAAACTGACCGATTGGACCTCAGAGGGTTGGATCCAGGAAAAAGTGACGTCAGAGGCTCACTAGCTTAAAATTTCAGCGTGTGAACGCAGCTTATTATATATGCAAAGCAAAACCCCCGTGCTGCATATTAATTCTGCGGCGTACACATGTATTGCATTCTTAGACTAGTGAGCCTTTGACGTCATTTTCTCCTCGATCCAGCTCTCTCATTAAACCATTAAATAGGAAAATTACAGTTAAAATAAAGAGGTGTCTTTTTGAAATCAAGGCTTAAAGCGTGGGTCACTTAGTGTTTTGTTAACATAGTTTTGAAATCCAAAGAAAAATATGAATTGATTTTTTGGTCACAGGGGCACTTTAAGACTGCCAATTTTGTCAACTTTATAGAACTTGTATAACCCAAGCAAACCAGCAGAGATTTATTAACTGCATGCCTGTCATACTATTCAGGGATCTTACAGGTCACTTCAAATAATAATAATAATAACTTAATTAAAAACTTATATAGCGCATGCTTCATGACAGAATGATCGCATGCGCAAGCTACCAAAGTCTGCCCTGTTTCTGTCTGTGCAGGAACTAATTCATTTTCAACTTTAGAAATATTTCTTACCAATAGACAACCTGTAGGCAACATTTAACAATTATTTGCCAAAGGTGTGGTGAATATCAGTGAATAAAAACCAAGACAAAGTAGAGGTTTTAATTCACCGATATTCACTGAACCTGAGGTGAATAATTATTGTTTTAGTACAAATACATAAATGATTATTAAATTTTGAAAAATACGCCTTTTCTCTACAACAATTTATTTCTTCATCTGTCACCTCAACAAACAGCTTGTGGCCATTTTGAAATAAACACTCAGGTGATTATAGCGTAATAATCACCTCAATGGCAACCAATCAGCGCAGACAATTTTCAATAATCACCTATGCAATTATACTAATGATTATTATATCTTCACTAACACAATAATATTATTGAAAGGTAACCTGATAAAGAATGCTCTGCAAGCTGTTCTTATGTGCCAATAATTTGGCTCCTCAAATCATTATCACCCAATGCTAATGGCTTTTGTTTGTATGCTGGCCAGCGACAAACAGGACAACAATAGTGGCTGCTGCTACCACCACCACATAGCCATGCCTTGATGCATTGCTGATGGTAGCAGTGGCCACATGGCAATCCCAGCAACAAGCAACCTTGACTGAATTCCTCCAGACATATAGCACACTCCTGAGCCACTAACACACCCGCTGGCTTGGAAGAATCACAGCATATCATAGTATTTCTTTGTTTTAGATCACAATGCCCTGTTTTGGAATGACTGCATTGACGTGAATTGGAAACACAAAATTTCCACACTGGCAGTTTGTTGATGTAATCAGTGGGAATTAATGGACGCAGCCAAAGGTCAGGGACAGCAAGGCGTCGGATAAGCAGCTCAAATCCGTCTTCTAGTCCTGAAGCACTGTAGTCCACTTGTGACTGTCTGAGGGATGGAAAACTTTGAACAACATTGGTTAAGTAATGCAAGTCTTGAGAAAACCATCCTCTTGCTGATATGATGGTGTTGTCTTCATCTTCAAGGCCAAAATGGTATTTGAACTTTCTTTGAATCAATCTTAATAGGAGACCATAAACTACATAGCCAAAAAACGCAAGCCCTTTGTGCTGCAAGGCAAGTGTAGTATAATCTCTCAGCAATGATGCCGCATGTGATGTCATTATGTACCGGCAATACTTGAGAGCAAGATCAAGAACTGGACTCAGCAATGGAAGTTGAAACAGAGTGACTACAGGAAGACACAATATAATAAGGCCTGTGTTATAGAATGTCAATAACCACACAAAGTGAATGGTCCTTTTCAGTATACCACCATTAATTAAGAATAATTCCATAACACAACTTATGTTTACTATGAACAACAACGTAACGAAAATATCGTTAACTTCTGGATGAATGGTCCGTAAATACAATTCCAGGTACTTATAATCTAGCCATTCTCCTTTTCTGTGGCCGTACGTCCAATTTCTCTCTGGTGTAAATATCATAAGGCAAGGAAAATTGTCGATGTTATATTCTTTCAAAATATGCCTTGCTGTTTTCCACTCCGATAGGCTTATTTGAACGTGTCCAAATCCAACCCTTCCAGTGAAATGAACCGACAACGAACCAAGGAGCATGGGAGGCTGTGATAGTTTCGAAAATAACACTACATACACAGGGTTCTCTCTCATATTTGCTTCAAATTTACCCACAAAGCTCTTTACTGTGTCAAAAGTGACTATTTTGGAGGAAAGCTCATTGTTGATCCACTGGAAAACCAGATCCACCGACGGTTTTGATTGATATGTTTTCAAAATGACGTTGCCTTTGGGATGATTTCCCTGGGGAGTAGATATAACCAACGACGGTTTGCGCCAACCGTATTTCCTGCACAATGTCAGTTCATTCTGACAACTGAACGTTCCTATTCTTATACCAAATCGAGATATCTTTCTTTTGAGAGCTACCCATTGCTTTCTACGGAGGAAAGAAGAGTGACCCTCCGGAATGACATCAACTAACCAAGTTGCTGCTTTAGTATCTTCGACCTCTTCAAAGAAATGAGATGCACCGGTGAAGCTCAAGTCCTCGCTCACTTCGTTTTTGTCAGTCGCACTCTCTGCGTCCACTGAGCAGCTCTCCGCTTCAGTTATCACTCCACAAGCTTCGACGAGCTCGACCAGTTCTTGTTTCTCCACCATCCCCGAATAACTCACACCCCGTTGCTCCAAGATCGATTTGAGCTTTTTCACACTCAGAGCAAACGGGTTTAAAAGCTGGCTGGCCAGGCATCCCGCTTTTAGCCATGTCGAAGATATTTCAAAGACTCGGACAATCAGAAAGATCAAGAAAATGTAAGTTAATACTACCACAAATAATCGTGCCAACATGGCGACCTCGGGCAGCACATCAAAACCGCATCTGATCAGGTGGTGTTTGCGTTGCGCGCCAATTCGGCGGCAAATTTTCTATGTATTGTCGGTTCTGATTGGATCGTTTGAAAACGAGACTCAATATGTCTTGGCAGACAGGAGGCATACAGCTTACTTACTGTCTTCAGCCAAGTTAAACATGAAACTACCGTCATTTTTCTGCTTTTCTGGAAATATACCGCCGATTAATGGAAGCTGATGGAATTATTTAATTTGAGGGTGAGTTTTTTTAAATTAGCAATTTATGATTTTACCGGAGAGCTTCTACTCTTTTTGTTTGTGGCCTCAAGGTTAAACGTGGCTGCTCTTGTAAATAAATTGTGGCGACCCAAATAATACTTTTGAGTTCGTAAAAGAAACTTTTTTGCGTTGTTACCATTCAAATTGCATTAGTCGAGCAGCGCTCTTTAGTAGAAGTTCCATGATGTGAAAACTGACAGTAATTGCATGCTTTCGTTCAATTCTTTGGTAAGTTGAGAAAAGCAAGAGAGGTTTAGGTGGTTTTCACGTTACGTCATCGCGGCCATGTTGGTGAACGAAAACAAAAGATCTCTCATTAGCTTCTTTTGTTCCTCCACCAACAATTGTACATATTTCTCTATTGTTATTGGTGTCCCTAGAGGTTGAAAACGTCCTATAATCCAACTGGTTAGGGGCTGGTGTTTCATGATCCGAAATAATTAATATCCATAAAACAAAAGAACAAAGCGAACATAACATACCTATTAAATTAGCAAGGCCCAATTGGAATAACAATGGTCGTTTTGTCCTCCACTGTTTTAGTTGGGTATATGAAAGTCTACCCCAGTTAGGCGACATGTTTTTTAACTCTCTCCATCTTCCCACGATTTTTTCATTGCATTTCCTTTATTTTTCTTTTGAAAGACCACAGTAGCCTTTAAATTAAGCTAAAATGATGTAAAGCAACAACAACAAACGTACTTCAAACTTTTTAGCTTTATTTTTATCATTTTAGTGACCAGCACTGCAATTATATAGTCAATAACCAGCTTGACTTTGTTCGTAATATTCTTTGAAATTTTGAAAAAAAATTATTCTCCTTGATAAATAGGCATAATTATATAAATGTTTGTACAACTGGGTTTTACCCATATGCAAGTACATGTTAATATTTAAAAAAACTATCATTTGTTAAACTGACGATGAAAACATCATCTTTCTTAATGACCATAACAATAATTATAATAACTCTTACACCATATGTACCAAGGAGAACAATTTGACAAAACTTTTTATATTTATCAGTTATGTAAAATATCTTTACACTAGTTGAATACAGAAACCTGCTGTATTTTTTTCTTCAATGTATGAAAAATAGGTCCCTTAGAAGGACCATTTAAACACTTCGAGTGCTGTAAAATGTCTCTGCATCAAAATATGTACATTAGGACCAGCCTAATTTTAATATCATAAACTTAAATACAGTAGCAAGAAGATTTTAAACTGACATACCAATGTGCACTGCACCTCTGAACATTGATTGTCATTTTTTGCTAAAACAGAAATCAATTTTTATAAAAAATGTTCTAAATGAAAGAAACACAGAGACCAGCTCTATTCCATAACAACATTGTCTTCCTGTGTGGAAAATATGCCTCAATATGCATATTTTGGGTACTTAGAGTACCCTGAAACAACATCTGACAACAAAAATATTTACACAGGACCAGCCCACTTTAAACTTTCACGTTAAATATACACAAATATTCAACACAGTAGTGTTCATAAAGACTGAAATGTTTTTACATTGCCAGCAGTGCCCACTGCTACTATCTTAGTATGAATTCATTGAGGTCACTGGGACTTGAATTGGTGAAGGTGTTGACTGAGGAGACCTGTTATTTATTGGTGAAACAGTTCCATTGGACTGAGAAACCATAGCCTTTCTGGCCTCCTCCTCTTTCTTAGCTTGTTCTCTTAAGTGGATCTTCATGTGGCGTCGACGTTCATCTGAGCGTGCAAATCGTCGACCACAGGTTTCACAGGCAAATGGCTTTTCCCCTGTGTGAGTCCGGATGTGGGTTGTCAAATGGTCTGAGCGGGAGAAGTTCCTCATGCAAATTCGGCACTGGAATGGTTTCTGACCAGTGTGAGTTCGCATGTGACGTGTCAGTTCATCTGATCTTGAGAACCTCCTTGGGCACGTTTCAACAGGGCAAGCATAAGGTCGCTCACTGGGTGGTGTTCGTGAACGTCCTTGAGTAAGATTGGTACGCTTAGCTTTGAGTAAACTGCTACCAGCTTTGGCAGGGCGACCCCTTTGAACAGGCTTATTCGGTGCGGCAAGGAAGTCTGGTTGAGTTGCTGTATGCAGTAGCAACTTGTCCATCACTGTATCGGGGGACATGCTGGTAGGGAAAGGAGAAGGAGCACCAAGGATTGGCCACTTCATATTAAGTGTAGCTGTAGCTTGCATGAACATTGGTGATGAAGAGCTCACTTGCTGCTGAATGGGTCGCTGATATAGATTTCCCTGTGAAGGGATTTTAGTCAGGCCAGAAAGATTGTTACTAGCGGAGATGGGAACTTGCTCTTGTTGTAGATCTTGCGGATTGGGTGTCACTACCTTGGTTGACCCTGTACTGGTTTCGTGTGGCATTGGGAGTTTTGGATCTTGGAAAAACGAACTCCAAGGCGTCGTACCACCCTGACTGATTAAAGGAGTGAGAACTGTACGATCAGGAATCCAGAGGTTGTGAGCGGGTGAACTGTAAGGGGAAGCTTGTCCGCTTGGTGGAGGAGTTGACCCAGAAGGGCCAGAAATTACATCATGTAGACTTGGAACTTTGAAATGGGCCAAGCGTTGTTGACAAGCTTTGCTGACCTGATTGGCTCCTTCCTGCTTGACGTCCGGTACAGGATAGTCCAAGTCAAGGTCTCCTAATAAAATCAAGAAGAGGAAATCAGTGTTAATGAATTATGTAAACAAGAGCGTCGAGATTAAATCGAACGCGGTAAATCTAAGTTTGAGCGTAAACGAACACAGAACAACAGATCGAAATCGTAGACACCATTCACACCGTAGAATTTTTGAAAAGAAACGACAAAACGATCGAATGAGAAAGTAGTAGCCGTTGCAGTTTAGAATAACATGACACGAAAATGTCGAGGCTATTAGTGTTCGAACGTTGTGTGAACTGATTTCATTAAGCTCGATGGAATAGTTTGACACAAATGCCCACGAACTTTTTCATAAACACTCAGCGATGGCGTACGTAGGTGGATTTGTTTCCGACGATAACAAACTACATCGATCAAGTGCGGGTAGGAAAATTCAGCTTCTGTTAGCTATACTAAGTACCTGGAACAGAAGTGCCGTGGAAATCAACCGGCTCACCAAAAATGTTGGTAGGTTCATCCATGCCTGCCTGAACGAATGAAAACTCTTCGGCGTTCAGTTGAGGGACTTGGCGAGCTAACTGGGGCGTCAAAAGACTGGCAGTGTCGAAACCAAAAAGTTGATCCGTGGCAACTTGAGCAAGGCTATCCAAAGCTTCTGTCATGGTGATCATCATGTTAAAATTTGCAAACTTTCGCTTCCTCAAACAATCGAAGTTCTCCTTGTTTCGTGTTTTTTTGTGTGTTGTGAAACTGATCAACAGTATAGGTATAAGTCGAGTTATCGGCCAGCAATAACTGCGACTTGCTTAGACTTCGGTGGTCGTTGCTTTTCGTCGGGATTGACTCCTTCGCTTCGTAGAGCTTTTCGATTCTAGGGATAAACCGAGTGGGCGACTCCTTAAATATAAAATTCATTGTTGCCTGCACGAGTGTTCACGTCACTGGAAGGTTCGAACAATTTGTGGCAGCCAATGAATTTGTTGCTAATTTTAGCCGGCGTGCGTCAGCGCATAATGACGCAGTGCGTATTGCGTAAATGCGTATTGTTGATCAATAACCGGTATCTTCAAGCGGTTTTTTATTCAAAACTGATGCTCTTCGCATATTGTTTCGCTCGTTAGTAACAAAGCATAACTCCTTCGTGAAATTGAGAATTATGGCGAATCGAAATAAGCGAAATTGAAAGGCCGACATGCTCAATTCGCGCGAGTGTTTTGTTTTGTAGCGTTACGGAAACACGATGTATAATTTACATACGCGTCATTGCCCTGTCACCCTGGTTCATATTGTACAATTGTTCAATTGCTGTTTGTTTTATGACGTTCGTTCACTGCTGGGTTCACAGTCGGTCGGCCGTGACAAAATGGGAATCATCTAGACATGTTCATGCAAATTGGAAGAAGTTAAGTGCTTTGCTCTTTAAACATTGCACAATTTCGTATACTGAATGTCGTGCCTAAGAAACATGGCTTCCTCAGAACGTGACGGATTATTTATTCAAAAAAGACTGTCTTAAAACATTTATAACTAAAAATTCGAGCCAAGACGAACAATTAAACCACTAAAAGATTGGGGGGATAATATTTTAAATAAAACATCAAACTGTCTACCACCCAAAATGTGTGTAAGACATCATGAACATATAAAATGTATTTATTTTTCGGTGGTTTTTTTAAAAATCATCATTGATTGTCACTTAGTGATAGAAAGGGTCATGTATCTTGTTTGAAAAACGAGTCAGAATTGTCTTGAACCGTATGGTTTTTTTTAACTATCCAAATCACGTATTTCGAAACGAAGTTTAAAATTTTCCAAGTCTAATTTGGGAAGTCTCCAAAATATTTCGTGTTAAAAATAAACCTAGAACTAAAAAGGGACTCCAATTAAAGAGTTCGTGGGTGTCCATGACAAAACGAGGGGGATTTGCGTACGGTTGAATAAGTTAGACAGGTGCACTAGCTTTTCTTGGCTTGCCATGATAAAAATAGACTGTGTGACGTCAGATATCCTTGCTGAGGATCGCTGTGTTGGGGAACAGGTGCAAAAAAACGGATATCATTAACTTTTTTTCTCTCATTTCTTATTCATAGATTTTAAAATCGAAAAAGCAAATCAACGAAGCAACCCATACTGTCAAAAGGCGATAAAACCGTTGTTTTTTAATACATTAGTTTCTTGGCAAAAAAGCCGAATGCTTTATCCGTTACATTTTTTTTTAAGCTTAAGGAGTTGAATTTAATGTGGATGCATTTACTTTGATCCCAATGCGACATCAGAGATTGTATTTGCATAAAGACTGACGAATTTAAAGATGTTTTTCGATTAAGAGATATCGCTGTTTGGCGGATCTGCCACAGTTAACCGATGGCTTATCGCAGAAAAAAACACCATCAAACAAATTTTGCTCCAAGACCCCATTTATGAAATATAAAGCTAAAAATATTTGTACATTTTTTTCCAGATTATCGAGGGAAAAAGAGAAGGAGGAATGCCGAGGTTGTTTTGACTTAAAATTTTGACAAATTTTATTGATCGAAAAAAGCTGTCGCATTTCGTCCTTATTTGTTCTCGATAAAAAGCCAGCACCATTTCCTTAAACCTGATAGCATAAGAAACGTAAGATAAACAAACTCTCTAAAATAACATTATTGTCGGTGCCTGAAGCAAATACCCTGTAACAATAAAGAACTCCTGCCTTCACCCCGCCCTATGGAAGGCGAACTGGAACAATTTGAATTCACCGGGTAAAATAACTGGAAAAAACGGGAAATAATATCCAAAATATGAAAAATGCGACCGAGTGGTTTTCGAATATTTCGCCTGCTATGCGAAACGACGGTTTCTTAACAACGTGAAGACAGTTTGCGACAGAAAAGGATCGTGAATATTTTAAATTGTTCGGTGTACTCTGGCTTTTTTCACTTTTGTTCTAGCTTTTTTATTTTATCCGAATACATGACGCTAGATTCAAAACATGGCACTTAAAGAACTTATGGGTTTCCTTACGATATTTACAGTCTTAAATATCTCTAGCATTTTGAAGTGCCCTCGCCAGGAGATGCATTAATTAAAGTGGGTGCATATCAACAATAAGGAAACTCCCAAGAATCAACTCTGGCAGTGTCGACCTGCAAACATGATTTGCCAAGAGTAAAGACATGAGCCAAGCGATCAACTAGCACTTTGGAGTTGAGTAATGCCCGTTGTCGACAGTAGAGAGACAACGCGTTGGATTTACTGCATACGGAGGGCTGTTGCTTGTTATAGAATCCTGAAAATTCTCGTATTTTGGACACTTTCTATTCTTAGACTAGTATTTCTACTTATTTTCGACACTTGAAATCTAGACACTTTCACGCTCTTTCTAGTAGTTTTTTTTATAGCTGTGAGACAAACAGGCAAGAAATAATCAGATATCAACCAGGTTTCATGGAGTTTGGACAAAAGCAAATCTGAGCCTGAACCTTTTTTCGTAAACGACACGAAAGTGCGATGCCGAACGGACGAGTGACAAAATTACGCTTCGGAATAACGCCTAGTCATTGCAGGTGATTGAAATTAAAAAGATACACTTTATATGTGGTGTCAGCTGCGTGTACGTTTCTGCTCAGGACCTTGGTTGAAGTTAAACGTTAAACTATTTGGGGAAAGATATCAAGAGTTGGAGAAAAACGAGGAAAACTATAACGAAGTATTAATCTTTACTCTGATGTGATCGCGCATGTTTTAGCATGTTCCGAGAATACTTCGTGCGTGTCCGAGTTTTCCCGAAAGATCTACGAAACTTGTTACTACGTGACAACAAACCCGAAAAGAGCTCTTGAAAATTGTACGATTGGGTGCACATGACCTTTGGCGTAGCACGTTCTGGAGTGGACACACCCTGATTGATTGCGAAAAGTCACGCTCTTTTGTGTTTTAAGTGTTTTGTTTATGTCCCCCTAGCAGCACGATTTGACGGTCAGGCATATCACTGGAAATCATTCTAGAACGATCTGTCCCGACTTCCGCTTACAGTCAAGTGGAGGTTATTTCTAACGCTAGCTCTCAAAAGAGACCAATAGAGAACAGTTGCTGAGCGCTACAAAGTGAGAAAGCCGCTCGGACATAATTAGCTGACTTCGAGTGTTTGCTATGACGATGCGCTTTGTTTAGCTTACTCAATATCTGCGTGGTCGGATTGCGAAAATTGTCATATTGACAGAGCGTTGAGCGGTAGCAGTCTCTGACGTTGAAATTTAGTTTGTTTGATCAAATCGGCTCCAGACACGTTCTGTACCGATGTTCTTTCTCTCTTTCTTCAGTAGCTGGTTCGAAACTCACGACTCGTGTCGAGATGTCCCTCTTGTGGTCAGTTTAAGATAAGAATCATCGTGAGATGCAGAGGAATGCAGACTGCTATGACCCTTTGTCTGGTTTGGTTTCCGACTGACGGACTAAGACTTATTGTAATCGATTCGTTGCTCTTACTTGCAACTTAAAATAATATTGCTTCATGCGAACTCAAAGTCGGTGTGGCTTGCGCATACTGTGTGTGTGTTCGTTTACTTCGACCATACATCTCATCAGTTTGTTTGCTGCACTGAACATAAAAAAGCTCGCCCCCAAGACAGCCCAAGGCCCGGTGCTTTTTTTGTTTCAAGTCAGTCGTCCAAAGTGACCACCTATTGTTTTCTTAACTCACTTTGCTATGAAGTTTGAACTTCGTTAACCTTATTGTTTGTGATCAACGAGGTAGGCTGCATCTGGAGGCTGATATCACGATATATGACGATGCGTGTGATGTAATCTTGTTGCAAGCTGTTATTGAAACCCGAGGAGGAAAGCGTTTGTTGTTTTTGATTCACAGCTTGTATACTCTAAGCTATTGGAAGATGTTCGAATAGAATGAATAGGATTTTTCATTCGGGGGCCTTCAATGTCACCAAGATTTCAAGAGGCACTGATTGTTTCACCAAAAATTCTAATGAGAAGTAGTCGGCGAAACTTTACTGAGCCGACGTGAGCTCAAGAAGAAAAGGTCGGCTTTAATAAATTGCACAGCAAAGATTGCCTTTTCTCAGGGGCACCCAACGATAATCTTTCGGTGAGATATGTGGGAGAGCCAAACTGTTCTAAGAATTTCGGTTCTACGTTACTGAACAGCTATAGATTTCCTTACTTAAACACCCCGGGCTTAAACATTACCTAAAAGATTTGCAACAAGGGAAAAGTAGTCCCTTACGTTTCAGGTTTCAGGGGTTTCATTAGAAGCCGGTCACCGGCGGTATACTGCCTTCTGTTTGTCAGAAATTTTCCCCTCACCGCTGGCTACTCTGCCTTGATTTTTACTCAAACCGTTGTAAAGACAGGAGTGATCGCCGCTTACATTGACTTGATTATCCCAGGCATCTACTTCAAAAGTTATTAAAACCCCTGCGTTTTCGGAAAGGATATTTTTGCAATTTTTGGCTCTTAAAAACGTCACCCAGCAGTTTCGGATGAGCAAATGGTTCGTTGGGAAGTTCAAGTTTTAGAACGGGCAACTTCCAGCTAGCAATTTCTGACGGAAATAAAGAAATCATTCCCTAAAATTTTCGGAAACTTCAATTTTCAGCTAAGATATCCGAACAGTCCGGCTGAGATAAAATTATTCTAGGTGATAAAAACATCTCTTTAGACAGTCTTTAAACATTACAGGGAGCCTAGAAATGTCTCAAAGGCTTTTGGTTTATTTGCTCGTTGGCATGTCCTTTCATGTGTTGAGCTGTACTGTCAAACAATACTCTTTGTCCATCTTAACCCTTTCTTGTTAGTGGGATATTTGCAGTACATGTACATTTTTATTTCAAAGGTTTCAAAATGGCGTCATCCGGCTACTGTCGCCATGAGAACAGATTATGAAAGTTTTTAACAAGGTGATGGACGCTTTTGAAACATCCTTGTTTTACCTTCAGTTAACCTTGAAAAAGGCGGTTTCTTTCTTCATATTACCCACCTCTTTCCGAACAAGGAATTACTATAATGTGACTGAATCCATTCGTTCACATTCGGATTGCGCATTATCTTGAGTTCTTTTTTGGAAGTATTTATGGCTTAACAATGATCTGTCATTGATATTGCAAAACCCCAGGAGACGAGTTGAGAACTAACTCTACAGGCGTCTTTTCGTCACAATACAAAACTTCCTCATCTGATCGAACGGTTGAGTCTACGGTTTAACTTCAATATTTTGGAACTGTTTAGATTAGACTTTTGAAAAACTCGGTTTTTCCATTTTGTTTAACCTTAGGTAGGTCCAATGAGCAACAAAACACATTCTCGTCGCTAAACATAAGTATGAAGTATCTACTTCGTCAGAAGCCGGCTTGTCAGTTTGAGATGCCGATCTTGTTTTTGCACCTACCTTAAGCCAACTCGACTCGGCAGACTAGTTAGTTGTTCGTTGTGCTCCGGTTTTTTTGTTCTTGTCGTATTTGCATTCGATGAACGGATTTCTGTGATCACTATGCGTTATACCTTTGATTCACTGCTGTCGTATCAAAATAGAAACTAATAAGGGAATTGTAGAGTAGCTCTAATTTGGAACGTCTCAATCATGTTTTATACACTCTTCGTCTCAGACTAAGATTCTTAACTTGAGTTACTGCCCTCATGCTCTTGAAAGTGTGCTGTCGCTGTGAGGCCGTAGCTATAGAATGACAGACGTTCTTGCCGAGCTAAACGAGTTTTCTACGTGAGCGACTAGCTAAAGGAAAGTCGACAACAGTTCTCAGTGATTGATTCATTGCCACTGTCATCAGGCTAGAGGGAAACTGACCACTGAGACTAGTAAAGTGTACATGTCTTGACCATTGTTTGGACGAGAATGGCATTATAACTATTCTTTCAGTGCTTTCAGTGCTTGTATACGCTTGGCATAAAAGCTGAACAACACCATAGCAAAGGTTAGACTATTCTTTCGAACTTTTAAGCTACTTGGAGAATACGTTTTGTTTCTAAGAGTACTTCGAGCAAAGGACAAGTCATCGTTGAGGAACTTCATACCTATAAACTGGTTGATCGTCCTTCTTACTTGCGGTTCGAAAGGCTATATTTTCTTTTTAACATTCGAGGATAGTTTCCTGTTTTCTTCACGATATAGTCCCATATGAACTGCAAAGGTTAAAGGGGCAAAATTCAAAACCAGCGCTTCAAGATCTATCCGTTGCGACAAAGAAGTGTATTCCGCCTCGTTTCAATTTACGTGATGTCTGAGTATTATTGACTCGTTCAGCGCAGTTTAAACCGGGAAAAAAAAAAACCTATAAGGGCAAACTTGTGAAGTAGACGCATTTCCACGGAGCATTTGAGTGCGCGGTCGATCTCTTTGTTCTCTTGCTGTTAATTGAAACTGTCAGGCAGAGGTCTTTTCTTTGTAAACCTAAAACGCCTTTTCTTCCACGTTGTCATTCGCAGACTTTGTCAATGAGATATCAGTGATAAAGCAGCAAACGAATTATAGTACGTGAAATTGGAAGTAAATCTGATCTCCAGGTGTGTTCACTTGTTAACTTGAACTGAAATTGCTAAGATTGAAAATCACTATCAATCAATTGGTAGTTATTATTAGCCCTTAGGATGGTATCAATGGAAGAAGACGGTGCGCGCTTCTGCAGCTCCGTTTCCCACATACTAAACCAACCAACCGAATATTTGTGAAATATATGAAATAATTTTTCCACGATCTCTGAATTTTCCTCGTTAGTTTAACTATTTGTCCTGTCTTCATATCAAGTGCGAGAAATTTGTTCGCCCGACAGCATTTTAGTCATTTTTTTCTACTGTACTCTTTAATTAACCCGTAGTTAACTCGGGAGAATCCACTACACTTCTCTGCTTCCCGATCGCAATGCTAATGAATTTATATAGCGCATTTTCTTTATACATATTCAAATGCGCTTTACAAGCAATGTATGGGTGAGATCGGACATCAGCAGTACGTGCTGTATCGGTCCATTGGTGATCTCACCCAACTCATCTAATTCATGAATGGATGAAATGAGGCCTGACCACAACACCGGGAATTCCATGTCCTGCGAACAGTGTGTGGGTTCTTTAATTAACGTCCCACATAATTAATGATTAAATCAAGACGGGTTCGTCCTTATCAGAAAACACTAAAAAGTATAACTATTTGCAGATGCCATCACAAAGGCATCACTTTCTGCTGTTATTTTAAGACCCCGAGTGTTGGTCCTGGCGGAATTGAACTCACGACTTTTTCCCGCACAGTAATCCGTTGCTCAACCAACTGAGCCAACCGTGGGCGATCGTGAATTTCAGACGGAATTAATGCTAATCTGAGTCAATTTTCATACAGCCGAAACCCTGGTCATCAACGAGAAGCAATTGGAAGATTATTCAGTCGATGTGTATGCAAGTCCCATTCAACTGCCATTGACGTTTCTTTCTAGACTCGACACACTAAAAATTACTTTCATTTTGTTATTTTGTCTAATAGAGAGTTTTGTTATGCCTTGATATAATTGAGTCGAAGAACTAGAGCGACGGAGACTAAGTGGTATATTAAAACAACTGCCAACACCTTGTTACAGCTCACACTCAGTTGCAATGAAAACAGGACTTAACATTTAGTTCGAGTTTTTCTCCACGTGCAAGGCTGTCAGGTTAGTGGGATCGGATGATGTGTTTCCGGGAGGGGTCAGCGTGTATTTTGACTTCACCAAGGCGGTTGTTTAAAAAATTACGCTCCTTTAGCAACTTTTGTAAGTAAGCGCAGCTGTTTAGCCAAACATGAGACAGCAGAATGCACCATACGTCAATGTGTTTACCCGCCACTCGAAAAGAAACATATTTAAGGTGTGCAATCCGAATCGTAGTGTCAACTTCCTGGATCGTTTTGCTGCATTTGTTAAAAAAGAAAATCGTCCTAACAATCTTTTACTTTAACCAATCCTTTGTTATTTCACTTTCTGTATTGAGAAAACAAAACAGCCTCATTATTGATATTGACTATCAACGCTAAGGTTTATCTTATGCTATACTTTGATTTACGACAAGAATTCCCAAACCTGCTCTGGGTGGGAAGCACTTTGCTTCAATAGATTGCATGTATTATGATGGCTGACTAGTCCAGTATTCCGCTCAAAATGGCAACAAGACGAGGCTTTAGCTGCGAAAAGGTATGCTGATAACAACAAGTATTGGCGCAGACGAAAGCAGGTCAAGAACTAGGTAACGGACTTCGTGCGTAACGGTCTCACGTGACGTTGTTCTCTGGTTTCTTTCAGCCCGGAAAAATATTGTGAGTGGGTGTTTAATAAAACTTGACAAAAGATCACAGCTTTCTCTTCGAATACTTTGCTGTAAATAATGTGATAGGGACCAATTAGCAGAAACTTCCCTAATTGTGGAAGCTGCGAGGCACAAACGCGGTACTTAATAGCAGTG
>OX421445.1:59121635-59141635 GCA_949126865.1 Montipora capitata
TCGAAAATGTTTCAACACTTGGAAGACACTCTCTTTAGATCGAATGACAGTACAACACTGTATCACAAAACAGCAATGTTATGGTACCATATGAAACACCAAACAAGATGTGATCATTATTGTGATGTAATAAGTTACCTTGGCAACGGATTGGATCTCACAAATGAACTCAGTAACCCCCCTTTTTTATTGCTGAAAAGTGATTAGAAGGCCACGATGAAACTTTTAGCAAAGATAAAAAAAATTGTCTGGCGTATTCAGAGCTACCTTCAAAAAAATCACAGAATTAAGGTGGCTCTGAATCCGCTAGACAGATTTTTTTAAACTTGCAGAAAGTTTCGTCTTGCCCTTCTGACTGATTACTTTTCAGAAATAAAAAAAGGGGTTCACCGCAACTAAAGACAACATAAAGGGTGTTTTTACAGGGCTTGCCCGTTGCCACGGTGACATATTACGTCACAATAATGACTGTATCTCTTTCAGCAATAATAAGTGTTTTATTTGGTACCACAATATTTGCCAATACATGATACAACGTTATGGTACCGATCCTTCTAATAACAGCGTCACTTGGTAGCGTTGAAACTGGTTTAAGCCTCCTTAAGGTGTGCAATTCCAATCGTAGTGTCAACTTCCTGGATTTGTTAAAAAAGAAAATCGTCCAAACAATCTTTACTTTAACCAATACTTTGTTATTTCACTTTCTGTATTGAGAAAACAAAACAGCCTCGTTATTGATATTGACTATCAACGCTAGGTTTATCGTATGCTGTACTTTGATTTCCGACAAGAATTCCCAAACCTGCTCTGGGTAGGAAGCACTTTGCTCCAATAGATTGCATGTATTATGATGGCTGACTAGTCCAGTATTCCGCTCAAAATGGCAACAAGACGAGGCTTTAGCTGCGAAAAGGTATGCTGTTAAAAACAAGTTGATTGCCGCAGACCAAAGCAGGTCAAGAACGAGGTAACGGAGGTAACGTGCGTAACGGTCTCACGTGACGCTCTCTCGCTTGTGAGTGGTGTTTAATAAAACTTGACAAAAGCGAGCAGCTTTCTTTTCCAATACTTTGCTGTAAATAATGTGATAGGGACCAATTAGCAATACCTTCCCTAATTGTCAAAGCTGCGAGGCACAAACGTAGTACTTAAAAGCAGTGTTAAAACTGGTTCTTAAAACATTAGAATTGCTGAAGTATGTAGTCAAAAGCTAGTACCGCGCTTACATCTAGCCCCTCAATTTTTTCGATGTGTGTCGGCATTACTAACACATGTTGCCATGTAATATCTTCAGAAATGTTTACTTGCGTGAGTTCAATTTCCGGAAGACATTTGGACGGTGAAACTTCACCTGTGTTTTATGCAAAGTTTTGTATTTCGCAGTTTTATCTATTATCGTTCAGAGGGTGGGCGACTCAATTAACCGAACACGTAAAACCATGTGTGTTGTTTATTTTTAGCCTTTTCGCTTGCGAGAAGCGTCTTTCACGTATAAAAAGAACTACCGTAATTGAAAGAGTTGTTTTAAGTGTTGTCGGACTTAGATTTCATTTATGCGACTATTCTGAATTCAGCCATAATAATTTAAAATATAAACAAACACTTAATTTTTTTTTTTGGTGTTTTAGTGTTAAGATAAAAGAGCTTAGACATCGACAGCCGGACGAAAGGTAAATTTTAATATGTCTAATGCGTGTCGGACGATAATAAAACTGGAATTGAGGAGTTTAGGTTCTAAAGAAACTGTGGTGCTGTGTCGGTGGGGAAGTTAAAAACAGGATTGAGTTTATCAACTGAGTTGATATGGTAAACTGACCACTGTAGAGAAATTCGAAAGCTGACGTTTCGAGGGATGAGCCCTTCGTCAGAGCGAAAACTCATGGTGAAAGAAGAAAACTGGACGGTTTCACCTGCGTTATGGTGTCGAGAGTGAATGAAGCATTTCTTGCCTCGTACTGAACCATTGCTCATTTCCTTTGTTTTCGCCTTTTGATCATCTAAATTCGTTACTATTTTTCGTGACTTTCAACGATAGCCGCAGTGTATTACAGTACATTTGCAATCGAGTATTTTTTCAATCTTAAGCGAACCGTCCAGATCTAAAGTGTGGTGATCTGTGGCATCGTTGATTCATGGGTCGGGTGGGCAGGATAAAAAGCCATGCTGATGTCCTATTTCACCATTGTATTGAATAGTGCAAAAGGTATTTAAAAATATACGTAGAAAGTACGCTACATGAATGTCATTGCTATGCATCGTTTCAATAGCGGGAACCGTGGTTTCCGTCCTTAGAAAAGAGCACAGAACTATCCTAACTTTCACTGAGAATCAGAAAGCCTTATTTTGGACAACTTGCATGTTTCAGCTGTGATTCACTATTAACGGACTTCAGTTTTTTTTCTGAAAAGAGTATATTGTACGCCAGTTGCGTGAGACCACGGCCGGTTAACACCAACTCAGCAAATTAAATTTCTGAAGAAAGAATCGAATTTACGATGAGAAAGGAAGTGGGAAATGTATGGTTAATAGTCTGGCGCTCAGTTAGAAAATATATACCTTTGTTTCAGTAATTCCATTATTTCCTATTACGTCCAATTAGAGTGAGTCTTAATGTATTTGTAACAGGTTACTGTAGGTGGTTGGAGTACACATATGAAGGGATGTTATCCCGACGCCCACTTGCAACAGCCCCGTCAAAGGGAGCAAGAGCGTTATCCCTTTTGGGCCTAGAGGTGTGTCTTTGAGCTACGTAGCTCGGCACTTATATCACTATTGCTCCATTCTGTTAAAACCGGTATTCATTTGTTTGCATGGGATAAGCGCTCGGTAATGTTAGGCGGGAAACATGGCAACACCAGCTCCGTGAAGATGTTAAAGCCTGGTAGACAAAATGGATGAATTAAAGGGAGTGTCTCGAGTTTGGCAGGATTTTTTTTTATCACAATTGGCACGATTTAAGCCTAATTAATTTGGGTAGAAGATGTTCCGTTTCTAATTTAGTGCAGCTTTTTTTTTTTCAGTCTTGCGAAATTTCGCCTGCAGCGGCGTGTTCTTCAATCCCGACACATCTATATTTGAACTGAGCCTGAGCCTCTACTGTGGTCACTTGAGGGTTACCCGTGGCTTTTCAACAAAAGATCTGAATATGGTACTAGATGATGCAGCTCTGAATTTGCGTCATCAGTAACAGTTTCTGCTAGCCTCTACATGGACTACCCCCCATCTGTACCTAATTTCAGCTTTCGTTGAAAATTCTCTCCTGTTTAATTCGTACTGTTTATACGTTAAGCATCCTCATTTTGATTTTTCATCTTTTAAGGGTTTGTTTTTTGTAAGGCTTGTCAATATTGGGAGCGAGGGTTGAGTAGATTAAAAAATATGCCCTTTTTCGGTTTTCCAATATATATTTATATTTGTGGCCCCGGCTGCCTTCGCTATCACCAGAAAAATTGCATCTTTGATTCTTCTAGTTTCTAAGACGTTACGACGTATGTTTGAAATCTTTTTGACTCTTCAAAGTTGACCGCGAAAGAACAAGAAAATGGCGTGCTTTGTTTTGTTTTTAAGTTGAGCTACTGGTCAGAATTTTGAGAGCACCTGGAAGGAAAATGTAACCCGTGGGCGAAAAACGAACATGATCGTGTTGAATTTATTATGAATCTAGATAGTTGTGACGTTAAATCGGCAGTCAGTTGAAATGCAAATTCTGTACAACTATAACTGTGGTCGAAGTCCATTGCAATTGAAAAATAATAATAAAAGAACGAGACGTCCAAGGAGGTTATACCTTTGTAACTCTTGGGTGGGACAGGGACAGTTCAGTTGTGCAAGCTTTTCAGAAGGCCACATGATTCTCTTCGTTGTTAAAAAAAAGAATACCAGCTTTTACAGGCTCTTCTCCACGTTAAGGCTACGTTTCTCTTCCGTATTCGGTGGAAAACGGATATTATGATTAAAAAATGATTACTGCGCCTGTTTTGAAGATGAAGTCGCCAGGATCTTTATGACACCCACACACGTTGGCCGAATGGACCATGACTCTCCTGAGCTTCTGGACAAGAATTTTGTTCCTTTAAAAATTCAAGATTTTGATTCTTGGAATTCAGAGCCGGAAGACAGCACTTTTCATGAAACTTTTAATAGGATTTCATCACAGACTTCTCTTCAGATGTTTCACGAGGGTGGCTGGGTGTTTCAGAAACGTGTGGGCGAGTATAACTGCCTGAACTAAAGTTTCAAAATTGACAACGCATAAAGTATCTCTGAGCAGAATAATCGACTTTTGTCACTCTCTTAAGCGCACACGGCTTAAAAATTGTTTCGCTTGTAACGATCACTGATAAGTTCTTGGTCAGAAACGAAATTAGACCTTCAGAATGTCAGTGCACGTATTCCTCAAGCAGAAGTTATATTTACAGGTGATCTCTGCAGGAAAACGTTTCCGATGTGATACACGCGCTGAGTCGACAATCGTTGAAGGAACATGTTAAGATTTACTACGTTAGTGCTGATGGAATGCCCAATTTTACGTTACCTATATGTTTACTCAAAGATGAATCAATGCTGTAGAGGCATATTATGTACGTAGGTGAAGTGTTATAATCATTCAAGCGATAAAATGACATTTTCTCACTATGGAAATCGTATCAAAACTCCGGTATATCCCGAAACAAAACATATTTTCTCGTACATCCGTTGTATTATTTTCTTCTCAAAGACATGCCCCATATATTCTTATGTTGGAGAACTGGTGGGTCTTCTAAGAACATAGATCCCGGCTTGTGTGACAAATTTTAAAAAGTCTTTAAAAAATATATAGTTACCTTCATATGCGGGAAAACGTGGATTTGCCATTGCTAACATGCCCAATTCAAATCGTAGGGAGGTCGTTTGTTCCAGTTTGTTAGTTTTAGTGCTCTGTTGAGAGTTGATGTTTTCCAAGCACCGCAGAGCTGTGTATCCTCGCCCAGCAAACACTGTGCAAAATGAGCTTCCGATGGGAGAGCGAACGGTTTTAGTGTTGTAAGCAATTATGCATATAATCGTGGGCGTTACGGGTCGCTAAACATTCGTAATGACAAACGACAGATCTGCGTGATATATGCGTGGGAAGAAACCAATTATTCCACAACATAACCATGACAACCATTTCCGAAAAAATACGAACCAATCCCGAACAATGTCGACAAGTGGCGATAATCTGCCTTGGTGACTTTATTTGGCGATGATGATGTCAGAGTTCTCATTAGTGGTATTAGATTCCGTCTAGAACAGATTGACTTTGGGTTCTGTCCTGAAAATAAAGACGACGAGAATAGTTAGTCAGCTTAGAAAACAGAAAACTTAAGCAATATCGACGCGCAATGTTTCTTCGGTTCTCACGGAATTTTAATCAGTTTATTTACCTATTTCTCAATGCAAAAATGTTTGTACAAGGCGAGTACGGATGCGTGGGTGGTCACGTGGTTAAACATAACTGGATGCTCTGGGCGTCCACAGGCAAAACGAGATAAAACCGGAAGTTGATGCAGATGCTTCCGGAAACTGTTGTTTCTAACACAGTAGTGGTTAAAGTTAATTGATCGTTGACAACCCAATCGCGAAAACTAAATATGTAGTTTTCAGCACATTTGAGCTATCTTATGTTATCGTAGCCAAAAGAGTAAACCAAAACAAACTGGTTATTTGAGGGTCAAGATTGAAGTAAGACGTCTCCATGTGCTTGAATTGAATAATGTCACTGAAACACTGAGGGGATCGTGGATGGTATAAAGCGCAAGTAGTATCATGTGATAAGTGCTAATAAAGAACGGTTCTCAACTTTGCTATTTGTTGTTCAATCGAATCCGGTTAAATAATCAAATCATTAATCTTAGGTAATTCGTTGTTGATATAATTATTTATTGGCTTTTAGCACTTTGGACGTAGCCCAATGAGTTTCCAGCAGTTCGGGAGCCTCTGACATGTCTTCACAACAGTTTATTTCAAATTTGTAAAGCAAATGAAAGGTCTTCCTTGCCTACACAGTTTATGACCGTCACCCTGCCAGCTAGCTTCGTGAAGAGTAGCGCATGCAAGTTGGCACGGGCCAATGAGCCGAGGCCACGCGTGTGGGCTTTCCTCTTCCGAACACGGTGTCTTTCAAGTGGTAAAATCACTTTGTTTCAGGTAATCAAGTGACCAACGACGACCAAGTTAACTGACAGCAACGTTTTCATTAATTAAATGTTAACGAACAAATAGTATCAGCTCTAAGAGCATGGCGCATCTGTAATACACTTTGTTCCTTTTTCACGCTTACTGGCTTCCCACCTCGGCCAAAGTTCTTTCAACTACCCACGCCCGTGCTGTTGTTCAATGTGCTCGTGCGAGGGTGAATTGGTTTTTTATTCTAATTTTCTTTCTTTATATTCTTTAGACTTATTGGAGTGGTTTGAAAGAGTTTATTTCGGTTATTCCTTACCCTTGTTTTATTTTTGGACTGTTTTCGCGCCTCTTTCTTCTATGAAGGTATATACGATCTATGGTTGTGTTAAATGGTGATGCGGTGCCTATACTACCTTGTGACGTAGCTTGCTTCTCAAGCTGTCAAGTCGGATACCTTTAACTCTTTTGCATCTTTTGTTGTTTGGACGATAAATGGACACTGAAGCTTTGTGTAGTTATCTGCTCAGAAAAACATCGGACCGTAAGAAAGGGCGAGTGAAGGGATTATTAGGGTTCGTCTTCGCGAACTCGTTTATTTTGTTCTTTATTTTGTCGTGGGTGTGGTTTATTTATCTAAGTTGCCCAGTCGCTCCTTTCCCGATGTCAAGTTATATTGACACGTTAACTCTTAAAAAACGGTTTGGGGGAAAATGTAGATTTGTCAAACATGATCAAAGTCGAGGGTGAACTTCGTTGCTAGAGTGCGAGCAAGTCGAACCTGATAACTAAAGCCAACCTTTGATTTTGGTAGTTGTTTTTCTCTCCAAAATACACGTGGGAGGAATTTGAAGACAAGTGTCAACTTATTATCACATGCAACATCAGCGACAGACGATAATTGCACTGACACAGTAATTTGTGAAACATGAAGTAGCGTTTTCCCTGATGAAGGTGATTTCCAAAAAAATAAGCGATATTTGGTTCGAGTGCTTGTATTTGATTCAGAGCTTAAATTATTGGCTTGTTTTATTTTACTAATTTACCACGGAACACTTGAAAAGCAATCATCGCGTGTTTTTTACTGCCATGTGTCATCACTGAGTGATATTCATTTCCGTCTCTAGGTCACCAATGTGAGATACTATTAAAGCACTTATCGTCTAGTTAGTTATTTTTACTTGGCGCTCTATGGAAATAAGACAATGAAACTTTTTCAAGCTATTTACCCCCAAGTTGGAGTGACCAATGAAATATTTCAGGGGTACCAAAACAAGACTAGTTCTTGAATCTAAGCTATGTATAGACGGTATTTAAAATATTTTTCTTCGTGAAATCTGAACAGCGGTGACAGTACTTGCTTCATGATTTAAGGAAGGTATAAATTGGCTTCCTTTAAAAATGTCGTTTTGAAAATGATTTTTTGATGAAAAATTACCAGTAATAAATCGCCGACTTGCAGGAGGGAGAGTATTTGCATTGAATTTTTCGTTACTAACCCACCCTTTATTTTCTTATTCATATCGGATTAAATCATGTTTTGACATGTTGTGCTTTAAGATGCCTAAGCTCTTCCATTGAACAGGATATCCATTTGGTGTTTCAGTTCTAAATCAGTTTTACCGTAAACGGAAATAGATTTTATCGCTGAAATGTCGTTCTTGTTTTTTGCCCTTTATACTATCATGGTCTTAACACTGTTAGTCGTGGATTGAATCCAGTATTTTGTTTTTTTGTCGCAGGCTACTAATGTGGAAATCGTTCAATACTGCTGTCATCTTTACCACTGGCACCGGCCACCGCTACCGTTGCTTCTGCTGCTGTGTCTGCTACTGCTGCAAGTGCTGCTTCAATTAACACTCCTTCTGCTGGTGCTACTTCTGTTTCTCCTGCTGTTGCCGCTGATATTACTGCTACTGCTGGCAGTTGATTTGAATAATGTACCGGTCAACTGAGGCTAAAACCTTGCATGCGCGATCACTTCAAAAGGGAGGACAAACGTGGGAAATAACCTCTCAATCTGCGGTGAAGTTCGTCATATGTGAACTCGGTAAACCCACGTGTTTACAGATCGTTCACATCGTGTTTGGCCCGTCGAGCAGTGAACCGAACCCACGCTGGTGTATCGACCATTCATGTTTACGTTAACAACATTATCCTGGATTGGATACCATTACGCAGAGAGGAAATATCTAACCCGGTGTTTTTGCCGCCTTCTCCGGCTTTACTTGGTTTCCTTTCGCATGCATCCAGATGCATGCGAAGAATTCTTGTTGCTATTTTTAATTTATTAAGAGGTTGTGGTTAGTCCTACTCTAGTCATGATATTATCCGTTAGCACGCGAAGTTAGAGATAAATTTAGACCACATTTTTTTTTTATAAGGTAGGAATATACCGAATATTTGGTAGTCATGTTCTTGTTGGGGCCTCTTCCTCCGATTAAAGGCAATAGTTTCATCAGATTGCGCGAAGTACGCTTTATCCGTAGACCATCATCCAGTGTGTCCTGGTCAGTTGATTGCCAAGCAACGGTTGTGCATAAGCAATACCCATTCTCAGTTAAAAAGAAAAAAAATCATTTTTCCCGTTTGCTCAATCGGGTTAAATTAACTATTATTATAGTGCTATATAAACACATTCTCTCCTGAACGTTATTCGCCAGAAAGTTCGCCTTAAATATACGGGAATTCAACGACTCGATAATATATGGACTCAGTCACGAACAACTGGTCATGAAGTGTTTTACGTTTGGAAAAAAGGTATTCCAATCAGCGAAACCTTGTAGATTTTGACGTGTTTGCTAGAAGCCAGTTGTCGCCTTCGCTTTTCCGTTTTGTGTGATATTTGTCAAAGTTTGAACAACTTCTAATAACTTGGGTTCCTTCCCCAGGTATGTTTTGAGATGAGCAGTTTTTCCTATCTTTGATTTCGTAGGGTTTTCTCTTCATACTTTCCTGGCAAAGCCGCGATGATATTTGGAAATGTAAATTTCGGAGACGAAGTACTTGTAATGTTCGGTTCCTGTAGGGTCAGCCAGCGGTAAAGAAGGTCAACAAGGGAGGGAAAACCAAGGTACGTTTACACTGGCTTCTGTAGGATCAGACAAACCCACTCTTTTCGAAAAAGCGTAAAGTGACCCGAACAAAGTAAAGCTCGACCCCTGCTTAAACTCTTAAGCTTGTTGTTCAAATGGAAGGTAGATACAGCTGATCCGCGCAGAAACTACCGTGATGTAAAGCTGAATTGTTATTAAGTTTGTAATCAGTACCGTCCTCTTGTTCAATACCTGAAAAGATATGCTCACGAATTCAGGATTTTTCACAGTAATGACATTGTTTCTGCTATACGGCAGTTTTTCTGTTAAAACAAATGTGAAATTTAGATTTCTCTTCTCTTGTGGAAATATTGTTATTTTTTTTCTTATTCACCCCCACTCTGGGTTTACAGCTGAAATTGAAACTGAAGAACTTGTTGTTTTTTTTGTTTCCGGTTCAGTCGCAAAACAAATTATTTTCTTTTTGGAAGTCAATGATATTAGAACACGCTTACAGAATTGACCCACAACTAAGAAGGAAGTTCTAAGAACACCGTCATGGCGTTGTGATTCTTTTACAAACTTCCACACTCACGTATTTTATTTTTACACTTAACTCCGTAACCGTCGCGACTTTTAGCCGTGACTCAGACTCAATGGAAGTTAAGGGTGGAACGGATCTGATTCCAAACAACCTTCCTTCCTTCCTTTTGAACCGAGAGGTATAATTTGAAAGTAAACAACTTCAGTACAAACTGACCATCGTTAAGTTTTGCAGACACGTGAACTGAAGAAAGTCCAATGGTTTTTTTTATTCTGGCTGCTTTTCTCTGAGAAGTTTTACTACGTAAACTCTAGGTTTTTTCCCTTTTGAAATCCTTGTTTTTGAATTCTAATGGAATCTGGATTGTATAGCGGAAAATCGGTGTTTCGTGGGCAGTAAATTTAATTTCGACGTATAGATCCCCAATGCCCAGCCCTAAGACCTTGGCACTTGAATAAAGTGCATTATCAGTTGCATCGCTTTGCATTCCCGGGCTGTAATGTCGATGTAATGGCTGCAGTGACAGATGCTCGTAAACATAGTACAGTCAATTAAATGTTTATTCCGATTGAAAGGCAGCTTCAGAGCGTTCGGCCGTCATCTGTTCTCAGTGTCGGTGATGTTGGACAGTAATCTAATGCCCAAGTTTGTCGGTACGTCGTAAGACTGAACAGAGTGTTTTTGCTCGTGTGACTAGCAGTCATATTTGAATACTAAAACAAAAAAATTTTTCAAGTTAAAACGCGTTATAATTTGTTTATCACCGCAGTTTGTTTTTGTTTTTGAAAAAGAACTTTCATGAAACTCAGTAGAGTTCAATTTGGCTGCTATTTCTGTTTCACTCCTCCAACGTGACCGCCGTGACGTCATTTGAAAAATACACCATATTTTAATACAGTAATGTATTTGGATTTTATGGCTTCCTTGAGGAGGGTTTTAATATTTCCTTTGTGAGAACAGACGCACTCTGAAAGAATCGGAAAACACTCAGACAGTGTCACTGATTGAAAGAAGAGGATTTCTCTTCAAGCACCATTTAAGCCTGGCTTCGAGTGGAAGGTCCGGTTTACCTTAGCTATAAAGGAAGGAGAATCATTTTTTTTAAATTGGCGTGACAGTCGTTCGCGTCAGTGACCAGTTGAGTTACATGAATCGGATTGAGAGCTCCAAAGGTGAAGCGATCTAGCCATTGTTATCTGCTAATAATGGACTCAATTGACAGATATAGACAAAACCATGAACCAAACCAGTTGGTTTGTTGGAGGGCGTGACGTGACGACACAAGAGAGCTTTAGAGACAACGGCAACGAGAACGTCACAAATTTGCATATTTACGTACGTTTTTCACTTTTGTCCATTTCTTTGCCGTCGTCAGCAAAACAACTACGTGAAATAGCTAAATCTGAGGTTTTATGAAGAGCGTCAACACTTAAGCATAAGGTTTAATTTTTTCCCCTAAATTAAGCGCCGCTCAGAACGATTTCATTCCTGAGGAACTGCCACATCTTTGTCATATGAAAGTGCTACTATGATCAAAAAATACTACCTTTTTTCCTTCAGATTTTGAAAGTACGTTTGCTTAACACTTGACTGGCAAAATTTTCAGCTTTGATTTTTATCCAAAGGCCGTTTACTTTGAGTGTAAGTTTTGGATTTAACGGTCCGCCATTACTCACGCTCAAAACTGACCGATTGGACCTCAGAGGGTTGGATCCAGGGAAAAGTGACGTCAGAGGCTCACTAGCTTAAAATTTCAACGTGTGAACGCAGCTTATTACTGGGTTGCCTATGGGCAAACCCAGTCAAGGTCTTCGTTTAGTTTGTTTGTTTTATTTTTTTTAGTTTTTTTTTTTTTTTCCGTGTCGGTAAAAGTCTTGCCTGTTACTCCCCTGGTAAGTGGTGTCTTTGTGTATAGAGCCTTCTGCGCGTATTTTCTTAGGATCGAGAGGGTAGTGGAACTGCGTAGATTTCTCTGGTGGACACAGTAGAATCATTAACTTAGCCTGCAATGGCGTCGAAAGTCATGCAACGCGAATGGCGTCTTGGAGAGTAAATTTTGACTTTGCATAAATAAGAGTTGGGCGATTGTGACTTCGCTCATTTCATTGTCAAACTTTATAACACTTGACAGAAAAAGAAACTTACAAAAACCCGGTATCTTGCCATCATTTGACACAGATGCTTCACTGTTTGGCGAGTAAACATGCCTCGGTAACTTAATCACGGCGCCCGCTGAATTCCGGCCATGTCACTTTCGATTTTGCAATTTACTTGAACGTAGCAAAAATCTCCGAAAATGTTTGTCGCTGATCGTAACTTTTTATATTCTATATTCACGGTTCAAAATTAATGTTGTTTTGATGTCGTAAATATTTTATTCTCGATCGACCGTTCGGGAAACTTCCTTCTGCTCTTTCTGAAAACTGTGTATCAATAGTTATTTGCTTTTTCATCAATATTTGTTTTGCATAAAGCAAGCTAACAAGATCTGTACCTTGCTGAGTTCGCATTTGTTAGAGTTAATAGTATTTTCGGTCCGATGCTTCTGTTTTCAGAGGGCTACATTGTTTTGGTCTCCCATCCAAACACTAACCCCGCCCGGCAGGGCTTAACTTCAGTGAACTTTAGTATTGGAAAGCTGTCAGATGCTCAGAGGGCACACTTGTGGTAAAAAGAAGTTGTGAGGGAACTTGAAAATTATCAACTTGTCAGCCCAGAAGCCAATGTTTCTCGCTTCTCCTTTATTTGTTGTTCTTCAGAGACTGGAATGCTGTATTTCAATACCACACAATTCAGTGCCTTCTGATTTTCTGTAGCACGTACCACAGGCAACCCAGTGTATGCTTCACAGAAGCATCTCGTTATATATGCAAAGCGTGAGTTTAAAAGTCTGAAAGCCCAAAACCCCCGTGCTGCATATTAATTCTGCGGCGTACACACGTATTGCATTCTTAAACTAGTGAGCCTTTGACGTCATTTTCTCCTCGATCCAGCTCTCTCAAGAACATAATGTTACATGTAGTAATGGCGGACCATTAAATAGGAAAATTACAGTTAAAATAAAGAGGTGTCTTTTTGAAATCAAGGCTTAAAACGTGGGTCACTTAGTGTTTTGTTAACATAGTTTTGAAATCCAAAGAAAAATATGAATTGATTTTTTGGTCACAGGGGCATTTTAAGATTTCACGGTCCGCCATTACTAACGTCCAAAACTGACCGATTGGACCTCAGAGGGTTGGATCTAGGGAAAGTGACGTCATTTACTCACCGGCTTGAGGACGGTGCCTACTAATTCAAAGGTATTTTTGCCCCGGTTTTCGATTATGCGGGAAATGGAGATCTTAACAAGTGTTATTGAAATCGAAAAAGAAAATTGGCGGTAACCACGCATTGTTCAAAGATAGTCCCTGAACAATATTTGTAAAAAGCTTTAAAATACAAAGCAATGTATGGCGTTCTTTTCCAAATTGAAGCTTAATTATCTCTGAAAAATGCAGGGTTACCCCCAATTTTCTTTTTGGATTCCAAAAGTACTTACTAAGACCTACTTTCTCTGCATAATTTTAAACCGCGCAAAATATCCCTGTATTAGTAAGCATCACCGATAGGAAATCCGAGTATCTCGAGATGCGCAGAACGTTTGCGCAATAACAATAGTAGGCACCATCCTTAAAGTTTCAGCGTGTAAGCGCAGCTTATTATATATGCAAAACACTAGTTTAACCCATTGACTCCTTGGGGTTCCCCATTGACGGGTAAAATCGTCTGGCGTTAGACAGAGTAAAATACTAAGTATGGTCGGTTTAGGCCGGTTTAGGGGTGAAGCAAAGAAACTCACGTGCTGCATATTAATCCAGCCGCGTACACACGCATTGCATTCTTAAACTATTGAGTCTTTGACGTCATTTTTTCCTCGATCCAGCTCTCTCAAGATTTTAAAGTTAGTAATGGCGGACCATTAAATAGGAAAATCCAGTTAAAATAAGTAGGTGTCTTTTTTAAATCAAGGGTTAAACTTGGGTCACTTACTGTTTAGTTAACATAGTTTTGAAATCCAAAGAAAAAGAAAAATTGATTTTTTTGGTCATAGTAGCACTTTAAAAAGCTTGGAATAGTCGTGAAGTGATTTTACAATAATGAGAATCTGTGTTGAGATGACGTTCTCGTTTCCGTTCCCGTCTCCCCACTGAAAAAACTGGTCCCCTCGAATATCGTTGGATAATCTGCGTATTCTTACACAACGTAGTATATCATGTGTAAAATTTTTTGCACGCCCTGAAATTCAACAGACTGCGAGGTGTGGTTGAAGACGCTTCATTTTAGATACTTTCTCAGCAAATCAGGTAATGTTTCTACATGTTGGCTATCGCCATCGGAAAAGGGTGCAATTTACATGCCCTAGCTCAAAACTTGATCGCTAGTTATCGAAGGTAGATGGTGATGCGAACGAAAGAGTCAATATGCAATATGCTTGGACGCCATCGTTGTACTGTTTATGAATGGGCATTCATTTGTGTGAGCCTTTAGCTGTTCGGGAGCTCTGCTTGAAAGCCACCTCATCACGACCTTTTGGTTATGTATTTAAAGCCTTAAGTGGATTTTATCAGAGATGAGAAATATGAAAGTTTATTGTTCTATATATACATGTAGACATCGAACGAGCGCGAGGACCTAAGGATTTTTTTCTCTCATTACCTACCTTTGCAGTCGTGATCTCGTGTTTTTGTGAAAAGGTTTCGATCGATTGTACTTTTTTTTATTCTAAGGAAGAGTTGATGGCGTTGTTTCTTGTGATAATTTTAGTCTTTCGTAATGAATTAATATGCACATACATGAAAGCTACAATTGCAGTTGCATTCCGTGAATTATAAAATTCCAATTTTGGGGGTGCATCGTGCATGTAGCTACATTCTGTTTTTATTGTGTATACTCCAGCATTTTTAGTGCGAAAGAGAGAGGTCCCTGCCCTTATTATTAATGTTGATGGACAAGTCTAAGTATTATGCCCAATGTCTCTTTAAGACCGCAAAGATTTTAAAGGTGCATTAACCCATTGACTCCTGGCTAACGCCAGACGATTTTACTCGTCAACTGGGGGTGTGCTAGAGCACCTGAGGAATCAGTGGGTTAACCAGTCAAAAACTGTACTCTCCACTAAACTATTAAAAAGGATGCATTAAACCGGTGTTATCGGATTTCTTAGCTTGTTATGTTTCTCTCCTTTCTCTTTGAACAATTCAAAGGACATGGCTGTCAGTTTATCTCTTCTTTTTTTTTTTTGCTGCTATTTTAAAACAGATTTTGCAATCCAGTGCCTGCTGGAGTTAGTTGATCCAGTGACATGGATGCTCTGAAAAGGAAAGCAAAGGAGACCCTAGAAGACATTAAGCGGGCAGAGAACAGGCATAAAGATTTGATTAGGTACCTTGGGCATGCCGAAGGGAGGGCAGAAATGGCTGAGGACGAAGTGCGTGGACTTCAAGACAAGATCTCAGAGAAGAAGAAAGAGTTGGAAAGTGTGAGTGCAGCAGTAAAAGAGAAAGAATTGGGGCATTCAGCCAAAGAAGAGGAAGCAGAAGAAAGTGAGAAGATAAGAAAGGCTCTGGAAGCAAAAGGATTTGAAGTTGATGACCAGCTTGTCATGCTCGAGATCAAAGTTAGAGATGCAAAAAGGCAAGCAGATGAGAAGGAAGCTAAACTTGAGGAAGCAAAGGTCAGATGCAGCACCATCCAAGCTGAGTTGAGTGAGCTTTTAGCAAGATTAAATACGGCAGAGTCCAAGATTGTCAAATTGAGTGAAGAGTCAGACTGTGACTTGGTGAAGTTAATCAAATTAGAACGAAGACACAGAAAATATGATCAGCGTCAGGAGCAATTTGAAGATGAGATAGAAACAAGAGAACAACAGATTACAAATCTGGAAATAGAATGTGCCACCTATCAAGCAGGGGCAAAGATTCTGGTATCCCAACGTGACAAACTGAAAAGTGAGTGTCTAAAGAAAATACCGGGTAATTGTATTGAGGTTATTACGTGGCGGGCAAAGACATGAATTTTATTCCGAGTAGTAAAATATTGTTTTTAACACCAAAAAGTAAAATTCTTATCGTCAAGCCACTGTGTAATTTTTTTTTTTAATACTATTTACTATTTCTTTTTACTATTTTCTTTGTAATACCGAGCAAAAACTTTATCGCAAACTCTTGCAGCTCGGCGGCAGGAATTTCTTCAATTTCCGCATGTCTTCTTTACTTGCAAGGAACGCCTTGAATAATTTTAAGTTGTATGAAGTTTTATTCTCCGTGTTTGCATTTTCTTGTTTCTCAGAGTAGGATTTTCAGAGAACTTCATGAATCTACCACTCGCCACTTTTCACTGAATGTCTGCACAAACAACCATGCAAAGGCGGGAAATCATGTCATCAACATCCTCACTAGTGAGGATATGGAAAATATGCCACTCGGGTCCTGGATGTAGTTTTGTACAAATTTTATGAGTGGTGTATTTTCCAGTAAAACTTTCCTGTCTATACAATACTAAAACTTAATATTAGAGATGTCACTCTGCACGATGTTTTCTTTGCTAAAAAAGTAAATGCACCATTTCAGAGGCTTGTCAAAATAAGTGTTTGAGACTGGATGTGCAATGCACTTTGGTCTAATTGCCATCCTTGGCAGTTAGGTATGGCAAATAGATCAAAGTAGACAAGTAGGTACATTGTTGTTAAGTTAGATTTGGTAATAGGTGCTTGGTAGAACCATTTACTGACTGGTAAAAGTTAGGGCTGTTATTTATCTGAAACGCTCTCTTGTTCCATATTACTTAATTCCGCTCTTTCCTCTGCGAATTCATCATGAAATTCAGCCCACTATATAAGTATCATAGCATCTGCACAGACCAGATGAGGAGCTTTGCTGAAGCATGCTGTTATCTCGTCTCAAAGATTCTTGCAGTGTTGCAGAGGACGGGCCTGAATCGGACGCATTGAGCCCAAATTTACCCTGCACATGTTAAACTTAGGTCCTGTACAGTCACCTGTAAGAACTCTTGTGAAAACTTTCCAGGTAATGCTTTGAGCCAGAGCAGTCTCTGCCTCTCTACCAATACAAACTATCATTTCAAGGAGACTCTGTTGACAGGCTTTCCTCTGTGAGGCAAGACAGCACTTCAAGTCACAATGAGTTATTGATAATCTGCAATCAGTCTCTGTTTTAGTTTTGCATGGTACGCACTGGGGTGGCGAAAGGAAAAATAGAGCCTGACCAAATTCCTCTTCAAAATTCCTCCCGCCTACTTTTTGTGATGCGATTGACAAATCCTTCATCAGCCAATCAGATTTACTTTCATTACACAATACACGCGTGGACAGTAGATGCACGCTTTTTTGTTTTGACCAGCGCTATTTATCTTGGGAGGAATTATAAACTAATTTGAAAGTTACCTTTTGCTTTAATTTGAGAAAAACATTTAAAGCATGGGGACTGTTACTTTTTGTACCAATCGATGACTATATTGCAGCAAAGGCCGGTGTACATGTAATTCTTCCTCCAAACTTCACCGTGCATATGCAATCTTGTAACCTTGACGTTTTAATTGGCTATTGAGATAACCTAGCATTTTGTTGTTGGACGGTTTGGCAATAGATTCTAAAGAAGAAAACAAGAGAAATTCAGTATTCTTTTAACATGTTTGCCCATGAAGATTTCTTTGGAGAGTTTTTGTGGGTAATCTTCAATTGTAGTGTATTTCTATAATTGTGCGCAGTAAAATCATGATAAGTAAGCTTACGTTAATTTTTTGATGGAGTACAAGCAGTAAGATGGACTTGCAAAGTTTGTTTATTAACAAACTGCTTTTCAAAACAAGTTATTTTTTAACTTTTTAAATCTAAGCCCAAGAAGTATGATGTTGTGATGTTTGTTGAAATCATAGGATAGCTCATAATTTATGGTGTACAGGCGCATTCATGTGCAATATTGTCTTTTGGTCACTTGGCAATGCATGTGTGGGCTCAAATGCTTTTCTTTGATACCCATCTTCTTTTGCTTCATCCCTGAAACTAATATCAACAGAAAAGAAGACTGCTATCTGGGAACTTGAGGCTAATTCACCAATACCCTTTCTCATTTCTGTTTTCTTTTTTTTTTTTTTTTTTTTTGCAGCTGAGGTGAATTCCTGGAAAAAGCGTGTAGCACATTTAAGCAGAGAACTGGAAGATTGCAAAGCTGACCTGAAGCACTGAAAGACTTAAACCTATGAGAGTGGATCATTTGTTACCGTTGGTTGCTCAATGTACAATCATATCATGATAAAAGCGAAGGCTTCATGAAGAAGCAAGATGAAATTTTGAAAAAAGGCTTCGAGGACACTGTTTAAAAAGACCTTTCTTTGAGGAGAAGGCTAGTATTATTAAAGTAATAATGTAGTGGGAAATTTACTTGTATGACTGTAATAATTTATGAAATTTTTATGATTTTTACTTTTGGACTTGCGGTTAGAAGTAGGTGTGTTATAACTGTTAAATTTGCTAACCCTGGAAATCTGAAATGTATTCAGTTGATTGTCACTTATCTTTTCAGTCAAAACAAACCTTCAAAACTTAAATCTTGATTGATAAACTTTTGCAGGCATACTGTAGATCGGTAGCTATTGATTTCAAAAGTTTAAGTGTATAGCTTGCCTTGCATAAAAGGTAGACTAAAAGCAAGTTACTTTAGTTGAAATGTAGAGTGAGTCATTTCAGACCCTTCCATTTAGCCATTGTAGAGAAACTTTTGGCATACATTTTTTTTAGCTTTTTAATTCAGGCTGGCATGGGTGTTCAGTGTGGAGAATGAGGTAATTACTCTTTCAAACTCTGACAGTACTCTGGATATGAGGGGCCTCAAGTGAGCTTAGTTTGGCCGCATAAATTTTCCTTAATTAAGGGATACAGGGAATGGAAAACACGCTCTAGTGTAACATTCCAAACTAAGCACTGCAACTCTGTTTTGAATAAATCGTCTTCAACCATGGTTGTGCTTTTTTTTTTTACCAGATCATTTAATTTTATTTATTCTATTTTATCAGAATCTTGTGATCTTGAAGCGTTTGACTCTGGTTCAGAGCTGGGGTTTTTTAAATTTAAAAATTTCCTTTTTTGGGTGTAACATAGCTTGTGCGTTTTCCTGCATGTGCAGCTTCGATCTTATTTTTGTCCATATTTGGGTGTAATATTTGTGTCCTAAAATCCCCAGCTTTGTTCCAAGGAAAAGAGTTGCCAGTTTCAAGGTCATGTGCTTCTAATTATATGCATAAGCTTTACTAATTATTAGCTCTTGAACAGCTTAAATACTGTAGTGGTCGATTGCTCAAAATGTACATTGTAATTTGTGAAAGTATGAACATTTACACTTCTAATAACCACCAAATTTTGCTTGTCTCTGTTTTATCTTTTATTAAATTACATCCGACATAACTGCATCCTCTCTCTGAATCACTCCCAACCTTGTTTACAATAGATTTTTCTGCCTCCATACAATAATATTTGTATTAATTTCTTCATACAGCATTTTTTACCCAATCCCCTGTCAAGTGTTCTTGTTGACGGTCAGAAGTCAAGTGCTTTGGTTAATAGGGAGCTTAAGCAGGCGCATTTTTGAGAGGTGGACGGCAACCGGAAGTGAGCTGTTTTCCCTTTTAACCTGTCTTCACACAACCACATTTATATTGCTAAGTATCTTTTCTTCATTAGAGATGATTAGTACAAAAATCTGGGAGACACCACCGTCCTGGTACGCGAAATTTTCTCTTCCGGTTGCCGTCCGCGTCTCAAAAACGCGCTTGCTTAAGCTCCCTATTATGGGTTACTATTCACTCATCTCCTTCTTCCCTGGAAATATATCGTACTTTTGGGCAGTGAAGCCTGGGTGTGGCCTACCACAAGGAAGACTATAGGTGTATGAACATTAGCCAGTTTTCAAGAATTGAGATTGTTTGGCTAAAATACAGCCACAATAAGGATTATTTGAATACCAAGAAAGATAAAGACATTGTGTGGACTATGGATGTGCCGTGGCCTGTTGTGCAAGGAAAACCTCCCCAAACAGACAGTCCAAGTAACTGCTGAATGCCCCGCCACTCCAAAACGGATTTTGAAGAGTGATGGCTACGCGGCTACGCAGTGGTTAATAACACCCCTCCCCCTAGAATATGTTAGGGCCGATTTACAAGATACGATTTTGTCGCATGCGACAAGCTCACGACAGGCCTACGACATGACTTACGATAGTCGCAGC
>OX421445.1:59146635-59159135 GCA_949126865.1 Montipora capitata
TGAAGTTACACGCAGAACAATGATTAACTCACTATATCGTGTATCCACTTCACCAATCAAATACGATATTTCTGTGGATCTGTATGGAGCGAGAGGTACCAATAGAGATGTCCGTTTCATACTGTAATTATCACAAATAGCTTTTGCAGAGTTAATGCCACTTTTCCCCTGTCCTCCCCCTCACCGTCCCCCACCCCCCAGGTGAATTTATATTCCTTCGAAGGTAAACAAATAATGTTTGGGCGTCTCTTTCCTAATTGGATAAAATGGATCGTTGAGACAATTTTACTATCGCTGCTGCGTGTATGAAAGTGGTCTTGAATGGGAATCCTGTGGCTTAAGCGGGGCGAATTGGATTCGACAAAGGACCTTAATTAAGCACACGCCACTGAAGCGTACACTCTTGGGTGATTCATACTTGGTGCAACCGCAGTTGAATAATCAGCAAATTTCAGGTTCAACTTCTTAACAGTGTTCGTGTCCCTGCGCTGGTTATCATGGCCGCCAATGATGAACAACTCTTGGGCTCCATCTTCGCCTCCAAGCACGACTGCAGCTGCAGCCCCGCTACGCGGATCCATGGTGTTACGGATAATAAGCCACAGATTTAAATCAGGATTGTATTTCTCTATGGAATCCAAAATTCCAACACTGTTGCTTCCCCCGATGACGTAAAGACGGTCACTGAATGTAACCACTGCGTGATTCATCCGGGACTTGTTCATACTGCTGACATCACACCATTTATTGGTCATGGGATCAAAACACTCGACATGCTCAATCTCAGAGAACCCACAATGCCCTCCGACCGCGTAGAGCCGTCCATGCAGGGATGCCATCCCGAAGTGACTCCTTGGAAGGCGCATGTTGGCAACCTGGGTCCATTCGTTCTTGCTTGCATCGTAACGTTCCACGCTCTTTAGCGCAGATCCATTGTGGGATCCACCGGCAGCATAAAGCCATCCCTCAAGAACTGATAATGCCAGAGCACCTGGAAAACGGACAATGGATCAATGGGAGAATGTTAAGGAAAACATGAAGTGGTTAACAGATTCCAATATTTTGCAATTGCATTGAATTCGAGATTGACAAAATGTCAGTCAATTTAAAATACAAAACAGTCCTTTTTGGTGTAAATTCGGTCATCTTAAACTTTGCCCGTTTTCTATTAAATTAAAGCCATTTTAATCCGCTGTGTTGACTGTGGACGCACAATTATCAGTATCAGTAGGAGGATAAGACAAACATAGTTTTATGCTAATCTGGTTTGAAGAAATTTGAATGTAGCATGAAAGTTACAATTCAACGGCCCTACGTTTCGACACTGCTATCTAGTGTCTTCATCAGGTAGGAAATGCTAAATAAAAGTAATATCGGATTATTGGAGTGCGTTCCACGGTCGCTTTGGAGGCAAAGGAGAAAGGTAACATTGGCATCCAGGCTGACATGTTGATAATTTCCTAGTTCACTTCATTGAACTTCTTTTTTTACAGCAGCGCGATCATCATTTGCGCATGTGACGTACCAAAACAGAAATGCGCATGCACGAATGACGTAATTAATAATAATAATAATAATAATAATAATAATAATAATAATAAACTTTATTTAAAGAGGGTGTACACATAACAGCTTACGCTGACAAACCAGTGGCCCTCAGAAACTAAAGTTGGTAAGTAATACATACAAGCCTAGAATTAAATATAGGAACTAGCCTAACAAAGTAACTATTAAAAACAAGCATAAATAGAATATATAGAACAAAACATATTTACAATAAAGCCTCAAAAAAATCAATGTCTCTGTAAGAATCAATAAAATAATTTCTCAAATCGTTCCTGAAAGAGGAAGTGCTACGTTTTTTCTTAAGCTCATTTGGCAGACTGTTCCATAACTTGACACTACTAACTTGAAAAGTCCTTCCAGCTTCAGTAATATTACGAAACTTAGGACAGATTAAATTATGCTGGCCATGTCTGGTCTCTCTACCGTGTAGTGAGTGATTCGTAGTTAAAGTACTCTCAATATACGTAGGGAATTCCCCGTGCAGTGCCTTATAAACTAGCACGCACTTACTTATCTTAACTTCATCATAGAATGGGATCCAATTTAGTTTCTTAAAATTTTCCACTGTTCTTGATCTGGTACCTGCGCTTAATATTTCTCGCGCTGCACGTTTCTGTAACCGAAACACTCTCTTGAGATCCTCATTAGAACAATAAGTCCAAACTATATTGCCATACATCATGACCGGCTTAATAAGGGCATTATAGAATAGTCGTCTTTCATCAATTGGTAAATAAGTACGCAACTTTTTCAGAAGGCCAATTTTTTGACTAAGCTTCTTACAAAGTTATCTACATGCTCCTTAAAAGTTAGTTCTTGATCAATTGTAACCCCAAGCAGTTTCTGATGTACAACTTCCTCGATAGCTGTTCCATTTGCTTGCAACTTCAAACTAGAGCCTGCTACACGTGACTTAAGACACTTGCCATTTACCAGAATAGATTTGGTTTTCCTGGCATTTAAGACCATGCGGTTCTGTGCAGTCCATGCGCAAAGTCTGTCAATGTCCTCCTTAAGATTTGTTTCAACTACCGTCGTCCCCAAAGTACAATGAGCACTAGAGGGAAAGGTAGTATCATCGGCATAAACATCTACAGTAGAGTTTGAGATCACTAATGGGAGGTCATTGATGAAAGTCAGGAGCAGCAGGGGGCCCAAAATACTTCCTTGAGGAACACCATGGGTGATACCAAGTGGAGATGACGTAAACCCATTCATGTTAACAGACTGCTGTCGATCAGCCAAATAGCTCCGAAACAATTGTAAGTGTCCGTCATCGACACCATAAGCCTTCAGTTTAACAAGGAGAAAATCATGATTGATCAAGTCAAAAGCCTTACTATAGTCAATGCACACAAGGCCAGTTACATTATTACACTTAATATCAAAGAGGATCTGATCCAAGAGTCGAATAAGGGCAGTTTCAGTTGAAGGACGCTTTCGGAACCCTGACTGTAATCCATACAAAAGGTCGTTTCTAGACAGGTGCGCGTACAATGAATCATATATCCAGGTGATCTGGTGACGTAATTTGGAGGACTCGGAAGAAAAATTTTAACGCCGTATCCCATAACCGCGCGCGGCCTTAGATGTTGTTTCCAAACTCCCTGCGGTACTTCCATCGCCAAAACTCATCAGATCATTCCGTGTCTACCACATTTCCTCTTACTGAATGAACATTCAAGTAGAACCGACGAGATCTAACCTGGCCCCTGCCATGTTGAATTCAAAAATAAGGCCGCGCGCGGTTGTGGGATACGGCGTTAAAATTTTTCTCCCCAGTCCTCCGAATTACGTCAACAGATCACCTGGATATGGCTCTCGTAGATCTTGGACAAAATGGGAAGGACCGAGATTGGACGATAGTTCTGTTTATCAGTCTTTGAGCCTTGGTGTTTAAAAATGGGTGTGACTTTCGCCATTTTCCAATTGGACGGAAAACTGCGAGTGGAGATACAATAGTTGATAAGGCTCGCAACCGAACTGGCGATACCTGGCGCAGCAATTTTTAACACTCGAATGCCAAGACTATCCGCTCCTGTCGCTTTGCTAGAGGGCATTTCCTGCAGCATTCTCAAAACCTTCGCAGGGGAGATAAATGGAAGTTCAAATGCACATTTTATGTCCTTAATTTCCTTAAAAAAGGAAGACAAGATTTCAGTTTGTAAGCATGAGTCAGCGGAACCCAGTATTTTTGTGGCCTGATTAACAAATAATGAGTTAAACAGTTCGACAATACGATTGTCTTCAGTGACAATTTCCCCGTCTTCATCAAGCTCTCGAACATAACAATTCCTTTCTTGGGAATCCCTTGAGAGATCTGTGATCAGTGACCATAGTTTCTTTGGGCAATTACGATTTTCCACCACTTGAGACTTGAAAAAGGCTTTCTTTGCATTTCTTATGAACCGGGTAACTCTATTTTTCGCTTCCCTAAAAAGCATCCAGATCGCACTGAAAAAGCAGACGAACGAAAACGAAAAACTTGCTGAGGCTCATCCCATGCACAGGATGCCAAAGATTAGAAATTGTGTTCTCCTAACGTCTAACGGAATAAGCTAATACCTGTCTAAACTTGCTTATTTCCCGTCTTACACTCTTCTTTTAGACAAGGCGAACTACACACAATACGAATTTTGCGGCATACCAGCAAATTATCTTTTAAAGACTGTTTTGTAAAGGGAACCTCCACTCCTACGAAAGACGAATTTTCAACCGAACGAAATAATGTTTGCAATCAAATTCATTCCACACTTTTCCAAAAATGGTGTCGTTATCAGCAAAAAAATGAATTTTAGAATCGCTTATTTTCACTTTCGAATTTCTCGGGAGCCACCATCTTGAATAATTGTGTCGTGTTATGCTTGCTCTTTTGTTTCGACGCAAAGAGCTTTTGTTTTGTAACAGTGGGGGAATCATAACGCGTAACAATTATTCTAGATCATTCAAGAGGGCAGCGCCCGGGAAATCTGAAAACTAAAACAAGCGATTCTGCCGAGATTTATTTATTTCTGATACAAACACTTTCAATGAAAAAAGTTCAAACACTTTTGAGTGTAATAATTGATGTTCTGTGGTTTAGTGGACGTTCGCTTCAAGAAGCCCTTCGGCAATCGTCAAGATGCATAACTCTCCCCGTGCCCTTCTTTACATTAAACGAACAAAAGACGCCCCCAAGAAATGCTTGCCTTAATGGGGCCATCCGAGACGGGTCACACATCTATATTATAAACGAGTCAGCCCTGTCTTATGTCTTTTTATTTTAAGAACTGCTTTATCTTTTCATCATTTTGAAATACCTTCGTGTTTCGGGTGTGCTGCACGTGATGTAATCAGTGGTTGGCCGTAGGTCTCTTATGATTGGCTATTGTGAAAACACACGCGAAAACCCCCCTAGGAGGTGCTTCTAAAAATACAAAGATACGGGACATGGTTGACTCTGAGGGTTAATATAGAAGATGGTGGATCCTTGTAATGGACTCCTGCTAAACTCTATTCAAATCCCTGCTCTTATATATAGACCTAGTAGCCATGTGTGGCTAACGGGAGCTGGACCCTGGGCAGCACTTAAGGAGGCTAGGCAAATCATTTGTAACTAAATCACATTAAACATGAAGGACCAAAAGTAGCGTCCACGAGACCAACGTAAGCTGACATCCCCAGACAGGGCAACAAGGGGTGACCACACGTAAAGATACCTAAATCACAAATGCTCATCAAAACGTGACTAAACACAACCAAACTTAGACCAAACTAAAGCTAATCATGCATGACTTTGGAAACTCAAGATCAACCTTGACTGAATAACGATCACATGCACGACATGCATGCCAATAATGATGTCTGACCATTAACTTAACAACAGAAGTATCTGGATGGCCGGCAGCTGGGCAAGGCCTTGAATAGATTAAATGCCCGGCACGGCAGTCAAACCTCTTTTATAGGTTATGCTTAAAAAGTACTCCGGTTACTGAGCTCTACGGTTAGCATTCAATAATAGCAATGGTAACATGATATAAACCTTAAAAATTCCGGTGACTCAGTGGTCACGAGCTGTGCTTGACGTGCGGTCGACCCGAGTTCGATACTGCTTGAGGTCTGGTATTATAATGTGATTTTACGTTGTTATACTTCACAGGGCATTTAATCTATTTTTAAAAGCCCTTGCCCAGATGCCGAGAATGTAGCCACAGCAAATTACAAAACCGTTACGATTGGCACCCGCTATGAACTATGTGGGCAATAAGGAACAAGTCACGGGATCCAGTGAGGAATAACTACGTCCAGCGCTGATAAGCGGCGTTTCTAACTAAACTCTCAAATAAATTTCCAGTGTCCTCGCTTAAAACAAACGCTGCTTATGTCGGTTTGAATTCCTTGAAGTTGGTATACATTTTATGTGCGAAAAAGTTGGAATCAACCGAAAGGTCATTACAATTAGGCAACGATATACTTTTCTGTTGGTGTTCTCATTCTAGTCGACGAAGTCGCCAGAAAATGACGAAAAAAAAGTAATAAAAGGGACTTTACCGCAATCGAAAAAGCGAAGGATTTGCCGTAAAGAAGTTCCTCGATCCCGTCTTTGCCTTTGATTCTTGAATAGCCAAATCAACCAATTTTTCATTGAAAACCGATTTTTTTTTTTTGGAAAGCATGCCGGAGGAAAAAATCAGGAAATCGCTTTCAGTTTTTGCTTTTCCACCCCAATAATAGAGAATTTGGCCCGAGATTTTGAGGCCAATTACCAAGACAAACCATAGTTAATATATGGAGAAGGTTATGAATCGGTAAGTTTCTTTGTTTTATGTTTTTGTTCGATGTTTTGGCCCAGACCATGCACACCACACCCTTTTTTCGAAGACAGCCAATCAAAACTTTCGATTAATCTATTCAAAACTCAGTTCGGGAACTGAGGACAAAAGACTGTACATGATCACGGTAAAGACAAGATGAAGCGCGATGCCACTCGACTTTGGAGTCTCCAGACGTTCACTTTTCATATGTTTGCGAAATCACAAGTTATTTCCAATAGTCATCTTTAAAGACCCTTCATCTAAAAGTTAAAAGTTACCTTTGCATTTGTTTAGCGATGCGACAGAAGTCCATTGTCCAACGCACGGGTTGTAGCTCTCCACCGTTACCAGATCAGCATACTCCCTGTTCACTCCACCCACAGCATACAACAGACCATCGAGAATTGCGGAACCAGCGAACTTACGGGGAATAATCATGGGTGCAATTACTCGCCATTTCCTCTCATTGAAGTCAAAGTATTCTACATTATTCAAAACTTTGCGGTTTTCTGCAATGAAGATAAGATCGGTTTTTGTGGTCAGTACCTGCGTCACAAGTCCTTAGGAAAATAATTGAAACCAAAAATAAATAGAATGCTGCTTTCATTGGTATGAAGGGGTAACTGTCTCTTGACTCGAGTCATCGAGTGTCATTTTAAAGATAGGGAACTCGAGCGTCGAAGACGGCGATAAAATATAGGTGGTTTGCAACCAATCTCTGGTGGACGAACGAGAAATCTTTTGTTTTCGCCTACCAACATAGCGGCGATGACTTAATGTGAAAAAAAACTTATCTACCCATACATTCATCTTTCTATTTATATAGTCGTATTAACATCCTCGACAACCAACCGTGTAAATCGACAACCATTGATGTTAATACGACTATATAATAAATGTATGGGTAGATCATCGCCGCCAGGTTCCACTAGCGTTATCTGTGTTTCTAGAGATTGGTTGAAAACCACCTATATTTCCGTTGCCGTAAAAGATGACTCGAGGAGGACAGCTACATGTATTGTTCACCAAACATTATCCTGCTCCAAGAACAAATGTTCTTTGGATAAGACACCATGACGGGTAAAGCCCTCAAAAGTCTACTAAATCAACAGCTATAGACGGAGGCGAATTCACGAGCGTGGCCAACTGGCGATGCGCAGTATTTTCCCCGCAGGCGCTAAGGGGCTTGCGGACTCACCTTCACCTCCAACCACGTAAAGCAATCGACTTAGCCTTTCACGCGGGATCGCGCGAGAGATACGGTTCTTTGTCCTTCTTTCGGGGATAAGATGATAATCTATTGCTTCAAGTACAAACTCCCGGCATGTTGCGCTGCCCATGATAAGCTCTTCTCGAGCCGCCGTGTCCATCAGAAATTTCCGCGTCATCAGAGGGAATCGGATATGCTCCATTAATTCCTCGAGATTTGCAAGTCGATTGCTCAAATCATGTTTTACCCAGTCGAGCACTCCAAACAATACAACGCTCTCACATGGGACGTTCAATTTGTCGTGCGACAGTAGGGCCGCCAGTTGCTTCACCGATAATGAATTGAAATCGCTGAGCTTTAAAACCGCCGCGAAGTTTGCGCGGATGAAGTTCTCTGAAAGACCTTGAAGTTCTGTGCAACCGTGTAAATCAGCCAAGTTCCATATCTCCAGACTGTTATGGACATTAATACTGTTTCGGAGAAAATCGTAGCAAGCGTTTTCCACCGTAAGAAATTCAAGAAGGCTAGCCGCTGAAAGCAACGAATGGACATTAGAGAATGTTATCCTCAGTGTCGAAGTGTAGGCGAAGTCTATCAAATTCCTAAGCGACTGTGATTCCACTCCTCTTATTGTAATATTGGTTTCGGTACTTTCTCTCATATCCGTCAAAAACATCGCTCTGAAGTACGCGCTCACTGAGGCCAGAACGAGACGATGAGCGTTGAATTCTGCTCCGTCTTCAGTGGAGAGAACCACATCACAAAAGCTCTTCTCCATTCTAAAATCGTTCATCTTTTTCAAGGCATCACCAGCTCCTTGTTCGTCGGTAAAATCGTAGAAAACGTTGCTGGTGCTTTCCATTGTCTTTGAACGCTGATCAGAACAAAAAACCTCCTAGAACAGTACGAAATATTGAGCTACAACGTAGCTTCTAACAAAGAACATGAAAATTCAAATGAGCCAAGAGGCTTGATTCTTTTGAGCTTTTGATCCGCTTTTGTCCTTGAAGAAAATGTTTATTTTTGCCGCGTGTCGTCTTTGTCGTGCCTGTTCAAACCGGAAGCCTAATAGATGATAGAAAATAAACAGGTAATTACTCAGCTGTGGCCACTGTCAATCACGTTGCGTCGTTAGACGGTAAAATGCGGGTTTTCCACTGACTCGAACCTTAAGAGGCAACAGGTGCTATCGCGTAGGAATATAAATTTATTTTACTTACATATTTGTTTGGGCGCGGAAACGCATCATTATGAATAACAATCGCCATAATAAGAAATATTAAGACCGAAAGGTATCACAACTGGTATCGGATGTCTTCGTCAACCCTCTCGATGAAACGATGCATTTCCGTTATTTTTTTCGCCTCACGTAGTACGACTAATATTCGATCACATCAGAACACCAGTGCACGCAACCCATGTATGCTAATTTTATTTATCATATTCTTTGTCCTCACGAAACCGATTTGACTGACTTTGAAATTAGAAACTAATGGACAATCCTTGAAATTTTGGTTATTTATTTATTTATTTCTTCGGCGTTTAGACTTCGCGTGATTGTATTTCTTTCTGATTAAGGCTCTATAAGAGGACCACAAATATAGCAAAAAATATTTAGTACGTGATATCTGAACAATAGTGCATCGGTGCAAGATGTATAAAGCCGGAAAATAATTTTTTTCAAGTTCATTATGGTCCAAATAGTTCAATTATACTTCTGCATTTTTTGTGCCTTGATCTTTAAATATGTAACATGCCCTAACTTAGTTTCTCTCGAATCTTCATTGAGTCACTCCCTTGCCGCCACCTCGAGCAGCACTAAAATCGGAAACCGGAAACCAGAAACCAGAATTATCCACGATTCACGAAAACTACAACAACTTACCCACTCCTTGTACGCTCTGGTGTAATCCCAACACTCAAGTATTTAAAATATAATTTGGTTTTATCAACGGAGTTGATAATGTAAATTGGCCACCGTAAAGAGATTCTAAAAGATGTCACGTGGGCCCTTTTCCACGAGGAGGGCCACTTGCTAGTTTTCAGGGAAACATTCCAGATCTTATGAATGACACTTGTGAAAATCTCCGCGTGATCCCTCCAAACCCAAAAGGGAATGAGGTCCGGTCCCATAGCGGTTTTCTTCAGATGTTGTAAACAATTCCACACGTGTCTTTCTGATATCTGAGGGGCTTCTAGGCTCTTATCCACGATAGCTGGCCATGGTAGAGGCTTCGTATATGCGTCATCGGTGCACAAATCCGCGAAGTAGTCGTTTAGCTCCTCCAGTGATTTAGTGTCCAATGTAACGTTAGCAGAAATGCTGCGTCGTTGGGACAAATTATCTACATGCTTCCACCATTCTCTGGATCCGCCAGGTGCCTTTGCGAGTGTTCTTCTGTTCTTACTAATCAATTCGCTTATTTTCCTGTTAATCTCAGCCAGCCTATCTTTATTGCTTGGAGCTATTCTTGACTTTACCCTCATTAACGATTTTACTAAGGGTGTCAACCACACCGGATCACGCGATGACATGTGCACTGACCGCAACGGCATACATTCGTCCATGTGGTGTTTAATTTTTGCTTCCAAATTATTCACTGCCTCCTCGACATCATTTGAGTTTAAGACACTGTCCCAATTCTCACTTACTAGTTTTAGGTACAATAAGATAGATAGATTCTAGCTTTTAGAATCTCTGTACGGTGGTCAATTTACACTATCAACTCCGTTGATAAAACCAAATTTTTGTATGCTACTTCCCCACCCAGGTGCTGATTTTAGCAAAATAAGACTCACCCCTTCATTTATTTAACATATAAACTGTAAAATGGATCTGACCTTATTATTCTAGATATAAAAACTTCTCCATGGTGATGGCATCATCAAGCTAAGGCAGTCCACATTACAAACTTGTTTAATTCATTTTCTTTGTTTTTTCACCTGCCTTAGTACAAAAACGCCTCTTTTAAAGACTTTAAAGGAACAAGGCGCCCGGAGGTTGTGTTGCGTAAGTGACGGGCCGCGACTGAAGCTGTCGATTATAGGTTGAGGAAGAATGTACAGTGAATATGGAAATTCACATTGTTTATCGAAGTTAAGTTCTTTCGAGCATTGAATAGGACTGGAAAAAAGGAAGTTTTGAATAATCTGCCGAAAGGAAGATGAATATTGCGCTTCAAGGACGACAACTGGTATGTTCGGCTTTGGTTAGAAGGTTTTTCCGCCGCGTGTTTTCGCAGTTTGTACATGGCTTCCGAATGATGTAATTTCATGACACCCAAAATGCCCAATAACGAGACCTTGCAATAACCACGTAAAACTGTTGAACAACATAAAATACGGCAAAAGGAAAGAGAAGCATGGATGGACACAAATGGACAAGATTGAAACGGCGGATCGCATTTGGGTATTAAATCTCAAAAAAAAATCGGCCCGACGTTCGTGACATAGCCCTTTTATTGCGTTCCGACGAAGGAGGACGCATTCTGGTCGCGTCGTTTTACGAATGTCCCGAATATGTTTAGCGGAGATCGATCGTGATACCATGCGACTTTCAGGGTTTGGACGCCATCTTGAACTGGCTGGCTGACGGGCACACCACCTCGATCTTATGTGATTCCGTAAATCTGTCATGCCTCGACATCGGGTTTGTATCGCAAAGCCGGCATGCTCAAATAAAAGCGGTAAAAGATCCCCATATTTCCACCTGCTTTGCAGTTGTGCATGTTGGTTGCTCGGCTGTTTTCTTCGCTGTTCTTTTCAAACGTAATTGAAGTAGTGTCCATTTATTCGAAGTATCACTAGCAAATATGACTAAAGCTACTTATTAGGGGTGTAAGGATGGCGCAGTGGTGAAAGCATTCGTCTCCCGCCATCGTGGCCCGGGTTCGATTCACAGACTCGGCGTCATATGTGCCCCCGTTGAGTTTGCTGGTTCTCTTCTTTGCACCGACAGGTTTTCTCCGGGTACTCCAGTTTCCCCTCTCTTCAAAAACCAACATTTCACTTGACTTGCGTTAATTGTTAAATTCAGTTTACAGTTTGTCTCCCAAATAGTGCGCAGCGCAAAAAAACAAAAAAACAAAAAACAACCACTAGACACTTAAATAAGGCTCCTTTCGTTTCCTTTCAGAACGTCAGAAAGCTGTGTAGTGGTGTGTTTTGTAGGAAACAGACACTACAATTCGCTCCCGCATGGCAATTCGAGTAGGCAACGATGCCGAGTTGTGATTTGTCAACTCGGTTGCTTTTCACAGGAGATTCAAGTTCTCTCTGCGTATTGGTAGAAAGCACTCCACAAGTCCACTTTCTCTGAATATTTCTGGGCAATCAGTACAATGAAAAATATTATTTTACTATTCATCGAACGCACTTTACTAATCCGTGATTACTATTAATCTCTTATTTTGGAGGCTGTGGTAATAGCTAGAACATAATCAAAGGAAGGAAAGAAGTACGTACAAGAAATATTATTAATTATAATTGATGATCATAAAAATAATGTCTCCTTTGAGACGGGGACTTACACTTGGAAGACTTGATGATAATCAAGATGCACAAGAGACGAGGCCTCGATTGTGGATAACGCTATCCACCGGATAAACACTAGCAAAACCAATTGAGTTATCCAGTCGACTAGTAGTGATTTATCCAAAGGATAAGTTGTTGTAATTCTCGCGAATTGTGGATATTTTGATTTCTGGTTTCCGGTTTCCGGTTTCCGGTTTCCGGTTTTTGGATTCCGATTTCGGTTTCCGGATCTCTCTTTTCTGCCTCCATTGTAACGACAATGGAGGCAGAGAAGAGAGACCCTGGGCAAGGTTGCTTTTAGTGCTGCCCGTCCCGCGTCCGAGGTGCCTCCGTGAGGATCTCGCGATTGTGGGCCAAATCGACGACGAAACCATTAACTTTATCATTTCACTTTTGTG
>OX421445.1:59164135-59176635 GCA_949126865.1 Montipora capitata
AAAAATTAAATCATTGCACAAGGTGCAAAGTCTGAAAATTGGATATTAGAAATCTCGTCTTGATTCTGATTGCCATACTTCACAAAAATAATCTCAATTGAAGTGCTTTTTGAGTGGTATTTTCGCTATCCACAACCGTCAGACCTTAAAGGATTTATAGTGGTTCATAGGCGGCAAAAACCCCATACATTCACTGTAATATAAGCCGTGTTTGCCTCCCAACCAACATGGTGTCAGAAACCGTGGAAATTAGTGGCGTACCGATCATCGATTATGATCAATAATTGATCCAAAATCTTTAAGGGATGCAACAATTGATTATGCAATACAATACAATACATACTTAATTGACCGCTCCTCATAGGGGCTTTTCAGGGCCAATGAAACAATCAACGAAACAACAGAACACAACAACAACAACAACTGTTAAGAATCCCAACTGGCCGGAGGCAAACCAGTTGGCTATTTACAAGTGCAGCTGGGAAGTTGAACCAGGGACTACCAGGAATGAATTCAATGAGTGGTCAGAGCGGGTCTTGAACCCGGGATCTCTGAATCTCAAGGCAAGCACCCTAACCACTGGACCACACTGCCTCCTCTATTATGGTTAAATTTTGGACCGTACTGGCTCCTCTATTATGGATCATTGATTACAATCGATTATCGCGAACAAATTGATAATCCTCTAGACATTTCATACATTGTACATTTTTATTGTTTTCCAAACTTATTGAAACATGCTTGTGCCTGGCTAGGTTTTGCATTTTGTATTTATTTCAGATTTGATAGTGCGTATTTCATGCGGAAAAAACTTACCTTGATGGTTCTCTTTATTCTTAATTAGCAGCTGCCCGTAAAATGCATTTTAACTTACTGCGATAAGAAAGGTAACAAGAGAAGATGAAAGCAAAACAGATAATTATTTTATACACAGCTTGCAGAGATCAAGTTGGTTTCCAGGGACCTCTCCTCATTGTCTTGTTTTCATGTTGTCCATAACAAACATGGCGGCATGTTCTTTTCATCAATAGAATTTCCAATTATAATCGACAATTGATCGGTTGGGTCATTCCCATCACTATTGGAAAGGTCTATTATATTATTTATCGTTATGTTGATAATTTTTGTGATTTTTGAACAAAACCTTACCACTTTTGGCCAATATTAGTCACATTTTTATCGCTTATTGACTAACGAGTCAGAATACATTAATTAGGTGAATGAAGGGGGTAGTTTCTAAAGAAACTGTGGTGCTGCGTCGGTGGGGAAGTAGTTGATAATGTAAATTGGCCACCGTACAGAGATTCTAAAAGCTATATGGTGGCCAATTTACATTATCAACTCCATTGATAAAACCAAATTTTAGAATACATTAGATGTTACTTGCAGATTAATTTGAGTGAGTTTTCTGTGAAGTGGGGGTCAGTGTTTTCAATTTTTCCAACCAACTTGCAGCCTCCCTGCAAATTTATTTGGGGATTACGTTGGGGAGAAGTACAAGTTTGTAGTAATGATTATCTCTTAAGGAGAAGAACCAACAGACAAAATTCATTCAATAACCACAGCAGCAGCCACCCCATTCAGTAAAAGTGCTTTCTCCTTTGGGACCTTACTTGCCCAGTCGGGCAACTGAATTTTCTGGCAAGGATGTTGATTAACGTAAACAATTCAGAAATTTGATACACAATGTAGTTTTTTCAGACTGAAATCCACACTGTCAACTTGTGACAAAACTAATAATAGGAAAATAATTATTGTTACCTTCTCTTTGAAGAATTATAATTTTCTCAATTAAGTGAAGAGCAACAATTTGAATTTGTTGCTTATGTTGAAATCTGCAATCTGGAATTTGACATTTGTTTCGTAAAACTTTTGAAAATTCAGAGGGAGAAACTAATTTGCACTAATGACTTGTCTAGACAAGCTGGCATGTTTCAGAAAATAAAATGGCTGGACTACCAAGGTATATTCCCTGTCTTTTACTAAGTGAATAGATAAATCACAAAGTTTACCAGCAGTTTATTTTAAGTTTTCAAACTCATCACTGCTGAAAACTTGGCATTTTCAGAGATTGTAACATTAATTGCCTGATGTCGTAACAAATGGTTTATTACGTACATACGTAGCTTTATAGGTTGATAAAAGTCACGCAGTTGGTAAAAGTCATTCTTTTCTTAATAATAATAGTGATGAGATCATTAGCTCTTCCTTCTTTTTTTTGCCAAAAAATAGTGACTTAAACTGAGGGTAGTCTAACATGAAAACCTAATGGTTAATTTAGTCTTTCCAGCTTGCACATTTCCTCAAAATTAATATTAATTATTTTGATGTTTACTGTTACCTTGTAAACTTTCTTTTATTTTGAATACATGTAATAGAAATATGATTATGAGCCAAATAATGATGATGATGATGATTATTATTATTATTTAATTATTATTATTTCAGAACAATGATACATCAAAATTGTTAGTGGTGCCTAGTAACTCAAGGATTCTAGTTTTTTCTTTTCAAATTACTTTTGCTTACCCGTAAATTCACTGCAGAAATGACTAGCGTTTGAAGTTAGCAGCAATGTTTTTAAATTCCCTCAGAAGCCACATGTACTTTGCTGATACTCATCTGAGAATGTAATTTGAGAATGTGATTTGATCATGGCATTCCAGCACATGATGCATTGACCTTGAATATTAAGGAGAGAACTTGTAATTCAATAAAATGATCCTTGTTTTGCCTTGGCTAAGTCTTTTGGTATACAGAGATAAAATTTTTGGGCAACCAAATTAAAACTCGAATGTCAATTCCTGATTTAGAAGTGGGAAAGTAGTTAAGCTACTGTACAATCAGTGGCAAAAGTAGTTGGGGTGCAATTACATGTTGGGGGTAGCTGCCTCTTACATGTACACTTGACATTTACTATGCATAAGTGTCAAAATTCCACTAAAAGCTTCAAAGAAAAGCCCCCCCCCCCCCCAATGTTGAAATAGGATAGGAAATAAAGTATCTGTTCATGATTGGCAACGTTGTTCTGGGTGAGAGGGGTCGATAATTGAAACTACTTAAAAAAAAAAAACAGCCTAATTTAAGGGTGAGCTTTAATTTTAAGACTTTTGCCTCTGATCGTACTTGTAGTAGCCTGCATGCTTAGCCTCAGCTGACAGACTGTTCCATAAAACAGCACCCCTGTATGGGAAACTCTTTTTATTAAAGGTAGGTTTTGATATGAACATAATCTTCTGAGCCCCAAAAGTTGTTTCTCTGGACAGTATTAATTTTATGTTGACAAAGTTTTCTGATAAATAATTCAATATTTGCCTGGGTACTTATTTATAATTGTAACATTGTGTCACTTATCAACCTGTCCATCCAAACTCTTGGCATATGATGCAAGCAACACTTTTGCTCTTAGGCATTATTCTAACCAGAACTGGAAAGATAAACAGAAAGTAACAAACTGTTTAACATGAACAATTATTACCCAGTACAGTGTAATTTAGCAGATTTTTTTTGTTTTGAACAAAAGGATGTCTGTGGGCATTTTTTTTTTGTCAGAAGCCCTTGTACAACAAGCTACATTTGGGACTACACCAAGCTCTTTGATATTATCTTACCTCAGTCATGGAATTACCACCAAGGTATTGTTGATCAATTTTATTGATGATTGTGGGGCTGAAAAGTTCCAATGGGGAGTGGTTGATTAGGCATGTTTGTATATAAGAAATGAATATTAAATAAAACCCTCATTGTTCCAGCTTATGGCAAAATGCCCTTTAATTGGCATAGCAACACGTAGAACCAAATTTAAGGCCCATGTGTAGTGACTGTTGGAGGTTGCACGTGTTGACCAATCTTACAATGTAATTATTGATTTAATTTATAATATAATTATACTCAGTCTTCTGGCTGTGGATCATTGGTCATGGATAGGATTTGTTGTCACCTGCTGTAATGCAGTTGATTGGATCTTTTCTCTGCACACTAACTTGAGACTCCTGATAGCTCAGACCTTCTCTGCTAGCATACTTTAGTTCTCTTTTCTTTTGCGTTGGCTGGGCTAAAGAGTACGGCAATAGAGACCTCTGCCATGGGTCCAAACTCACTGTGTTGAGCATGTGCAGTGGTTACTCAGTTACCGAATTCTCATGTGATACATGTACTTCCCATGTTGTGTGAACTCACTTAGCAACAGCTGAATTACTGTGAAGGAAGGAGTGAGACACAGCGGGCTAGCTCAAGTCACAGTCAGCAATGGGGGCATGCATGGGGCATGCATTTGGAACAGTGCCATCGTGGGTCCACGGTGGTTTCGATCAAAGTGAGTTTTGACCCATGGCAGAGCCCGAGAGGTCTCTTTTCCCATACTTGTCAGCCCAGCAAACGCAAAAAGAAAAGAGATCTCTGCTAGCAGGGAAGTTCAGACCACAAACATCAAAGAGACCAATCAGTTAACCACTCTGCATGTGACCTTCTGAAGCAATCTTTCACCTCTGGTTTTGGATTTCACCGAATAATGACTGTATACCAATCTTACACTGTGTGTACCTCTAGCACTACAGTAACCATACAGCTCAAGAGTATTATTTTATTTCCTGTGCTACCTTTAAGTTAAAAGACAAGCGCTTTTTTCATAATTATTATTAATCTCCAGGTTATTGCTTGTTCATCAGCTTTAGCAGCCATTCAACAGGTATTTGGGAAATTACACTGTATTTTGTGTTATAATAAATATAATTATGTTTTGAATTCACATCTTAACCTTTTTCCTGGCAATTCATAATTCAGAATCTGTGTCTAGTTTAGTTTCACTTGAGCTTATCATGACAGGACCTTCCAAAATTGCATCAGAATTCCTCAAAATTTTTACTTCTTTAAGTTAGTTCTAATAAAAATATTTTGTATTTTATTTAGTTTCAGAATGTTGTCAAGCACAAGTGCTTATCAGCTTTGCTTGATCTCCTGTTAAGCTTTGCTCCAAGTATAAGGTATACAAATACCGGTAGTTTTCCCTTGTTTGTGCTTTATATGTGTATTTCTCTTTCTATACAAGATGCTTTTAACTTAGAGTTTCAATTAAGATAGAAATGTAAAAATAAAATTTCTCCTCTTCCTCTGCTGTAGTTGCCCTGAGACAGATGAAGAATGCTTAAGATTTGCAGTGTCTTTGCTCAAGATTGTGTACTGGCTGCTTATTGTTGTTACAAGGCTTCTGAAATTGTCTATAGAGGTAATTTGATCCATTACTCATAGAAAGTAGTCCACCTATCATTTTTAGTTATGGTACCAACTATGTAATGTGACACATTAGAAAACAGTCCTAAGAAAATATGTGTGCTGATTGGTTAAAAATCGTGTTGTGTAACTCGATGGAGACACAGAACTAGCACAAGCTGTTGACGTAGTGATGGCGCGAGCAAAGATAATTTACATTTTGATAATTAGAGTTAACAAGTTGTTTTTCTTTGTCTTGTCACTGTGGAAACACTCGCCTGTGGCTGGCTGTGACTAAAAGTGGGACGGGGACGTGGGACTTGGGATGTGGGGACTCGGGGATGTGGGGACTCGGGGACGTGGGGACTCGGGGACGTGGGGACTCGGGGACGTGGGGACGTGGGGACGTGGAGACTCGGGGACTCGGGGACGTGTGAACTCGGGGATGTGGGGACGCAGCGACACATTTTCGAAGTATAGAATTTCAGAAATGGGACAACATCACCAAGAAAGTTGAATTGCTTGTGTTATTTTGCTTTTCAAGTACCAGCTAAATACACAGCGAAATTCAAAAATTGGATTCTCGAAAACTCATTCTCGCCACCCGTCACAGAGCTCGAATGTGAAACAAAGCAGAAGACCTAATGGCCCATTGCTGACACTGCAGCTGAAATTTCACGTTGCAGCGTTTGTTGTTGTTGTTGCTCAGAAACTAGAGCCTTATGACTCCTTCTCTGTAACTGAAGTTTAAATACCGTGCCAATGTCCTTCAGTGGCGGCATTGTGACTGCATCTTTCCTGGCGCTTGTTCAATTTGTTACCTTTGATTCGGGTTGTCACCGTTGATGTTGTCGAAAATGTTCGTCATCAGAGGGCCAGAAGCCCCCCAGGAGGGGGAGGGGGGTACTGCCATATATGAGCCATATAGGTATGTGCCGCTGTGAAGGGTATGGTTGTCAAGCAGTTTGCTCTAGGATAGGATACATAAATCGGAGCGTTTGTTTCTAGAATTGGATATAATTTTTCACGGAACTGACCAGTTGGTTGAAGATTTTATCTAGACTAAGGAAAGTTGATAAAACCAAATTTTTGTATGCTACTTCTCCACCGAAACAGCACCACAGTTTCTTTAGAAACTACCGCCTTCAAGTATAAATAAATCATTTTTTGACAGAGAAACGATTGTGGTATAGGTTTTGCTTTGGCTAGACTGTGCTAGTGACCTTAGTAGTTTCTGAAAAACAGTTACTCTAGGATAGGGAGGGTTTGGGGAGTTTACTCTGGTACGGGGTAGCAAAATTCACCTGAACCAGCTCTGGTTTAGGCTAAGGGTTCCAAGGTCCTAGCGGCACATCCCCCACCCAGAAATTCCTAAAGTACCGTCCCCGGGCCAGAAGCTAAATAACGCTTCTGTGTGTTAAGGCTTGACCAAGCAAATAAGTTTGCATATTTTTGTTTTACGAGGAAACATTTATCCAATCGACGTTAACTTGAAATCTGCACACTTTGCTTTCTACTCCCTCTTTCATCTGAAATGTGTCACGTGATTTTTAACGGCTAAAAACAATTGAAATATTTTATCGGAAACGAGGATGGAAAAGTCATCTTATATCAACATATCTTGCTGTAGTACTCCTATCGAGGCTTTATCACTCTGCCTTTTAATCATATGCCCATCTTAATGGCAACGGTAAATCAAAATTAAAAGAAAAAAAAAGGTCAAATCACATAGAGGTCACAATAAAAATGAACGATATCACATTGATAGGTATAATAATTATTATACGTTAATGGTAGTTTTAAGCAGTTTCAAGCAAAACTTTGTCGGAATTTTTTAGGGTAAACGTTCCCCCAATCTCAAAAACAAGCGTTATGACGTCTTCAGTCAAGAAATGTGACGTGACAGACAACTACGAGTGAAATGCATAATTTAAAATAAAAGGTTAGCATGCAGAAAGTGGAAGTACTTTTAAATGTTCAAGCCTCGATATACTTGGGGAATTGTAAAATGATCTGAGAAATGGTCATACCAACGTTTCGTTCATGTTCGCTATGTCAAATAAGGACTTAATGCAAAAAAAAAATTGTCCCTTCGTTTTACCTAAATTACTCCACTATGTAACTTGATAGTAGTATAATGAAAGTCACCTTTTTATGAAGACGAGTAATAAACTATACTATATATATTTACTAGACCTCTGTTTCACATCATACAAACGAGGAACTTAACCGGGATACAACGCAGTTACGATCAACAGACGAAGATTTTGTGAAATATGATGAAAAGTTAAACAAATGGTAAAAATGCGTCCCCACATCCCCGAGTTCACACGTCCCCGAGTCCCCGAGTCTCCACGTCCCCACGTACCCACGTCCCCGAGTCCCCGAGTCCCCACGTCCCCGAGTCCCCACGTCCCCGAGTCCCCACGTCCCCACGTCCCCACGTCCCCACGTCCCCGAGTCCCCAGGTCCTCACGTACCCGAGTCCCCACGTCCCAAGTCCCACGTCCCCGTCCCACTTTTAGTCACAGCCCCTGTGGCTCGTGTTCCCACAGCATTTCTCATTCTCCCAAACTTTCACTTGTGTTTCTATAACTTGATAGAAACACGGTACATGTTTTCTATTTCTTAAAGAGAACATAATTATGAGCGATGCTAAAAATGGGGGTGATTGCAGGTTAGCGTGGAGTTATCAAGACTAATACAGTGCACACTAGTGAAGCCTTGGGAGACCATCTGAGTGACATTTTTTCAACCCTTTCACCACTGAGGTCTTCCCCATTGATGAGTAAAATCTATAAGTGTCAATGGCATTTATGGCAGTGAAAGGGTTAAAAGATGGTTTACTCCAGAAGTGCACCTAATTAGATGCACACCCAATTTTGACATCCAACACAAAGTGTCCCTTTAAGTCTAAGCAATTGCTACCTATTTTTGACAACAAGGTAAGGATAAAGGTTAGCGTTATTTTTAGCTTTGGGTAAATGCAGCAGTTAATCTTTACTTAAAGAGCAGAATTTGGGGGACACTTTGTGACGTTTTTTGTCTGTATTCCGTGACATGAGTGATGTTGAAGTTGGGGAGAAGAGAAAGGGGACACTTCCTGACGCTTATTGAAATCCATGTGCATCTAATTTGGGGCATTTCTAGACATATCTGAGTCTGCATCAAATTAGTGTTAGTAATCAGAAGAGTACATGTATCTAGGATAACATTATCAAGTTGAGAATAGAGTAGTGTTGTTTAGGGTAAATGCGGTAGGTCTAAGCAGTGGATTTCCTTAAGAAACTTTATATTGTTTACCACAAAGTTAAGGAGTGCTGGTTTGTTTGTTCATCGCCCTGGAAAAACAGATTTTTGGGGACTGCTAATTTCTTGAAAATGAGAGAAAAAGAGGTAGAAGGGAATGGAGCAATCATGATACATGGGATGTAAATAGAGGCAATAAATGTATTGGAAGGAACTGTTTTTTTTTCCTTGGGACTATTAATTCCTGTTGACAGCATTTTTCTTTACACTCCAGTCTGTTCGTCGCTCTTCTGGGGTTGATGTTCCATTTCACTTATCCAATGTTGGGAAATGCAGCAGAGCATTTGGACATTTCATGGGGACAGCATCATACAGAGCTTTGGTTATAGTTGGAAAGAGAGAGGATGGAGGTTTGATCCACCTCTAGTTATTTTAATTAAATACTGTATGGATGCTCTCTTAATTGACTTTTATTTGAGAAAACCTAAGAGCACCAAGAGCTTTAATATTGTGGGATATAATTACATTGAAGCACTGGGCAACCACTTGGTTTGATCCTTGAGGTCAGGGTACATTCAGCGTTCCTTGTGTGACAAATAATGGTATTATTTTGGTTCTTTATAATATGGAATTTACACTGACTCTTGCACATTCAGTATTGTACCATATTGTTTGTTATCACTTAGTGCTACATTGTACATTATTGGCAGAATAGAAACCATTAAGCTCACCCTGTACTTTGTTGAATTAAAGTCTTAGATATTTCTGACTGTGACTTGTATAAGCTACTGGTACAATGAACTGTGCATGGGTATAGACGAAAATCAAACTCAGCTTTGATGTCATTGTTTTATAAATTGTCAGCTGCAGCATCTGAATTAGACATCCAGTTGCAAGCTCTTTTGAAAGACCTTATGATGACGCAACCTGAAGTAGTCATCCCTGAAGTCCAACTCCATTGCAAAGAACTTATGGTGAACTTCAATAGGTAGTGATTTTTCTTTTGATGAAATCTTTTTTGAAGTGTTTTCCTGCCAACAAATCATCAAATAACTCCTACATGTAGCATTAAACATTGTGACAATCTTATTGTGGAACCAGAACCACTGTCAGTTAGAGTTTGCCACATCAATTTTGTCTCCTTTGGAGGCTCCAGCCAAAGTCATGCAACTCTCTCTGTGAACTCAAATGCCTGATACAGTACAGCCCAAAAATAATGCACGCGCAATAACTTCTTTTTGCATCCGCAAGCCGGCAACTTCTTGCGGCTTCTTGCGGCTCCTTGCGCCACAATCCTACCAGCCGCAAGAACTTCTTTGCGGTTAAAAGTTGACACCGCAAGAACTTCTTTCTGTTAAAAAATCCTGACCGCAAGAACTTCTTTGCGGCAACATCTCAGAAAGAAGGTGATATACAAAACTCGCAACAAGACGAAATTTTTCAGGGCAATGCACGGTCGAATCTCGGGAGTTATACGTATCATATGTAAACAAACGTCACAATGTTGTTGATTTTTAATACGTTTGCACCAAGACTAGTCGCATGATAGCAATCAGAATAAATGCCTGATACACGTAAGATGGCTGGATTAGTTGCAAAGATAAATACCATTTTAAAATAATTTTATTGTTTTAACAACTTATGAACTCATGATATCTTGTAATTCTGAACATTGAGATTTATTGTTCTTTGTTGTTTAATTAATACTTTTTTTCAAAAACTTGCAGCTCCATTTTACTTCCGGTTGTCCTTAACATTTGGTCCTCCAAACTAGTTATTGTAATGTAAATATTACTTTCCAAAGGTTGCAGAGTCTGAACTCTTCAGCTGGCAGTGGTGATCTCAGTCCTGGTCGTGTTCCAAATATGGCCATCCAGATTGTTACTCAGTTTCAGGTAAGATGAGGCATTTACATGTCAAACAAAATCACTTCAACAAGTTACAACAGCCCACTGTTATCAGTCAAGTGTGACAAACAATAAATTAAAGATCTTTTAAGAAATTATTTTAAAAGATTCAGATTTAGTCACTGTGGTAATAAATGAACAAGATAAAGTAGTAGAATTTGTAAACTTCATTAAGAGCAATCTAGCATTTTTTGAGATGTATAAATTATATTATTTTAATAATAAATAGACCAAATTGGCTAACTCAATGTCGTATGGGTATCTATCCCTGCCAAAATTGAAACTTGTTGTTCTTTAAACCCAGACCTTGGGTAGACTTTCAAATGTCAGACCAAAATGGCGGAAGACAAAAGAACCATTGTTATTCTGATTAGACCTTGTTGATTAGGTACTGTTATGTTCGCTTTGTTCTTTTGTTTATTCAATTCGTCAATTCAAATATTCCATTCGGCAATCCAAACATTCATTTCGGCGACTGAAACATTCATTTTGTCATGTTGCTTGAATTGAAGGTTTGGATTTAAGAAACAACAAGTTTGAATTTTGGCGGGGATGGACATCCATAATCTTGTACCCAATTCAAATCTCCCGGGGTTGAGATTCTTTGTGTATAATTTGCATATACATAGTCATTATAATGTAGCATTCACATTTAAATGATAATTTTATGGCCAGGCCTTGAATTGGGTACAACATTGAGTTAGCCGATTGGGTGTATTTAAGTAATTAATTAATATTAATTAAGTGTTATTAATTTATAATTAAAATTAATTACTTATTGATCCTTCATTTTAACCAAAAATACCATTCAAATGGCTCCAGAAGTTCTATGTTAAAAGTGCATAAAAATGTCTATGTTCGAGAGAGTAGAGTGCTGATTACATTGCCAATTACATTTTACATGAAGAAAGAGCAAGTGTGTACTCGCAAGGAGGAGGGTTCAGCTGTCAACTGAATTAAACAAGCGTGGCTCTTGCAAGTCTGATGTATGGAAAGTTTAGAGTGCATGTATTTTGTTGAAAATAAATCTTCTTGTCTTCTGGCCATGACTACTTGGTTGGGCTTTATGAAATTAAACATGTGCTGGCCTGGTCTGACCTGACCTGACTTTGCCAGTGCTGAAAATTAAAGCAACCTTGATTCTAGTGGGAACATGTTTTTTACAGCAACCAACTCCTCAAAAATAATTCTTATTTTTAGGCATTGTTGAGCCCCTCTTATACTCCAGAGCAAGTTGCTGATGTTATGGACAGTGTTATGCATACTCAGGTATTTTGACCTCCGTTCCCCACCCCCCACATCTCCATAAGAAATGCCCCATTGCACCCCCCCCCCCCCCCATCTCCTCCCTAAGAAATGCCCCATTGACTAGTGAAAACATCTTGTATTACTTAGAGGGCAAATCTGTTATTAGAGAGTTCGAACATTGAGGACAGCTATGGCAAAGAAGACTTTGGAAAACTTTTTGCTGCCTGAATAATTTTATGATTGTTCCTTCTTGTTCCCATTGTACAGTATGGGTGACTTATCTAATTGCTACACTGTATATTGACACAGATAGTTTTGAACTGTAATATATACAATAATAAGCGGCAGATCTGTGTCACATTTACATTGTGCAAACTTGAGGCAAAAGCCCAGAGTTCGTAAATGTGATACACATGTGACGTGAATATTGTACACGTATATGACATCTTAAACATCAGCATTCAAGTCTTAATGTACACTAGGTATTTTTGGTATTTCAAGACATTTTTAAAACTCTCGGCTTTTGCCTCAAGTTTCAAAGTTTCTTTTGATTTTTCCTGTAAAAACAGCATAATATCATGTCTTCTTTATCAAGCATACTAACAGGAACAATCCAATTTGTTCCTATTATTTTTTTGTGTTTGTAACAATATCGGGAAAAATGTTGCAACAGGATTGGTGCAGATCCCTGTCTTTCTGTTGACCGTTGTTGTTGATTTTAACCAACCAATTATTCTTGAATTTGGTTCTTTCCAGTCCTTTTAATAGAGAAATGGCCATGTAATAGAAGATTTTAATACTTATAAAACTAGATACCATGTAGTGCGTTTCTTTTCTGCAGAATATAGCAAGGTATCAGCTTTACTTGGAGTTTCTGAGGTCTTCCTT